>JAJJWW010015362.1:0-341790 GCA_023531295.1 Papaver armeniacum
GAACGAGAAACTCGTGGCTAACTTTAGTAATCCATGAACCTGTGATGTTCAATTATGATATATTTCGTCTCAGTTCACCCGAACGAGAAACTGTGTCTAACTTTAGTAATCTTTGAACTTGTGATTTTCAATTATGATATATTTCGGCTCCAGTTCATCCGAAAGAGAAACTCAGCTCTACCTCTACTAATATTTGAACCTGTGATGTTCAATTCAGATATATTTCGTCTCCAGTTCACCCGAACGAGAAACTCAGGTCTAACTTTAGTAATCCATGAACCTGTGATGTTCAATTATGATATATTTCGTCTCCAATTCACCCGAACGAGAAACTTAGGTCTAACTTTAGAAATCTTTGAACCTGTGATATTCAATTATGATATATTTCGGCTCCAGTTCATCCGAAAGAGAAACTCAGCTCTACCTCTAGTAATATTTGAACATGTGATGTTCAATTCAGATATATTTCGTTTTCAGTTCACCCGAACGAGGAACTCAGGTCTAACTTTAGTAATCCATGAACCTGTGATGTTCAATTATGATATATTTCGTCTCCAGTTCACTCGAACGAGAAACTCAGGTCTAACTTTAGTAATCTTTGAACCTGTGATGTTCAATTATGATATATTTCGTCTCCATTTCATCCGAAAGAGAAACTCAGCTCTACCTCTAGTAATATTTGAACCTGTGATGTTCAATTCAGATATATTTCGTCTTCAGTTCATCCGAACGAGAAACTCAGGTATAACTTTAGTAATCTTTGAACCTGTGATGTTCAATTATTATATATTTCGTCTCCAGTTCATCCGAACGAGAAACTCATGTCTAACTTTAGTAATATTTGAACCTGTGATGTTTAATTACGATATATTTCGTATCCAGTTCATCCGAACGAGAAACTCAGGTCTAACTTTAGTAATCTTTGAACCTGTGATGTTCAATTATGATATATTTCGTCTCCAGTTTATCTGAAAGAGAAACTCAGCTCTACCTCTAGTAATATTTGAACTCGTGATGTTCAATTCGGATATATTTAAGTCTCCAATTCATCCGAACGAAATTCAGGTATAACTTTAGTAATATTTGAACTGTGATGTTTAATTCAGATATATTTCGTCTCCAGTTCATCCGAACGAGAAACTCTGTATAACTTTAGTAATCTTTGAACATGTGATGTACAATTATGATATATTTCGTCTCCAGTTCATCCGAAAGAGAAACTCACGTCTAACTTTAGTAATCTTTGAACCTGTGATGTTCAATTATGATATATTTCGTCTCCAGTTCATCCGAAAGAGAAACTCAGCTCTACCTCTAGTAATCTTTTAACCTGTGATGTTCAATTCTGATATATTTCGTCCCCAGTTCATCCGAAAGAGAAACTAAGCTCTACCTCTAGTAATATTTGAACCTGTGATGTTCAATTCAGATATATTTCGTCTCCAGTTCATCCGAACGAGAAACTCAGGTATAACTTTAGTAATATTTGAACCTGTGATGTTCAATTCAGATATATTTCGTCTCCAGTTCATCCGAACGAGAAACTCAGGTATAACTTTAATAATCTTTGAACCTGTGATGTTCAATTATGATATATTTCGGCTCCAGTTCATCCGAAAGAGAAACTCAGCTCTACCTCTAGTAATATTTGAACTGTGATGTTCAATTCGAGATATATTTCGTTTTGATTCACCCGAACGAGGAACTCGAGTCTAACTTTAGTAATCCATGAACTTTGTGATGTTCAATTATGATATATTTCGTCTCCAGTTCACTCGAACGAAACTCAGAGTCTAACTTTAGTAATCTTTGAACCTGTGATGTTCAATTATGATATATTTCGGCTCCATTTCATCCGAAAGAGAAACTCAGCTCTACCTCTAGTAATCTTTGAACCTGTGATGTTCAATTCAGATATATTTCGTCTCCAGTTCATCCGAACGAGAAACTCATGTCTAACTTTAGTAATATTTGAACCTGTGATGTTTAATTACGATATATTTCGTATCCAGTTCATCCGAACGAGAAACTCAGGTCTAACTTTAGTAATCTTTGAACCTGTGATGTTCAATTATGATATATTTCGTCTCCAGTTCATCTGAAAGAGAAACTCAGCTCTACCTCTAGTAATATTTGAACCTGTGATGTTCATTTCAGATATATTTCGTCTCCAATTCATCCGAACGAGAAATTCAGGTATAACTTTAGTAATATTTGAACCTGTGATGTTCAATTCAGATATATTTCGTCTCCAGTTCATCCGAACGAGAAACTTAGGTATAACTTTAGTAATCTTTGAACATGTGATGTACAATTATGATATATTTCGTCTCCAGTTCATCCGAAAGAGAAACTCAGGTCTAACTTTAGTAATCTTTGAACCTGTGATGTTCAATTATGATATATTTCGTCTCCAGTTCATCCGAAAGAGAAACTCAGCTCTACCTCTAGTAATCTTTTAACCTGTGATGTTCAATTCTGATATATTTCGTCCCCAGTTCATCCGAAAGAGAAACTAAGCTCTACCTCTAGTAATCTTTGAACCTGTGATGTTCAATTCTGATATATTTCGTCCCCAGTTCATCCGAAAGAAAAACTAAGCTCTACCTCTAGTAATATTTGAACCTGTGATGTTCAATTCAGATATATTTCGTCTCCAGTTCATCCGAACGAGAAACTCAGGTATAACTTTAGTAATATTTGAACCTGTGATGTTCAATTCAGATATATTTCGTCTCCAGTTCATCCGAACAAGAAACTCAGGTATAACTTTAGTAATCTTTGAACCTGTGATGTTCAATTATGATATATTTCGTCTCTAGTTCACCCGAACGAGAAACTCAGGTCTAACTTTAGTAATCTTTGAATCTGTGATGTTCAATTATGATATATTTCGGCTCCAGTTCATCCGAACGAGAAACTCAGGTCAAACTGTTGTAATATTTGAACCTGTGATGTTCAATTCAGATATATTTCGTCTCCAGTTCATCCGAACGAGAAACTCATGTATAACTTTAGTAATCTTTGAACATGTGATGTTCAATTATGATATATTTCGTCTCCAGTTCATCCGAAAGAGAAACTCATGTCTAACTTTAGTAATCTTTGAACCTGTGATGTTCAGTTCAGATATATTTCGGCTCCAGTTCACCCGAACGAGAAACTCAGGTCTAACTTTAGTAATCTTTGAACCTGTGATGTTAAATTATTATATATTTCGTCTCCAGTTCATCCGAACGAGAAACTCAGGTCTAACTTTAGTAATCTTTGAATCTGTGATGTTTAATTACGATATATTTCGTCTCCAGTTCATCCGAACGAGAAACTCAGGTCTAACCTTAGTAATCTTTGAACCTGTGATGTTCAATTATGATATATTTCGTCTCCAGTTCATCTGAAAGAGAAACTCAGCTCTACCTCTAGTAATATTTGAACCTGTGATGTTCAATTCAGATATATTTCGTCTCCAATTCATACGAACGAGAAATTCAGGTATAACTTTAGTAATATTTGAACCTGTGATGTTCAATTCAGATATATTTCGTCTCCAGTTCATCCGAACGAGAAACTCAGGTATAACTTTAGTAATCTTTGAACATGTGATGTTCAATTATGATATATTTCGTCTCCAGTTCATCCGAAAGAGAAACTCAGGTCTAACTTTAGTAATCTTTGAACCTGTGATGTTCAATTATGATATATTTCGTCTCCAGTTCATCCGAAAGAGAAACTCAGCTCTAACTCTAGTAATATTTTAACCTGTGATGTTCAATTATGATATATTTCGTCTCCAGTTCATCCGAACGAGAAACTCAGGTATAACTTTAGTATTATTTGAACCTGTGATGTTCAATTCAGATATATTTCGTCTCCAGTTCATCCGAACGAGAAACTCAGGTATCACTTTAGTAATCTTTGAACATGTGATGTTCAATTATGATATATTTCGTCTCCAGTTCATCCGAACGAGAAACTCAGGTCTAACTTTAGTAATCTTTGAACCTGTGATGTTCAATTATGATATATTTGTCTCTAGTTCACCCGAACGAGAAACTCAGGTCTAACTTTTGTAATCTTTGAATCTGTGATGTTCAATTATGATATATTTCGGCTCCAGTCATAACGAGAAACTTAGTAATCTTTGTAATATTTGAAACTGTGATGTTCAATTCAGATATATTTCGTCTCAGTTCATCCGAGAAACTCGAGAAACTAGTAATCTTTGAACATGTGATGTTTAGTAATCTTTCCGAAAGAGAAACTGTGATGTAATCTTTGAACCCGTGATGTTTTCGGATATATTTCGCTCCGATCACCCGAACGAGAAACTCAGAGTCTAACTTTAGTAATCTTTGAACTCGTGATGTTCAATTATTATATATTTCGTCTCAGTTCATCCGAACGAGAAACTCAGTCTAACTTTAGTAATCTTTGAACTCGTGATGTTTAATTATGATATATTTCGTCTCAGTTCATCCGAACGAGAAACTCAAGTCTAACTTTAGTAATCTTTGAACCCGTGATGTTCAATTATGATATATTTTCAGTTCTCGAAAGAGAAATTCATCTCTAGTAATATTTGAACTGTGACGAGGATATAATTCATCCGAACGAGAAAACGGGGTATAACTTTAGTAATATTTGAACCTGTGATGTTCAATTCAGATATATTTCGTCTCCAGTTCATCCGAACGAGAAACTCAGGTATAACTTTAGTAATCTTTGAACATGTGATGTTCAATTATGATATATTTCGTCTCCAGTTAATCCGAAAGAGAAACTCAGGTCTAACTTTAGTAATCTTTGAACCTGTGATGTTCAATTATGATATATTTCGTCTCCAGTTCATCCGAACGAGAAACTCAGGTATAACTTTAGTATTATTTGAACCTGTGATGTTCAATTCAGATATATTTCGTCTCCAGTTCATCCGAACAAGAAACTCAGGTATAACTTTAGTAATCTTTGAACCTGTGATGTTCAATTATGATATATTTTGTCTCCAGTTCATCCGAACGAGAAACTCAGGTCTAACTTTAGTAATCTTTGAACCTGTGATGTTCAATTATGATATATTTCGTCTCCAGTTCATCCGAAAGAGAAACTCAGCTCTACCTCTAGTAATCTTTTAACCTGTGATGTTCAATTCTGATATATTTCGTCTCTAGTTCATCCGAAAGAGAAACTCAGCTCTACCTCTAGTAATATTTGAACCTGTGATGTTCAATTCAGATATATTTCGTCTCCAGTTCACCCGAACGAGAAACTCATGTCTAACTTTAGTAATCTTTGAACCTGTGATGTTCAATTATGATATATTTCGTCTCCAGTTCATCCGAAAGAGAAACTCAGCTCTACCTCTAGTAATATTTGAACCTGTGATGTTCAATTCAGATATATTTCGGCTCCAGTTCACCCGAACGAGAAACTCAGGTCTAACTTTAGTAATCTTTGAACCTGTGATGTTCAATTATGATATATTTCGTCTCCAGTTCATCCGAACGAGAAACTTAGGTCTAACTCTAGTATTTTTTGAACCTGTGATGTTCAATTCTGGTATATTTCGTCTTCAGTTCATCCATACGAGAAAATAGGTCTAACTCTATTAAAACCAATAGAACTGTTCAATAATTTTTCTTTTTGACACATGGCAAGAAGTTAACCATCAATTTTTTTTGTGGACCAATTAAATTTGTGTCATAGGGAAAGATCGTCTAGCTGCATCACACTGTAACCGAGTTACACCACTTGTGTGAAATACACTAATTCTTCTTCTTTTGCCTTTCTCATTCCTTGTCTTTCATCTTCTAACTGCTGCTACCTTATCCGCTCATCCTTCTTCACTCATCCTTCTTCACTCATCAGATCCATTCTTCAGTTTAATCCCACCAACTACAAATTCTCATTAGCAGTGAAAAATCATCAGATCTATTAGATCCATCTCGGTTCGACTAGGATAATAGTTCTGATGATTGATTTTGTTAACAGAGAATAAAACCAAATTTTCGTCATTATTTTCTTCAAAGATTATCTCGATTTTTCCTATCAATTCTCTCATCTGAGATGAGTTTCTATCTCGTCTTTGGGTTTGTTGAATATTTTAAATATGTCGAGAAATTTGATTTGGGTTTAAAGAAGTTTTTTTCTGCTTGAGTGTTTGTGGGTTTTTGATGCTTAAAGTTAAAAGTTTTTATTTTTATTTTTTGTAGAAATCTGAACTATCTCCTCTTTCAGTTCTTCTCACAATCATCCGAACTATCTTTTTTGTTTCTTCTTTTTTTTTTTTCACAAAGTAATTTCGGATCTATGTACTTGAGTTTCAAATATACCCTAAACTTACCCGAAATCCTCATATCTCGCAAACCCTTTTAGAGAAATCAAATCCATCTTTGAATAACCTGGTTTCACAAATCTAAGAGAATAGATTTTGAGACTCAATATTTGCAATTTTTTGTGAAGAAGAATCAGGTAAACTTCTCCATCTCCATCGGCTTGATTTGGCTTTGCATCTCTCTTTATCTATCTTTGTCTTTTAATTCTACTTTAGCGATTATGTGATCTATTGTGATGCAGTGATGTTGATTCAAGAATTTTTTCATGGGCAAACAATTGATGGATAAGGCGATTATTAGAATTACTGGGTGTATTTCAACTCTATTCAATCAATTTCCCTTAATTTTTAAACTGGATCTTAGCTTAGGATCTGTATGTTTGCAGATGTTATTTGGGTGATTTGTTAGTCTAAGTTCACTTTGATCTGTTTGTTTGAAATGCATAATCACTACATTCGTTTAATGGGTTTTTATATATTGTATCTAATATCATGCATCGTCTATGAGAAATTAGTACTGCCAATTTCCAAGATGTTCTTTGTAGTTTCATATCTTAAATCGATCACATTCATTTTAAATATTTAAGTTCTAAAACAGAATTCCGGTAATATGTGAAATTGTAAAATGCACAAAGAATTGAATTCTCTAAGTATCCATGAATTGTGAGTTTCGTGTTTACATGAGTTTTAAATGGTGTTGTTTGAATAGCTCTACTGCTGGTCAAGAGTAATTTGGTAGCCTTATGTGGAAAATGCTTAAGCTGCTGGATTAATCATAAGATTTTTTATGATTAATCTGCTAGACAATTTCTCTAGTATCCAACTTAGCCGCTACTTAAGCTGTTGTTTTAACTTTCATTTGCTCTAGCCTGAAGGATTTATTTCTATCTCTAATTTTTGCACAAACTTTTGCAAAAACAAGGAATGGGTACTTTACTAGTTCTTTGATACGCTTATATTGATGTAAATGTGTTTGTCATGTTTGTTTACCATTGGTTGATTAATATTTGTTTCTGATAGTACCTTTGAGTGAATGTTGGCATTGCTGAGCTTTTTGAATCTATGATTTGGACATGCTCAACTTTGTTGGCTTAAATTTCATAATGATTGCTTTCCCTTTTAGTGTTTTATCTTGTTCAGATTCAGTCATTTAGTGTTTTTTGATAATTCCAAGTGCTCTGTATTCTGGGGGTTTATTTTGGTAAGTTTTTATTTATCTTCTCCTTGCTTGGTTTGATCTGCAGGATTCCAAGTATGTCATTCTTTGGGTGGAGGATGATGCTTAGTTTCTCTTTTTGTCCCATCACCTAAAGTTTCTGACTCTGTGGTTGCGCCTTACAATACTACTTTGTCTGTTCATCAAATTGTGGAGAACCTCGATGAGTGTATGGTCTTGATAATGAAGCTCTTTATGATATTTGCTTTAGGACTCTCAAGCTCACTACTCTTAGCTGTAAGCTTTCTACCTTGAACTCTGTATATTTTTTTGTTTTTATTTAGCAAGCTTTCTCAAGTCAGAGTTCAATTGTCCAAGAAACCTCAAACATCAATCCCATTCCCCCGGCTCCACTTTTTCATGGTTGGATTTGCTCCACTTACATCTTGTGGATGTCAGCAATACAGAGCTCATAGTGTACCAGTACTTACCCAGCAGATGTGAGAATTAGTATGTTAATTAGGGTTTGTTGGATTCTGTTCTTCATATGTTTAATCTTAAATTTTTTGATTTAGTTAAAAAAAAATTTGTTTCCAATCTTAATTATGTATCTAATTGACTGGATGAACAAATAGGAAAAGTGGGTTTATTTTGAAAATTGAATTCCAGTTGACAAACCAGAGACTGCTTTCTTTAATTCTCATGAGATATAATTTTGCAGGAAGTTTAAGGAATATAGAGAATGCGACTTTGTGAAGGTAGGCCAGACACCAATGGAAAAGCTTTTCTTTGAGGTCCTTGTATAGTTTGATACTTGTGTTATACTTCGATGTTCTAACTATTTCTTCCTTGGAATTATCTTTGTTTCAATTTGGTGAGATTTAATTTTGCAGGAAGTTAATATAGAGAATGCGACTTTGTGAAGGCAAAGCCACACCAATGGAAACGGTCAGAAAAAGATTTTCTCTCGAGGTCCTTGTATAGTTTGATAGTTGTGTTATACTTCGATATTCTCACTATTTCTTCCTTGGAATTATCTTTGTTTCAATTTGGTGTTTGAGAAAGATGAGTGTCCGACTGTACCTCCCCTTTCAAATCGGAGGAGTTTGTATCCCAATTTAAAGAGATTAGGCATGCCTGTTAAACTCGAGGGTGGGTTATTATGGTATATATTAGTGATTGGCTTTTGTTTACACTCATAACTAGTCTTTGATTGCCTCTTATTTGGCTTCTTTGTAGACGAAGGGCACAATAAGCTGACCGATAGATTTTGTGTGTGTGAAGTTGGAGAACGTGTGACAGAGGATGATCTTTGAAATTTGGTATGTCTCTTAATTCTGGTTTTTACAAACTCTTTTATGGGTTCATTCTACCTTCCCTAAATCTGATTAAATCTAGTGCAATTCACATAACCTATTGTTTGATGTGCTTTTTTTTATTGTTAACAATCTGCTGCAGAGACTTCTCAAAAAAAAAGATGTTCCAATATGTCCTTGTGCCATTGTGCTGCTGGAGTTCCTCCACTGGAGAAACTGAATATTTTCCTAAGCAAGTCGCCTCTTGTTGTTTTACTTCGCAATTTGTTATTCGCTACTTCTTATTGTGTTGGTGTTGGTGTTGCGGTTGATGGTCCTTGTCATGGGAACCACAATACCTAGTATTCATACGCAGGGGAGAAATAGACTTCATAAGTTTCGAGCATACTGATTCTTCTGTAATTCAGGTGGCAATTAGAACCTCTTTCTTAATATCCTTCTTAAGATGACTCGAGAATGCGATTACATCTTAGAATGCGCCAGATTTTCATAAGCATATTTTTTTTTCTTGCTCTTATAAGCTGAGGTTTTCACTCAATCTAAATGTCTCGTTTAATCTATTTTATTTGGTTTCTGCTGTTTTTGCAGATCGTGGTTACTACTCTGTAGAGACTGTCACACTTTTCGTAGCCTTGAAAGTTCGTTATAGAGATAGAATTACAATATTAAGAGGGAATCATGAGAGTCGGCAAATTACTCAAGTGTAAGTTATGCTTTAATCTTTTGTTGTGATTAGCCGGTTTGTGTTAGAATTAGATCTTGAAATCCATTACTTGATTTGAGTAACTGGATCCATCTCAAAAGTTCATTGTGATTGTTAACTGCCTCTTTGGTTTGTTTTGGGTCTGGTTTATAGATTCACAAAATATCAGTTATGTAGGATTATTCGTTGTCCGGGATGTTTTCCTCTCAGTATGTGCTTTGTATGTTCTCATGTTATACAGATCTTGAGTGTATCGCATGTTGAGAAGAATTTATCATAATAAGCTGGTTTATGTTAGAATTAGAGTTGGGGATCTATTCCTTGATTTGAGTAAATACTAGTTTCATCTAAAGTTCAGTGTCAGCGTTATTTTTAGGTTACGTTATTTTTAGGTTCCTTGATTTTAGGTTACATTATTTTTCTTCAGCGTACTAATGACGTTGTTTCCATTGCAGGTTATGGGAGAACTTGTTGGGGTCGTTAAGATAATGCATCAACAGATCTCAGATGCCTTCGGAAATAACTGTACGTAGTTATAACGAATTGATCATTATCACTTCAAATAATTAACTACTTGGTCTATTGAAAGCTTTGAATTTATAGAATTTCTGAGTAGCATAGTTCACTTGCATTCTTAAACAGGCATCAGTGAGAGACCAAAACAAAATTCTCCAAGGTTGGGTCCATCGGCTACTTGCACTGGATTTATTGAGAAGTTGAGCTTGTTTTTATTTGGTTGCAGCTCACAAGTGTTAGCTTTCAATTATTTTTGGTTAAATTTCATAATGAGCGTAACATTGATAGTTTGTGGAGAGTTTGTAGATCCAGAAAATGTAAAATGTATGAATTGCGTGTGTTTTGAATATATTGCAGGCATGTGTTTGATTGCTTAAGTAATCAGATATTGCAGTCCTTTAAATGGAAGCCCAGGTCCATCATAATGACCTGGGCTACCCATATTTTTTATTTGTTATTAGAAAATTGTCACGTTAACGTGACTAGAAATTGTGACAAAAGAGAACACGTGTCACCATTCTTTTTTTGTGTTGTTATAAATGAAACTAACAGTTTTAAATGTTACGATAATCGTGACAAAAAGACACGTGTCCCTGAAGTAGTTGTTGCTAAATTTTGGTAACACTTATATGTGTTACTATAACTGTGACGAAAGGGGACACGTGTCCCTGGCCGCATTGTTGTAGTTTTGGTGTAACAGTTAAAACCGTTAAGATAAATGTAACAAATATGACACGTGTCGCAATCATAAAATTAGGTCGATTGTGACTATTAATTATTGTAACGCTTTTTAAATGTGACTGTATCTGGCAATTGTCACAGATATAAACGTTACAAAACTCCATCACAATTATTAATAACGGCCTATTTGTAAAAGGCTATACCCGTTACAAATTTAATAAGTAACAGGTATAGCCTGTGACAAAATTCCTGATTTGTTGTAGTGATTCCATGGTCGAATCCACGGCCTGATCCCATGGAATGGCAATAACAATTGCTCCGATTCCATGGTCGAATCCACGGCCTGATCCCATGGAATGGCAATAAACGACTGTATTATCTCATTACTCCGATTTCACGAATCTCATGGAATGGTAATAGATAATTTTATTACTCCGATTTTATGGTCGAATCCACGATCCCATGGAATGGTAATGCTCGTTTTATTATGTCAATTCATGGTCGAATCCGCAGTTGATCCTATGAATTGATAATAAATAACTACTCATTTTTATTGTTCAATTTCATGAATTATTCTACACTGAATTTCATGGATTAGCAATAAATACTCAACAACCGGGCATCTGGATTATCACTGAGTAAGCCCCACAAAAAATGGTGTAAGTGTACTCGATGATGCACGACTGTGCACCCGGATGCACGAAAGAGCATCCAAAAATATGAATAGATGAGGAATCCTACGCAAAACAGGAGAAAACAACAAATTTTAATAAAATAATAAGGAGCGCCCAGGGGCCGGGCCCATCGGCCGGCCGGCCATGCCCTAGCCGTGGCCGGTCCCCATGCTTCTTCCATTATTTTGCCCTATTTTGTTATTTTCATGAACTCATGAAAAACTCCTTGATTTTAGCAACTTTCATTGTTTTTGCAAAATACATGAATTCCCCATAACTTCACGGATTCATGAAAAATAATAATATTATGAAATAAGGAAAGGTGTATGGGACCGGCATTATAGCCGGCCGGCCATGCCCTAGCCGTGGCCGGTCCCACACCTCACAATCCCTAGCTTTTTATAATTATTATTCCCTAAACTCATGAAACTCCTCCGTTTCAACAAAAACTCATGGATTCTCCATAACATCATGGTTTCATGAAAAATAATAATATGAAAGTGTTGTGGGACCGGGCAACATAGCCGGCCGGCCATGCCCTAGCCATGGCCGGTCCCACACCTTGCAATCCTAAGTCTTTTATAATTATTATTTTCCTAAATTCATGAAACTCCTTGGTTTGAGCAAAAATCATGATTTCGTCATAACTTCTCAAATTTTGCTAAAATCACGAAAAACCAAAAGCCAACAGGGTCACACGACCGGCTAGCCTCTCACGGCAATTTTAAAAGTTAAAATACTCCTATTTTAATATTTACAAAATATTGATCAATTGAGCATACATGCTCATTCCAACAAAAATCAAGAATTTCAGTCAAGATGAAACTCTTCTGAAAATTCACAATGTTGCTCGAATGCACATCAGAAAATATTGAAACTCTCAGTACGGAGACACGGACACCACGACAACGCGTGCATGCCTTCATGACCGACCAGAGTCATTCCTAGGGCTTGCACAAAGCCGGTCCCACATGTTTTCATAATTCTGACCTAATTTGCTCAATTGCTCATACTGGGCCCAAACTCTCTCCAATCAACTGGAGAATTGTTCAAATGACCGACAACTGGTCCCGTGACCACCAAGAGCCGGTCCCATGCTCTCTTGGTTGGTCCCATCTCTCATACTTAGGTTTTATCACCTAATGCTGAACCCAGCAATATTTCAGAAAATGATGAAACCAACATTTAATCATCATTCTTTCACCAACTCTCCAACTGAGAACCCTAGTGCACGCTCACTCGAGCAATTGGGCATCACATGGACGTCCATGGGCTCATGTGATCGGTCCCTCCTTTGCTCATGACCTATTTTTAGCAATTCGTCGACTAATGAGCAATTCATCAAAAATTAGGGTTTTCGAACAAACGCTCAACAAATCATTATTCTTAGCAAGTTCAAACACCAAATGAATTTATGTTGATCCACGAGGATTAATTATAATATCTGGTAATCTACCAATATTTTTATATTTTATTGGGTTGTGTCACCAATAAATATTTCGTCGAATCGAGCAACTTTGCTCAGTCGCTCAAATATTGATTCAGTTATCAATATTTTATAAATTGGTAGTAATTTGTCGAATTGAGCAACACTTGCTCAATTGCACGTCAAATTATCAACATTCGTTAATTTGTCGAATTGGGCAATACTTGCTCAATTGCACGTCAAATTCTCAATATTCATTAATTCGTCAAATTGAGCAATACTTGCTCAGTTGCTCGAATATTGATCCAAACTATCAATATTCAGTAATTTATCAGTATTTCGTCGAATCGAGCAATACTTGCTCAGTTTCTCGAATAATCCACATGTATTCAGTAACTCATCAATATTCAACAACTCGTTGAATTTACAATATTTGCTCAGACAAACAACATTAACATTCATGAATCGCTGAGCATTTGCCAAACATGCTCGATTCAACAAAACCTAGGCTCATTGGCTAATCACCAACAACCGACAAACTAAATACACATCTCATCATGCAGACTCCACGATTCGTGAGACATCAATCACGTCAAATTGGGGGATAACAACTAGGGTTTTGGTCTCGGCGTTTACAAAAGACGTGGATTTCATCCACGACGAGAAATTTGCGTAAGTTGTGTAAACGGTTGAAGGAGTTAGAAAAGTAGTGGGTGCACGATCCGTCATGTCTCCACACGACATGGAACTTACTTTACCACGATCTTCCACTCATGAAACCGTCACACTTACAGGGATCAAGGTGTTCACAATTGTGACAATATAAATAAGTCTCTGAATCCATGATTGAGGACAACAAATAATCACTAGCTATCCGTAATCGTCCACACAGAATTTCTCGAGTAACTACTCTCAAGAATTCATCAATATCTATCAGAACTTATTCGAACTCAACAGTTCACCAATTATTGCAGAAACCTTCAACACATCCACAACCCTTGATCATCATTGATTCCACACAATTCCCAGCTTCCCTCATACAGATCAACCCATCTCCCTCTTTGCGGACGAATTGACTCTGGAACGGCCATTGACTTGGTTTAGGCCGGAGTCATACAGATTGATTTCTCGAATCTAAGCACTCCCTTTGCAGTGCATCTGTGTGAGGTTAAGCAGTTTGCTCGGTTGAGGAGTCTCGACAACACGCTCGACTCTTCATTTCCCCAAAAAACCAGCAAACCGTTTTTCCCCATCCACATTAGGTAAATTTTGTTGTTGATCATTAGATTCTGTTCCACAAAGTGGACATGTCTTATATTTTGTGAGTACTAAGTACATTCATCATATTTCTCTGAAGCTGCTACGTACCCCCGATTCCCTCCTCCGCATTCGTCCCCCAGTAGATGGCATGAATACACAACGTAGATTTTGCTTTGCCCCCACCCATGGAGATAACAAGGGGGGCCATTATAATTTGTGATACGAGTATGATATTTGGGTTACTAAGAATTTTCGGTATTTCTCACCTAAAATTGTGACCTACAAGTGTCTGGGATACAGTTCTTATATATATATATATATATATATATCGATTCCCGTGCCATAACGACACGGGTTATGCTCTAGTATAGTAAATAAAACACAAATTATGTCTTATCAAAGCTAGAATTAGGGTTTTCAAACAGAGGAGGATACATATGGTAGTTTTTTTCCTGAAAGTGCACCACCAGTAATTTAGAAGACTCAGGTAATGTAACAAACACTTATACATTTATCACGGATCAAATCAAGGTTGTACCGAATTTATAATTATTTGGAAATATCTAAGATTTTTATAACTACAAGTTCTCAGGGGTCAAAATAAGTCTTATCATATTTAATAGTATTTATATTTATTTAAACCATTATGACCAAAAATTATATCGTCTCATGTCGTGTCGTTATTTCTAGTTGAGTACATGACATACCCAAATACCCACGGCTGCCATTATTCAAGCTTACTAGCACTAGTAGTCTATTGTACCCATAAGATGAAGAGTAGATTTACAAATAGTTGAGTTTTTCTATCGACTCTTCATCCGAACAAGCCCTGGCTTATACATCATACAAAAACCTACTACAAGACTTGTGGATCCCAAAAAATAAAGTATGTAAGAAGTAACACAAAGATGAACAGTTAATTATGCATAGTGAAGTTCAAATTTCCAACTAGTACCCAAGGAAAATCCACAGCAGGTTGGATGTCCAAAATATATTTTCATTAAGCTTGATTTTTAACGGTATTATGAGCACCATACATATAACTAAGAAGTATAGTAGGTTGACGAGTAATCACGAGTAAATGGGTTACCAAAACCCTGACAATTCAAGGAGAGAATATTCATACTAAGTGAAAAGGTAAAAATAACAGAGAAGAAAAAAACGAAATACTAAAACAAACTGGAGATAAAAGATAAATTAAGATAAGAAGAGTAGAAACTTGTTGCCAAGCATCCTGGTGGTTTTGAGCGTTGTAGTAATTTCTTGCATCAATGTCCCAAACATTTGGCTCATTAAAATTTTGATAAACAGTATCAGTAGCACTATGCGGAAATTGGGAAGGTGGAAAAGGTTGATTTACTTCCTCTGAAAAAACAAGTGTTTGTGGCATACGATTCCGTTTTCTACGAATAATAGGTTGAGCACTTGAACTTGTACTAGCAATATCCTCTTTGGGTTGGTGATAGATTGGATCTCGATCAGCAGGAGCAATAGAGAAGTCAGATGTTGGATCCGTGGCAGTAAAAATATAACATTCATTCCATCCAAAGGTCTAGATTGAGTTAAAGTAGTTGGTTGACGTAGCATAGATCTTTTGGTGTGTCCATGTTTAAAATAAAGCTGAACTATTTCTTAAGGATTTCAAACCAATGGGAGAATATGTTCTGCAATACCAAAATTTCTAACAGTTCTCTCCGTATGTAGTTTTCAATTTTTTTTATCTGCGAAAGAGTCAGAATCATGATCCAGAACTTTGTACGTGGAACAAAGTTTGTAAGGTTATTTCTCATAAAAGAAGCTCATCTACTGAGAAACTTCAGTTGATCCAACTGCACGATATTCATCATTAGCTCTATACAATAGAACCTCTGTATAAGAATACTCGTATAGGAATAACCTCCATGTAAGAAAAAAATTTCTCGTCCCAGCTTCGGCCAGTTACATTTTAAGAATAAAATCCATATTGGAACAAGTTGTATTTTTTTTCGGTCTCGTATTAAGTAACTTATCTCCATATAAGAATAATAGATATTAAAATATCTATATATTATAAAAAGAAGTGGTGTTTGTCTATCCGGATATATCCGACCATCGATTTTGTCATCCGGCCGCTCAGATCGAGAGTTGGGCGAGGTATTTTTTTTGTGCGTCGGATGCCATAGGTTTCTTGATTTAGTCAAGCTCCCTTATAATTAGATTTCCTAACGCCGACAGTAACAAAACTATATCAGACGTTTAATTTTGAATTCCAACACCAGACGTTTCTTGGTTAGGCTTCAAATTTGGTTTCGTTAATCCTTCCCAATAGTGGGTTTTCTTTATCACTCCGAACTGTTTGATATTAATAGAGTTTCAGTTCTTATACTTTTATCTACTCTTCTCCCTGAACGTTTTAATTTCATGTTTTCATGCTCAATTACAACGGAAGAAAATCTAAAGCATCAATCTCCTTCAGACGAAAGAAAATCAAAATCATTCAAATAACCAAGGTCAATGTTTTAAAGTTCTTAAATTCTACTCTCCTCCCTGTTCGTTTTTGTATGCCATCATCTATCAATCTTCTACAACATCAATCTCCTACAACTTCAGAAGATATGAAAAAGCAACAGGCATCTTCAAATTCATGCACGCCGGAAAACGAAAAAAAAAAACTGCGAGTTCAAAACCTATGTCAAATAAAAGACAATGTTCAAAAAGGGTGCCATCACAGGTAATAATTGGTGAGGATCGATTCGTTATATGTTCTATCTAGACGTGCATCCGATCCCTTCGATTTCCTGATATAGCCAGGTTTGTTTATACGATCGAGAGACAAACAAGAAGACATTTCCTAATATAACTCAGGCCGAATATACATACTTATGGGCAAAACAATAGCTAACGGGATTTCTGTTTATAAAACAAATATTAACATTAGTTGTATTTCCAAGTTTCTTTAGTCTATGCACGAGTATATAAGAAGACTTCGTTGCCTTCTTCGTCATTAATCAAGGTTGTTAAAAAGACATACGCAGATCAGGTTTCATCTTGAAAAAATTGGCGAGGTATTTGTTTGTCCGTTTTTGACATATAATTTTGGACGGCGTGAATTATGCCGACCTTTCATTTATCAAGGGATCGGATGGAGAATTAATCCTTAACTCCATAGACGTGAATTATGCCAGCTTGACTACAGTCCTCGAAATCCAATCACCATGAAAGGTATGGCAAAATATTAGAAGAAGTTGTCACAAATCAAGCTGATATTGTCAAGTTGCAAAATGAGACGTTTTGTCTCTTAAAAAGTATGGCAAACCGGCTGTAGCAAGAGCCAGCAAACATTCGCTCGGAGAACGCCATCAAATTTTAGAGATGGCACAAAAAATGTTGAAACCTTGTCTGAAGTCTGTGCCTCCGCCAACGACGATGCAGGCAGAGTATGTGGACGTATCGAACGAGAGCAAAAGGGAATGACCAACACCAATGTACCGTCTGCAAGCGCAGTTAACACATCCCATGGCGTTACATCCTCTATCACCAACACCGGCGGCACAGGAAACATTCCCTCCGGCGTGACGCCTCATATCACCAGAGCCAGAGCCGCTGTCACCCTTCTTAATGTTTCTTCGAGCGTAACGCCCCCAATTGTTACTAGAGCTATTGCCACTCCTCCATCATAACGAGAGGCTGGAGGAGCCAGAGGAAGCCAACCCCCTATTACCATTATTGATTTGATGGAAAGACAAAAGTTCTCGTAAGGCTCATACATGGCTACAACTCAGAAATACGTACTTATTTTCCTCAAGACACTAACGGAGTGGCTACCGCAAGAGTCACGTCAACCCCAGATGAAGGAATCAACAATCCAATTTCATGTTGCTCCTGAACGCCCTTTGGAAAAGAATCAGCAAGCTAATTTCGTGTTGCTCCTGAACGCCCTTTGGAAAGGAATCAACAATCCAATTTCATCACACGTGAGGATCTGGAATGTTCAGGAATCAACAATCCAATTTCTCCAAAATTGAGGCAAAGAGAACCCGGCGGACATGCACCAACATCAACCTCCTTATCCTCATAATGTGCAAAGAGTTCCTCTCCTGAGGGGATACTCTTCTCCTCAATTTTCCTTTATGACGGTACCTCCTCCGACTTCAACATTGTAATCGTCAAGACTTCCGAGAGTTGCAAGGGAAAATCAAACAGAAGAAGCGTATTCTTTCCCATGAGGAGAAAACACGACTTGCAGACCATCACTATTTGTGTGTCATCTTCCCATCCACCATATCGTATCAACTCGTTTTTCGAAGTCAAGGGTTAATGGCGCCCTCACTGGAGTTCTCTCCAGAAGCCGCTTCAACGTTCGCTCCAGGATCCGCTTCAATGTTCGCTCCAACAGCCGCTTCAACGTTCGCTCCAGGATCCGCGTCAACGTTCGCTCCAACAGCCGCTCCGCCTCAATGTTCGCTCCAGGAGAAGCTTTAACGTTCTTTCCAGAAGCCGCTCCGCTTCAACGTTCTCTTCAGAATCCGCTATGCTTCAACAATTCCCTCCAGGAGCCGCTTCAACGTTTCCTCCAGGATCCTCTTCAATGTTCGCTCCAGCAGCCGCTTCAACGTACGCCCCAACAGCCGCTTCAACGTCCTCTCCGGGAGCCGAAGCCACTTCAATGCCTCCTTCCCACCAAGGATCGTGCCATAGCCGCCACTCCTTCCTGCCAAGGTTCGTGCCCGTAGCCACTCCTTCCTGCCAAGGATCGTGCCGTAGCCTCCACACTCCTTCCTGTCAAGGATTGTAATCGCAGCCAGCCAAGTTGCTGCCAAGAACCTTTGCTGCTCGTTTGTTGATACCAGCCAGAGCTTCACCATAGCAATAACCACTACAAAGGTAATCCGTACTTATCCATATTTTAGTTTCACATGGAATAAGTAATAGAGTCACCAGTACGGATGCAAGATGGTGATATCTTTATCATGGTCAACCCACCGGCCATACAAGATAAAAACATGTAAACCACACTTGGGTACCGAGGCTCTACACGAAATCCCTTCACTGTCAAAGCTCAAAAGACACGGTCAACCAAAAAGTCATAGCCACGACGAGGTCATCTACTCTTCAAAGGTGTAGCGTAAGGATATCATCACCTCTCTGTCTGGAAGGCGCCTGCAACACTTTACGAGGCCGCGACGGTTCCCAAGCCTACTCAGAGAAAAAAACTTCAGTAACTAAAGAGAAGTGAAATTGGGGACTGCTCATCGCAGTCCATCCCCGACAACAATCAAAGATTCATGAGATAACTCCGGCTGAAACATTTTTCTTGAAAAAACAGGGGGAGCCACGATTAACAACATAACTCTCTCTCACTCACGCCTTTTCGTTATCCAGAATATTTCGTCCATGTGATGTTCCAAGCATCCCAGCATCGCATCCAGGGGAGTACAATAAGCTTGTATCAAATCCCATAGGCGTGGATTCAAGGTGATACAATCAAAGTAGGCTACACTTAGGGACTGAAGCCTCCTTCAGGTTTAGAAGTTTAAACGCAATCACCACCTTACCAGCTAATGCAGCAGAAACACATCTTCCACGAGAAAATAGGCCCAGGATAATTACACATGGGGACTACCAGCATGGGATTCCTTCACTTCCCTCAACCAGGTTATTTTTGATATCAAACATCGTCACTGTCGAAGCTTTACAAGCCGCAGGAATTTCTCACATGAAGCCATACACGTGCATCGAAGACTCCAAAAGCACGCCACATAGATATTCATATATCCGGCCACATCATAGGATCTATGACCAGGCAGAAATATAACTTGGGACTGCTCATCGCATCCCATTCGATACAATAGTCCAATATTCAGAAGATGGTTCAAAGGATGTCGCTTGAAATGAATTTCTTGAAGACTTGATAGCAGCACGTCGGCAACGGAACACCTCTCAGCTCGTCTACTTCCCCCTAACGGCTCCGGAAGATTTCGACCATACAAGCATCCACAGCATATCATCATCGTAATCAGAAAGGCAAGAATAAGCCTTCCAGGACAAGCTCAAAGATCCGGACACCAAATAACTTAAAGTCAAGGACGGATCAACAACGCAGCTAGTGGAATGGAGTTTGGTAAATTTTGAAATCCACTGGAAAGGATAGATGCTCATTCTTCTGGAGTCAGAACCTTATTACACATTCTGGAGAAGATCTATGGTAATCTTGGGTGGCTACATGCGCAAAATAGAAAAGAGCGCCTATCTTGAGTTCTCTTGGCTCGCCTTGCTGCTGATTATAACTATTGGAGATTGCTTTGTTGCCGTTGACGCCGCTAACAAAGAAAGTCATTCACACCGAGCTAAATGTCCAAGTTGATCAACTACTCATGGATATTGCACTCACAACTAAAATACAAAGACAAGATGAACTTACCTTACCGCTGACGATTGGCACGCCTATGATCGAGCTGCTGCAAACGTACACAAGAAGCAGACGAGCGAATAATAAAAGGGGAGGAAGTTAGCACGCCCTTTTATATGCATAGCACTTTTGGAATTCGAGTAGAGGAGGGTTTTCCTTTTGGACCATGCACGAAAGAAGACAGCTGGGCCCGCGGCGCCAACGCTCCATGGCACCAACCTCCATGACTGAACCAGCCGCTCAACCTGCAATACTCCGTAGCCAAGCCAGCCGCTCAACCAGCAACGCTCCATGGCCAAGCTAGCAATGTTCCAGTACAATGATCACCAGACGCTCGTACTTGCTACCAAAGGTCGGTCGAACTTTTCCTGGTAACCTCTACATGTCTTGATGAAAATACAGGGGTACAACAACCTCACCCAATATTTCGATTAGCAATCTGTATGGACTAACTCTAATATAGTTTTAAGAGAATCAACTAGACAGTTAGACTCAATCTTAATAAAAAGTATATCAAGGAGTTAATATCTCTTTCTCTCGATTTGATCTATACTCAAACAAATAGAAATTTGTGAGTCTTTATCAAATACAAGAGATATAAACTTGGATGGTACCAAAGACCAATATCCAAGGATCAATCAATTTCCAATCAACAACCGAAGGTTGGATTTCATAATTGATCGATACAACGCACAACCTGTGATATTTCAATTATATAACAAAATATAATGCGGAATAGAAATAACACAAACACCAGAAGTTTTGTTAACGAGGAAACCGCAAATGCAGAAAAACCACGGGACCTAGTCCAGATTGAACACCACACTGTGTTAAGCCGCTACAGACACTAGCCTACTACAAACTAACTTCGGTCTGGACTGTAGTTGAACCCTAATCAATCTCACACTGATTCAAGGTACAGTTGCGCTCCTTACGTCGCTGATCCCATCAGGATACTACGCACTTGATTCCCTTAGCTGATATCACCCACAACTAAGAGTTGCTACGACCCAAAGTCGAAGACTTTAATATACAAATCTGTATCACACAGAAAAGTCTATGATAATAGATAAATCTGTCTCCCACAGATAAAACTATGAGTTTTGTTCCGTCTTTTGATAAATCAAGGTGAACAGGAACTAATTGATAACCCGGACTTATATTCCCGAAGAACATCCTAGTATTATCAATCACCTCACAATAATCTTAATCGTATGGTAGCGAAACAAGATATTGTGGAATCACAAACGATGAGACGAAGATGTTTGTGATTTCTTTTTATCTTGCCCTATCGGAGATATAGTCTCAAGTCAATTATTCAATAGAACTCGTATGATAGAAAATGGCAAGATCAGATCGCTCAACTACAAGATAAGTAGTTTCGTTTGGCTTCACAATCCCAATGAAGTGTTTCAGTCGTTAACCTACAGGGTCTCGAGAAGAAACCTACGGTTAAAGGAGAATCGACTCTAGCAAAACCAACTAGTATCACACAGGAGGTGTGGGGATTAGTTTTTTCAGTTGCTAGAGTTCCCCTTATATAGTTTTGAAATCAGGGTTTGCAATCTAAGTTACCTTGGTAACAAAGTATTCAATATTCACCGTTAGATGAAAAACCTGATTAGATACAAGCTAATATCTTTCAACCGTTAGATCGAAACTTAGCTTGTCACACACAAATGAAAAGTATTAATTTAGGTTTGAGTAACCGTACCTAAACGTGTACACTTAGTTGGTTCACAAATAGTTAACCAATGGTTATCCATATGAGCACTTTCATAGTAACCGTATTCATCTTTCTCATAACTAGTTTAAATGACTCATAAGAACTAGTTGAAGAGTTGTTCAATTGCTTACTTCTTTATTCATAGACACAACTGAAACAAAATCGGTTTGATTCATTTGAATCAATTCATGAACAATATACCCACGGTTTGCAAAGATTGCATTCCTTATAATTTATTGTTTTAAGCTCACGAACTACCGATTTGAGAAATAACCAGCTTGGGTACGCGTACGGGTATGCGTACCTTAGCTACCGGATTTGAGTTTACAAACTCAGCAGAAATTTTCGGTTCGAAAACTTCCGTGCGTACGCGTACGGTTACGCGTACCTAAGGTGACTGGTTTACTAGTTTGCAAACTACAAACTCAACAGAAATTTTCGGTTGAAAACTTCCGCCAGTACGCGTACGAGTACGCGTACCCAACCTGTCTCCTTCACCAATACCACATGCACACATATGCACGCACTTGGTTTCCGGTACATGGATTTATACACTAATGTGCGAACACACTATATATGCTTATATCCATAGATGGTAATCTCAACTCTACATTTCAATCATTGAAACATTCTTCTATAATGTTATAACAATCGTTATTCACGACTATCGTCATCAAAGCTATTTTCAAGATTGAAACGTCATCATGACTTTCGTCACGGGTAAAGATGAAATGTGGTTAAAGCGAAAGCTTACCAATACATATTTCGAGAAAAAGATAGGCGAGTAAACTTGGCTCGAAATAGAAAATGTGTATGTATGAAAACTATCATACTTATACGACTATTTTCTCAAGAGTAAGAGATAGAATAGACTTTTGAGTAACAGATGAGTTCAAGTCTCCACATACCTTTTAGTCGGATGAAGTTCCACTGGTTCCTCGAATAGTTCTTCGTCTTTGTAAGATAATTGACATGGATTCTGGAGCTCAACTATACTTGACTATCCTAGACCGAGACTTAGTCATAAGTAAACTAGAAATCAAGACATATAGTTTTGATCATTTCATTAATATTGACAAACATGTTTGAGATAGCAACGCATGCGAGTTCGACTGAGCAATGCTCTAACACTTGCCTTTTCGATTTTTAGCTTTGTCTATCACCATCTAATGCTTACCCCGAAACAATGTCACTATTACGTACTAAGCAGGGGACTTAATGTTGATGGTGGTTTTTAGTTCAGGGCTAAAAATGTAAAACCCTATATTTAATGTGCCGTCTGCAAAAGGACTGAGCCATATTAAAGTAATGAGTGCCCGAGACTCTCTACTCACACATGTATAGAGCAATTCATTATATTTATTCAGAATGGTGCATGTAGCAACAATCCCAAACATTCTGTAAACTCTCGCCTACATTATTCATTAGTGTATGGTTTATTAAGTATTTTCCTATGCTATGTTCTCCAGCTGAACCCTTAGTATTGGTATGACATGACAATTAGTGTTCACTCGCAGCTGAGTAGCACGAAATTTCCCGAAGTATCAAAATTAAGGTCTGCATGAAAATGCTCAATCAGAAGATGCGCTAACTGCTCTCTGAGAATAAAATGATTTTGTGTCAACACACGTAATTTTTAAATTTGTTAAATTTTGTGGTAACTCACAAAATTCAAGTTTCGACCTAATTAATTTGCAAAAATAAGGCCTTTTTGCGCCTGTGCAAATATCTCGAACCCTATTGGTCGAGGCCAAACCTAGGCAAGCTAGGAAACTAATCCGCCATGGAGCTAGTAGGAGAAAAGTCCTACCAGAAAACAAGAAATAAAAGAGGAGCCGCAGAAAATAGGAACAACAACAAAAGGAGGCGTGGCCATGTCACATGGCCGGCCAGTTTAGGCGCCACCCGCAGACGGCCACGCCCCATGCTGCTTGACCGGCCCCCTCTTTCATATCGACCAATCAGGTTTCTCTAAAGCCACCACGCGCACTAGAGATGTGGCCGCTCCCACATGCTGCTTGTCGGCCCTCCTATTTCCCATCGACCAATCAGGTCGCTCTAAATCCGCCACATGCACATGGAATGTTGTCGGGCCCATACTTGCCGGCCCCCTTTCCTATCGGCCAATCAGGTCGCTTTAAATGCGCCACGCGCTAGAGATGTGGCCACACCCTATGTTTGGTCGGCCCCTTTTCTATCGACCAATCAGGTCGCTCTAAACCCGCCACACACATTAAAATCCCGAACTATGCCAAACGGCCACCATGTCAATTGGTTAAACAATTCGCCAAACCGCGCCAACATGTTAATCGACATGCCAACATGCCATGCTGTGGCAGCAACATGCCAACACGCCACTCCGCCGCAACAACATGCCAACGTGCCACAAACAGCGCAGCTACGTGCTAACCTAACTTTTGTTCGTGGCCAACGCCATAACAGATTCCAGTTAGGGTATTCCGATCAGAACACGATTGTTGCTTTAGTGGCATTAGTCGAAACCCTAATTTTTTGTCGTGGCCCAAATTACGCCACTCTGGCCCCACAACATGCCACGAGCCATGCGGGACCCATAAAACCCTAAAAAGGCGTCATGCCATGGCCACCCATGGCTATCCTTGCGTCTGTGGTCGTTCCCACATTATGGCCCTGCCATAATTCCTTTGACGCGGCCATGGCACCATTTGCACAAAAAACGTCACCGTACCGCGACCACATGCCACACGCGCTAATTAGGGTTGCGGCATGCCAAACCCTAATTTAGGCAGGTCCGCTACGACACATGCCACACACACACTAATTAGGGTTGCGGCATGCCAAACCCTAGTTTAGGCAGGCTCCACTGTACCATTATGCCACTGCAGGCGCCATTATGCCACTACTGGCGCCAACAAGATGTGGACATAATCAACGGCCACCTTCTCTCATAAATTGCAATCTCAGACGTCCAACTTTTCCACGGAGTTAACCGGCCTATAACAAGTCTCAGGTGACCAACCAAGACTAACCTAATAGCGTCACACGCCATTTTCCTACGGCAAGTCTCATGACTTAACTTGCCACACATGATTATCCGCCACTTAGCTGGCGGACGATTAATCAGAATAGCCAGGTCTTGCACACAAGACCCACTCAGCAATCTGCTGCACATTTTCCACGAAAATACTCGAGACATCAAACATGTCACAAACTGGAGGATGCTCATCAGGGTATTGGTCTGGCGGTTTACAGTGTGCGGCGTGCAACACGCCCATTATAAGAAAGTGTCAGGAAAACGGGCAGTTAGTGGCGGCAAGAAGTAGTGGGTGTAAACTAACCCGTTTCCTTCATATTGGGGACGTGGTTTCTAGCATTTACACATTACCCCACTTCTCCATCACTCAATCACTCCCACTTCCTACGAGATCAGGGAGCGTCCAATTATGACTTGTATAAATAGGTTTCTACCTATTTCGACCAAAAACCAAGTGTTAACAACACAATATCCAGAAATACATAAAAGAACTGATAGCTTACACTCCGCAAGCCAGTTCCATATTCTGATGCAAGTCATAAATAGCCACACCTTCAGAATTAAATATTCTGGTCTCAACACCTTCTTCGCTTCCCTCCCTAAGATCAACCATTCTCCTTCACTTTGTGACCGAAGCAAGACTGGAACGACCATTTCTTGGTTTAGGCCAGGATTGTACAGATTGATCTCTCGAATCTAAAGTACTCTCGTGCAGTGCATTTGTTTAGGGTTTAGATTCGTTTTTCGGCAGCACACCCAAATTTACCATTTCCAGCAGAATCAGTTTTTACCCATTTCCAGCACTCCTACTGTGGTCGCCAGTTGTTTTGGATTAAAAACTGATTCTGCTGGTTTTGGTAAATTTGGGTTTACCGCCGAGAAAAGAATCTAAACCCTAAACAAATGCACTGCACGGGAGTACTTTAGATTCGAGAGATCAATCTGTACAATTCTGGCCTAAACCAAGAAATGGTCGTTCCAGACTTGCTTCGGTCACAAAGTGAAGGAGAAGGGTTGATCTTAGGGAGGGAAGCGAAGAAGGTATTGAGATCAAAATATTGGATTTTGAGGGTGTGGCTGTTTTATGACTTGTATCAGAATTTGGAACTGGCTTGTGGAATGTAAGCTATCAGTTCTTTTGGTGTTTTTCTGGATACTTGTGTTGTTTTTAACTAAAACTATCATGTTGGTCGAAATAGGTTGAAAACCTATTTATACAAGTCATTGAGCCCCCTGATCTCGTAGGAAGTGGAGACAGTTAAGTAGTGGAGAAGTGGGGTTGTGTAGAAGCGGTTTACCATCATGTTCCCATTGTGAGGGGAAAATGGTCAGCCTTACTCCCACTATTCTCTTATTGTTATCTAACCGTCCGGTCTTTCCTGACACTTTCTTGTAATGGGCATATTGTACGCCGCACGCTGTAAACCGCCAGACCAATACCCTGATGAGTATCCCCCAGTTTGTGACATGTTTGATGTCTCGAGTGTTTCGTGGAAAAATGTGCAACAAGTTGCTGAGTGGGTCTAATGTGCAAAACCTAGTTATTCTGACCAATCGCACGCAAGCTAGGCGGGATAATGGCATAGTGGCGTCTGCATAGTGGCACAATGGCAATGTGGCGCATGTTAGTGGCGCAATGGCAATGTGGCGCCTGTGAGTGGCACAATGGCAGTGTGGCGCCAGTTAGTGGCGCAATAGCAATGTGGCGCCTGTGAGTGGCACAATGGTAGTGTGGCACCAGTTAGTGGCGCAATGGTAATGTGGCCGCGCCAGTGGCATGGTATTGTGGCCGCGCCAGTGGCATGGTAATAGCCTGCAGTAATCTTTCTTCCGGGGCATTCTATGATCAATGAAATCATCTGAAAGTTAAAAAGGAACCTGACTATGAAAGTTGGTGAGTGCAAAACAACAGTCTTATCGGTGTACGCAAGCTCCACTTCCAATAATTAGCGGAAACTACTCCAAATTTTGTACTCACTCTTTCCCTTATCGACACTTTAATTGTTAGAGATTTACGGTTAAGTGATTTTCCTTATTAATGATTTGATCTAAATTTATAGATTACTAAGAAATCCAAGCACAGCTGCACCACCGTAAGAGGGGAGCGAATTTCCCCAACAAAAGCTTACAACGAATTTCCCAACAAAGCTTATACGATGGGTCCGTGCATAGTTACACATTCATGATTAATGAGTAAAGTTTACTTCTAAAATAGTATACCAGCAACAAGTGGTGAACTCTTTCCTAATCAACGTAATTAAGTTTTTTTAATTTAACTTGATTTCCTATGAGCATTTCAGGTTTTTAATCTAATTTAGTTTCCTATGAGCATCGTTATGGGTTATCGTTAATCGTTACTTCAGAAGAAAAAAACTTCAGGGAGGTTTTGCTGGGCTATTGATCCCGGCTAATATGACCGACCATCAAGATACCGAAACAATAGACCAGCAAATTTCCAACGAAATTGAGGAACCACGGCCGGGGCTGTAGCCCCCGGCTAATTTGAACCGACTAATAAAATACCGGAACAATAGACTGTCAAATTACCAAAAAATTTGAAGAATCACGGACGGGGCAGTAGGTCCCGGCTAATTTGACTCGACCAATAAAATACTCAGATTGATAACTTTAACTTTGTCGTGACTAAGTTTCCTAATATATAATTTCCTAAATAAAAATGTCGACTAACCTTAAGGCTAAATGTTAATCTTCAAAAGAATTTTAATAGCCACGGCCGGGGTTGTAAGCCCCGGCTAATTTGATCCGACCAACAAAACACTGGGGCCATAGACCCCGGCTAACTTATACGATCGGCATCTAAATTTCAACCAAATCACAACTAATTTTAAAAGGGAGGTTGTGTTGGATCCTGTAATTTCACCCGAAAAACAAAACACTAGAACCATAGGTCCTTTAACTGAGCACTGGGCCTTTCCTAATGGCCGGGGTCGTAGATCACGACGATAATGACTCGCCAATTAAACATAATGCAATAACCTGGCTATCTATATACAGGTTTTGGACTAATTTACATGTTGACTAAAATATTATGGAAGGGTACAAACTGATCGACCAAACAACATAAAAAAGTCAATAAAGGTTGAGCCCCGGCCGTAGGCCAGGGTGATACCTAGTTAATAATATAGGTCTTAAAATACATCAAAGTTAACGACGAAGAGATTCTTGTAACCATTTTGTAAGTTCCTTTCACTTCTGACAGGGTTTTGATTTTTTTTTTCCACAACTCGATACAAATATTTTTGATCATATGATTTCGTTTGTCAGTTTTTCGTGTGAGGTTGAGCTTTCTGTGGATTGTGATACACAACAAACTTCATATATTTTTCGTGTGAGGTTGAGCTTTCTGCGGATTGTGATACACAACAAACTTCATATATTTATATATATGAAACCAGAAAAATGTTTTTGTATTACCTATATTATATGCGTACACATGTTTTTAAAATACATGTATAACTGTTTTTTGTTGATCTTTTCAAAGTATACCTCTATATAAGCATATCTTTTTGTGGTCCCTAATATATCATCAACAACCTAAACACCCAATCACATCTCTCACACCACATCGAGAGTTGCAAAAACCTCCCCTCCCATTGGCCGATGAACGGAACCCTCACTCCTGATTGGCCGAAATCAAAGTTAGCCCCCTTACATTTCGTGGCCGTTAATTTTTAATAGAATATGAAATCTGGACCTTCGGATTAGCCGTAAAATCTACACATATCTTTTGTGGAAATCCCGGGATGATTTTTTTTTGGGAAAAAATCGAGAATTTTCCATGTAAAATGAAAATCAACATAAATAAGTTTTTACGAGATTTAGGAAGTATAATATATTCGCAGGATAATATGTTTAGATAATTTTCGCTAAATTTAGGAACTTCTTGAAAACATATTGATTCATAACTATATTTAGATTTAAACTAGGGATTTATTTAGGTTCATAACTATATTTAAGTTAGGCCTACTGAATATATTTTCAGAAACAAATCTGAAACGCGGCTAAGCAAAATCTTACGTCAAATATATCAATAAATTTATTCCAAATCTAAATCTGTAAATTTCTTAGTAACCAAGATATGGAGGTGTATATAAGGCTAACTTATATACAAGGAAAGCCAGGTAATGGAAAATCATGGACAAGGTTTGTAAGAGCCGATGTATATAAGCAATATAAGGCTACTAGGTTTTGCACGTTCAAATACGATCGAGGAAAGCCAGGAAATGGAGAACCATGGACAAGGTTTGTAAGAGCCTAACCAAGCTATCAATGTACTACCAGTTGTATTATTTGTGACTGTCGGTTTTGTGTATTTTTTGTGATTGTCGGTTTGGATTTTGAATTGAATAAAACAGATAAGAATAAGAGAAAGATCTAATTTTTCTTTTTTTGAAGGGAAGACGGGCTTCCCAGAAACCAGTGTATTTTCGTTTTTTTAGATTTTTAGCAAGATCTAATTGCTATATTTGGGTTGTGTTAACCTAATTGTTGTTTGTTTCGAATCAAGGTCGTGTGGATAGGAACATAGGGTTATGGCTTACAACTGCTCAATACTTTGAGAAAAACGTAATTAATCTCTATGAAAAATACTTTTAGTTTTTATGTTTGGTTGAGGAGAACAAATATGAAAAATCATAAATCATTGCTATTGATATCACCCATCTATTACAAGGCAACCAGTTCTCATCTTTTTAAATCCATTTCGTTTTGTTTTTCCATTTTTTTTAACCATGTTAATTATTATGGAGTCTATGGACTCCGAAAAAACAGAGTTCGTTTTTAACCTTGATATATATTTGACACGTACAAATTTATTTTTTCAGAAGAGGGTTTTGCGCAATTAGTTAATAAGTTTTATCTCAAATGTTTTAGAATAAAATAGAACGTAAAAATGTTCTTGCGCGATTGTTTGATCTTATATAATTTTTCTCCTATACACTTTCAGGTTTTGTCTTTGTTTATAAGCTCTGGAGTGGAACAATTATGCATCGTTTCGGATATCAGATGATGTGTTTGGTCAACCTGGTAATGGAGTGCCCATTTAGATGCATATAGACTACGAGGTTTGGATACCGAAGTGCAGCGAGAGTTAAATGTTAGGAGGGTACGTTTCGTAAGCGACTGCGAGGGTTTAGTAGGTGCATCATTCTTTTGTAATTTTATATTCTTAATTGATTATGCAAACAGGCATTCTAGGACGCCCATGTAAATACGGAAAGCAAATTGGACTTCATATACGAAATTCATCACTACTGAAGATTATGACTCTGGATTTTCTAGGATAAGTCTATAGGAATCTCAAATGAGTTTTTAAATCATTGTTAATTAAACAACGTTTTAAATATATGCACACAAATGCCTGCCATGTATGTGGCAGAGGAAAAATCTAATATAGTTATCTCCTTTTAAATTTTCTTATAATTATCAAAGAGATAGCAACTTCATGAGAAAGTCTATGCTTAATGTTCTCTTATGTATTTTCTTCAGAATGACCAGTGAGAGTTTAGTGAGGAGAAACATAATCCACTTGGAGCTCTCTGCGGTTCGCCCCTGCATCATTCAGTAAGCAATTGGGAGCCGATGGGTGCTGCACAAAAGATTGACTTTATGATTCCCTGTACGAGATGATGAGAATCATAAAGACATTTCTTACTCTTGATGTTTAAATATTGGATACTGGTATTACTTGGAGTCATAATCTGATATGGCGGTAAAGATTGACTTCAAATCCTTCCTTCAAAGTGAGTCTTCTTCATTAGTTTGAGTTCATTAGTAGATTTATTGATAGAAAGAAAAACCCCTGCGTAGGTTGTTTGCTAATGAGCACAGTAAAATGTAATTAAATGCTTTGCCACAAGGGTGCGATGTTGTTCTTCCTTTAAATTTTTTGTTTTGACATTTAGAACAAAGTTTCATTGTTCAAACCGGGTCATTAATGGGTTTGTGGCATAATGGTAGTGAATCTGATATATTAACTCAGAAGATGGTAATTAATAGGAATTATGACCCTAAAGATGGTCATAAACTTGGTAGAATTATGATTTTGTATTTTTACTGTCCATATAAAATTCTGGTACTTCTTAATTTTTGTGAGAGATATCAAAATTATTTGTGTTCTTATTTTGTAGTGTTTGGATAATTTTGGATGTCCTAGATTTGTTTCTTAATATAGATAGATATTTGGTGGCCATGTATACGGGGAATGTTTTTCTTATATGTACATCACATTCTCCTCCTTTTTCTGTATTTCGACTTAGTGTGTTTGTGTTTGATCGTTTGTTATTTTTATTCTTTGAAGAGATGTCTGTTCATACAGAGCATCAAGATATGAACATCAATTGTTTGATTGTTTTCCCATAATTTCCTAATTCAATTGTTTTCTCATAATTGCCTAATTCATTATGTTTTTCTCTATGGATTCCACGGGATTAACTGAATTTTTGAACTCGAAAATAACAGCGTCAGCTGAATTAATGATGTCATCATCATAGATTCATAGAGAACCCTATGAACATATCTACGGTTGTTGTAATTACTGGCACATAAGTGAAAGACCATCTGGTAAATTTTTTATACTTTAGTCATGCTTATGTGAGTGCAAAATTGATGTTATATGGCAGTCTATTCTAACTTATTGTAACATTGTAGGTATGATTAGCCTTTGTACTATAGCTGCATCGAGCAAGTGATACGGAGAAATGAAGATCTGGAGGAAGAAAAGAATCCATACGAAGACATAGAAACCCTGCTTGAAGTGACTGAGAAGCTACATCATGATGAAAACAAGGTATGTGCCAACAGTCCGTATGGCCAGTATACATATAGTGAATTGATTAATGCATCTGTTTTTTTGTAATGCTACTGTTAACAACCCATTGTATGTTCAGACCTCATAATTCATAATTAGCAGTCTAACATTACTTTTGGGGGTACATAGTGCAACTTTTAGTTAAGTGGGCAAGAAAGATTTAGGAACTGCTGGTTAAGAAAGGCTTAACGTTGTCGGTGGTTTGATAGTATTATTGATAGTATTGGCCATTGGCTTTCTGAACTCAAAAAGCTAAACAAAACTCATTTATTTGTTTGGAACTTTTTTTGCTAACTTTTGGTAAGATTGCAAGAGATTTCTTGGGTTTATATATCTGAACTTAGTGTGGGTTTTTGCTGTTATAAGTTTGCTATTTATTTCAGTTAGTATGAGTTTTTGATTACTTATGAATATTTGTTTTGGATTGAAGAATTTTTTTTGAAGCATTTTTGGATTGATGATGGTGGTGATTTGATAATATTAATAACCTGTATTAATTTTTTATATGTTTCTGTTTAGATGTAATTTGCTTTGGTGTTAAAACAATAGATTTTACGCTGTGATCGGTAGTTCATACTATGTGGCTCCAAAAGTGCTGAAACGACAATTTGGCCCCGAATCATTTGTTCTGATTATTGGTGTGGTTGCCTGCATTTTGCTATTAGTTTTACTTTGTTTTTGAGAGTAATGTCGTAACTTATTTTCGAACTTTGTAGGCTATTTTTTTGTTTGTTCTTCTCATAGATCTGATCGCCTTTGCACGAAAATGTTTTCGTCGCACTTCTTCACATTGTATGGACGGCCAACTCTACTTTGCATCCAGTATGTACATATCACATGCATGCAGGCGACACCTCAAGAGTAATCCATGATAGTGGCAGAAACTAAACCAATAGTCGCTCCTAAGAACGTAGGAACCACCCAATCCTACAACATGTTGTCACTGCTAGGCAAAGTTCTTTTCATGGGAAACGTAGAACGTCTGCTGGTTGGACGAGAACATTTATTAGCCACCATCATAGCCAAAACATTGGAGAATAAAGAAAATGTTTGTATCATAGGATGTGGTGTATGAACGTTTTGTGTTGAAGTCTAGCCATTTCGAATGTAGCTGCTGTGTGTATTCTCTGTTTTTTTTTTCAAGTGAACCCTTTAGAATGTTTAGTTAAATTTTCTCATTTAGACTCTAATAAATATTTTTGTTTGTGGACAGAAAGAGGTGGGTTCACAGTTTAGTTAGAGAAATATGGTTTGGCGGTGTGCACAACAAGAGAACAACAAAATGTTTAGTTATGGATTTCGCACCTTGATTTTTACGGTGCTTGGTAAAACTATTATCCATCTTTATATGTTTAGTTATGGATTTTGCAGGTATCAAGAAACCTCATCCATGGGCCATGGCTCACTTCCAAAATTTATTGAAGGATATTGATACTGAAGAAGATGAATAATGATTTCCTTACTTATTAAAATTGGGGGGGTTTCAGGTATGGTTTCTTAATCTCTTAATCATAGTTTTTCCTCATTTTTGTAGGATTTGTTCAAGTCATGTGAAAATAAATGGTCATACGATTATCATTCTTAATCTATAACAATTTTGTTTTAAAACTGTTATGTATGTATGAACCACAGTAGACGAATAGAAAACCAGGACGGATTCAAGCAGGAGGATTCACTGGAAAGTTGAGTAAGATTTGACTTTTTCGAGTCATATGAATCTATTCTTTAGGCTGAGGAAAGAAACTTATTGTGGGGATTGAGAAAAGCGCTAAGCAAGAGCAGATGGTATGGTTTTCATCAATTTCAAATTTTAATTACTTACAGATCGTTTTCTGAACAAATTTTGAGTTTTCTCATGATCTGATTTGCATGAAGTTTTTTGTGAACTTGGACATTAGGTTATTTGTATAGCCGTCGTACTATTTTTTAAGTTCAATTTTACATTCCTCTGAAAGAGGGTAGTGACTATAATATCTAGCATGTTCCACTGACTTGGATGTATATCTGTAGAAGAACATTTGCTGCACTTAAAGATTACCAATTAGGTGTAAGCACAAAAAATGGTGGCAATTGAGTTCATGGAAATATGCAGATATTTGCTTCGAGTTTTGAACATTTTGGTATTGTTGAAAGGCATTTTGGTATTGTCATCAGATGAGAGAAATAATAAGTTTTTTTTTCCAGTTTGTGTCAATTTGTGCTGAAGTTGTTTTCCGAGCTCTTGAACATGCTTAACCGAAAATGCTATATGACCAGCTTGATACAGCTCTTTAACAGCTGATCATACGTGGTATGTACAGTGGCAAGAAACTGTTTTTCCTCTTTTAACCACGTCATCTATAATCAGTTTTCTTTTACTGCTTCTCTCTTCAGTTTACAACAGGTTACGTAACACCGATAAGAACTTCATGAATCTGTGTATCTGCAATGGAATGAAATCCTCTTAATTTCATTTTTTTTTTCCTTCTTCTGATTCAAAACCCTTGGGTTTTTTCAGACACTAATTATAATGTTGAATATTAGGTAACATTTTTTTTTATCTTTATTTGATGGTGTTTAATCGAAAAAGTTCAGGGAAGAAATGATGAAAATTGTCATCCCTTTTTGAAACCTTATACATACTATGTGTTGATCAACTTTTGTTCTATACACGAACATGTATTATTTTTTTCAGAGATTAAAATGAGATTGAAATTATAACCTAGGTCATTAATTCATTATTGTGTTGGATGGTTAAAAAGATTCTGTGAATTTGATTATGAGATGAATTGGGTTGAAGAACGTTAGACAAATTTAATTAGTAGATTGAATTCTGGAGAAATAAGATATCATTTTTTCCGATCATCGAAACCAATTTAGTTATCTAAATTAATTTAGCATCATCTACCGTAAAAGATATATGCTACGTATGGGTACATTAGTTAAGAAGATTTGATGGTTTTCTTGGTATTAATCAGAGAGATTTAGGATTAAAATTCTTTTGGGGTGATGATTTTATTAAGAGGCAAAAGTTAACATTGTTGCAGAAGAACAGGTGAAGACAACGTCAAAAGAAAAGAACCGGATTTCTAACTAATCATCCGATGTCTTTGTTTTAGCCGTTGGATCTATAAATACATTTGTTAATTTATCCTGCAGTTTCTTTTGATTAGGTGGCATTAGAAAACATACACCTCATCCCATGACTGTACCGCCACATAGGATCAGCTGTCAACTAGCTGTTATGTAGCGGGTCATGTAGCACGATTGTTATGTAGCGGGTCATGTAGCGGCTTACTTCACCAATACTAATGATTATATTGTTTTCACTTCTGAAGGGTATTACTACTGACGTGGTTACTTACATAAAGCTTATGGAAGCTTTTATTTGGGCAAGAAAATTTGACCAGGTCAGTTGTAGTCTTTCTTCCAATTCATCAATCAAAATATCTTCATATTCCCAATTTGCCCCACCTAGATGATATTTCTTTATAACCTAAAACCACCACATTCAAACCTAATGTGTTCAAGTGGAGTGCACGTCGATGACATTTGTTATTGTTGATCTAATTGTTACTATGATTAGGTATCTGGTACATCGCTTCATTTATTTGTTCGGTAACTTCTGTTGAAGTTGATCAAATTTACGTTGTTAAAGTTTATAAGGAAATATGTTCATTAGAATTTCTTTGTTTTTCATTAAACACTAAAATTTGTATCGTTCTTCTTTGGTATGTTTGATTCTTTGATCTATTTGGTTTAGTTTATATTGATCTATGGGATACTTTTTATCCCAATTGTACACAGTTACCTCAATCATATGAAGGAATAAAATTCATAAAAAAAATTATTGCTCTAGCATATCAAATCAAAGAACTCAGCATTATCCAATTTGGGCAGTCAGTTAATAACTTATACAGACTGCCTTCAAAAATTGTTGAGGAAAGTTCTTATAAGTTGATAATTAGCTTCCTCTTAGAACATCATGGGAAATTGAGGCGGAGGACTGCGGAACACTAATATAGATTTGAATGAGAATATAATTAAAGGAGCAGGGAACTTCTACAGGTAATGTTTATGTTTTGGATTGAGTATGAGATGATTATCCCCCTGTATGTTTTTTATCAGAATTGGAACTTCTTCCTTTCATAGTTGATGATGTTGAATATTGTAAAGCAAGTGGATATTTCGGAAATTTGGTATTCTGTAAGAAAACTAATGATAGTTCTACTTGGTCAATAAGGGTTTTCTAGATTAGACTGTGTAAAAGACGAGAAAGCGCAATGTTAAGGAAAATTGCGAAAGAATGAAAAATAGTTGCATATACATAATAATATATATATATATATATATATATGAATTGTAATATGTACAATGTTTTTTATATCTGCAGTGTGGTCGAGGGCGTGGGAAAAAAAGTAAATGATGTAAAACAAGGAGAAATAATTGTGCCAGTGATTCTAGGAAATTGCAAGGACTACACGGGTTGGTGCAGCTTGGAAGGTGAATATAGATGAAGAAAGCATTATCATAATCTTCGTCCTCGGAGATGCAGTACTTTCGGTATATATTAATGCTGTTTATACAATGCTCCGACGTTCATTTATACGGTTTATAGAATGTTGTTATATTAAGAATTTCTGTTTTTAGCACAAGATTCCTTATGAACATAATATTGACATCTGGTCAGATGTATAGACATCAGAGCAAAACCCAAATTGCAGGCCAACATTTGTAGTCCAACATTTGGGTAAATCAAATTTTTATAGGAGACAAAGAAAAAAATGGAACCATGATATCTTAAGATGCAGTGTCTATTTGCATTGGCTATGCATAGAGGTTTCAACTTAGACGACACTTTGCGACACCATAATGACTTTGTACTACAGGTACAAAATGGGTGCGAACTCATAGTATGTAGCTGGAGGCGCAATGTGTGATTCAGAACACACTAATTTTGAGTCTCCAAGCTTAGTTAAGGACATTAAAGCTACATGCAGTTTGATAACTATTCCATCAATCCCGAAAATAATGACCATACCCAACAACAACTGGGAAACTCATTGGCATATGGAGCTCTAAAGTTGACTACTTCGGAGATATCATGAAACAAGCAATTTCAGAAGGTTCACTACCTTACTGAAAACAAATCAGCTATAAGAGTAATACAAGGAAAATCAATGGTTCAGGTTTCGCCATTGCTCTTATTTTCCAGTGCTGACAGCTAATTAATAATTGATCTGAAAATTTTCTGGAAAAGCTAAAAGGTGACATGTTCAATCATTTGCTTACAGATAAACCCATCTATTTCACACATGACCAGTGAAACTTGATGTCTTTGATTAAGATAATTATTGCTCTTATTTTTGTGCACGAAATACTAAATAGTCCTCTGAAGCATGATGTGGTTGAAGATGGAGTTTGTTATTATTCGAACATCGGTCCTAGCGAAACGAATTGGCCACTTCTATATTAGTTACGGAAACATAAATTTAGGGGTGATCGAATAGCTTGCTTGAACTGAAGGTAGCATAATTTACTATTCTTTACTGCTTGCACGTTTAAATAATGAAACTATGGTTGTATGAGAATTAATATCAAGCTTCATTTCATTTCGTGAACTAAAGACATTTTTTTCATAATAACCTATCCATGTACTTTGTACCAATTCTGTATATCTCATATGATCAACATTTTGATGTGGAAAAGTCATCAATTCTCCATGAAACTATAATATGAAATAGTCATTATGAGCGCACAAAAAAGCTAATATATTGTGTGGTACATGAACTACAGGTTAAAGTATGAGTTTAAATAAATTTGATGCCTGGGATCATCATCATAAGACACAAAATTCGTACATAACTAATAATTTAATTCATACTATCATTATGTGCAAATATTTTTAAACTACGCGTATTCAATAAAAATAATTGAAGAATTTTTCTAAGATATTCTAATGTATTTTGACCACGGGTGCGAGGCGAAGCCCCGCCACACCAATCGACAATCCCCAACAGACCCGGTGCGTAGCACGGGTTACATACTAGCCGTTAATTCTTCTAAGAATGGATATACAACAACCATTTTATTAGAACCAGTGGTTGAAAATCGATATCTTATAGATCGATTTATTAGCAATATTGCTAAATTTAAATTGTCACTTTAAACTTAACATCTTTATTTATTCGTTGGCGATGTTGTCATAAAGATCGATGATGACATGCCACCATTGATCGATCGAGCTGGATGGACATGATAATGAAGTTGTTGGAAATATAAAGTTGGATAATGACATGCCATGCTGGTTGAGATGGATGAATATATGGCAATGAAATTTTATTTATGAATAGAGATAATAGATAGAAGGAAGTGTTTAATTTTGAACTTATAATTTTTGAAACATCAAGGAAAATTAGGTGCTATATAATTCTTATGCCTTAGTGGTTTAGTGTGAATGATGCCTTGAAGAATAGGTTGGTGATTGATCAACCAATAATATTTGAATTTTTTTTCCAACTTGGTTACAGTTCGAACGAAAATCTTGGTTATAGCAATATACAAAGATTTGGTTGATGTGGTTTAGTTGATGCTATTAATTAGTTAACATTGTCAGGTATCTATGGAGTAGACAAATGCATCTAAAATTGGTATTCTACTGTGGTTTAAGAATTTCTAAAAAAATATTCTTTGGTGGATAGCTTTAAATTCTACTGATACTTTTGTAATATGCATGTCTATTTAAAATGTGTATATAAATCATAATTATTTGATTACGGCGACTATCAAACTTTTCTATCCATTAAAAGCAATCTTACTGATAGAACGATAGAAACAGGGAAACCAGATACATGCTTACATTAAGCTAAAAGATATTCCTTACTTCAAGGACATAATCAAAGATCAACAAATCATTTGAATCCGGCATTTTAACCTACAGTCGTTCCATGGAGGTTTTCGACCAATACCTGGTGCAAGGAAAATATGGGTGAATACATTCAAGAGCATAGTTCTACTGGGTGAAAAAGATCAACAAATACCAAGATACAAATTTCCGATATCAGATTTTACAACACTTAGAGAAAAGATAAAAAAGAAAATAGATCTAATAGGTAATACCAAATGCTAAAAAATAATTTTTAATAACCATAGCAGGAAATTGTATATATATATAAACTGAGCAATTATTTTTTACTATTTCTTACAAATGTTGTTAGGATCCTAAGGGGTCTTTCGAAGAGTCGGATGAAACGTAAAAAAAACGAAACTGATGCACTCGCACGTGATGTTCTAATACAAAGCCACAATGGAATTTCGATAAAGGGAACTTTATGGGATAATCCGACCATCCAACTATGAGATTCTATGCTGGAAAATGATGGGGTTATTCGAATAGTAATAATAACTTCAACAACTGTTGAGCAGTTTCAAGGTACGTTTAACATTCAAGTAAAATTAATCTTAAATTGAACTTTTGAATTGAGTTTAACGTTGAAAATAACAAGTGTGAATGATCACAGGAGAGATCTATCTGCAGTCCAGTAAAGCTACAAGAATATACATAAATCTCGATGTAACAGAATTGAAAATTTATAAGAAAATGTAAGTTATGTGACGGACATGTTTGAATTAATCAACTTAATGTGTAATAATGACTTTAACGCTGATGCGTTGGCCACGGGAAATATGCACCGGTGAAGGAACTAAGTATTTCAGGAATTCCAAATGAAGCAAAAGAAAGTTAATGTTTGGAAATCGTTTAACACTCAACGAAGCATTAAAAATGTTACAAGACGAAGAAAAGTTTAACGTGAGGTTTGAAAAGTAATTCAATTTAAATTATATTTCACTGCAAAAAAAAATCTTATAAATGAATCAAATGCAATATACGACGCAACTTTTACCGTTGAAGCAACAATTATTGGAATTGAAGCGGGATCCCTTAGTAGTAGATGGCATGTACAGGATGCAGAGAAAACTGTGATACTACATGGCATGTCCAGGGTGCAGAGAAAAAATGTTTACATGGAAGGCAAACCATGGTGCAACACATGTAGCGTCATACTAGATGCACAAATGCCACGGTAATACGTAGAAATATTAAGCGGTGAAAGTTCATCTATAAAGATTAAAAAAAAAATGATGCAAAACTAATGCATACTTTTCGACAGTTATACTCTCTAACTAATAGTACGTGACGGTGTCAATAGTGGTATAATCAAAACAATGGGTCGAATGGCTGAAATGGTTAGAGATGACATTGGAATAACGAGAAAGATGGCATTAACAATGGTGGATGTAAAGGTAAATTTTATGTCTTAAATAGAAAGGGAATGACATAGACAAGTTATATAATAAAAAAAACTCACAGGGAATGATTTTCTTTTGCAGAAAAACAGGGAAGGATGTGTTGAAGAAATATTAGCTGTGATAGTGAAAATAATGATATTTAGATTCACATTTGATGAAATAAACTTCCTTTATCACATTCTAACTGCACATGACATATTGCACTATGATAATTCTTTGGAAAAAGCATACCTCTTGAATATAAACGAAAAGGAAATTACGTGCCAACATTATTTCCGACATACCAATATAAATGTTGTCGAATTCAATAAAACCGAATTGGCCACAAGTAATAAAAACATATATTTTACGTGATAAATATAATTGGAGAACAATCATTATGTCAATACATATCACCAGGGCAAGGTCTCTACAAAAACCAAATAGATGCTGAAGCATTTGTTATTGACATAAAACTCCATACACCTATTAAGAAATACCTGCTAAACAAAAGAAACTACAATGGCATGTCCATTTTGGTCGAGCTGGATGAAGGCGATGGTGAAATGGACTATATTATAGAGAGGGATCCTGACATGTCACCAGTGGTCGAGATAAATGAGGAAGGCAACGAAGTATTTACGTATTAATAGAGGTTAGATGGCATGAGTATTTATTTTTTGTCACATTACTTTTGGAACATATTATATGTTCTCTCTAACACTATAATGTTAAAAATTTACTTCTAGATGACCAGTTATTACTCGGACCTTTATCATGGATGCGACCTTATAATTAACAGTGTTACTATGATATTCTTACTTTAGAACAAATACTCATCTTACATTACATATGATATCACAACTCTTTTATGTAATTCAATAAGATACTCAGGTACGAAAGGAACAATAGCTAATGTAGTTTACAAACCTTAGAGATCAGCACTAAAGGCAATCAGAATCAGGTGATGCCAGACTGGCATGTGAAACAAAACAATTGCTTAGAGCTAATATCATTGAAAAAACATGCACAACCAAACATTGAATGGACATGCACAACCAAACTTTTGAATGCCATAGTAAATCAACTCTTGAAAACACATGTATACTGCTATATGTACAACCATATCAAGTTATAGAGGACGTTCCAGTGGTTTTACTTTAAAATTAATGCTTTCTTAATATAATCAAAATTTTACAGTTGTAATAAGTCATAGCCCTTGCATCCTTTTGACTTGGATTTAGAAATTACGAGTGAAGAAAATAAAACAATTTTGATTTAGATTTAGATTTTATGAGTGAAGAAATTATTAGAATTTGAGATTTATAGAAAAAGAGGAAGATTACTGAAATAATACAATTCATGAATCAAAATGAGCAAAGAGTACCTGTTATAGAATTTTGATGACAAAATTCGAATGAAAATATGCTTTACAGATCATGAATTTAAGAAGAAAAATTAGAATTTCATGGACGTAGAAAAATATTAAGATTTGACATTTAGGGAAAATTTGATAGGATGAGAGGGGTGAGAGATGATTTTGGATAAGAAATTAATTGAAATCTTTGGATTATAACAAAAGAATCGACTAATCGAGATCAAGGATTTGTCATGTGTGTGTAAAGAATGTTTTACGCTATTAAGGCAATCATTAACAATTTAGGAAAAAACTCAGGGAAACGAAAGAATTGATAAAAACAATTATTTGGATATTATGTTTACGCCCGGAAACTCAAGTCCAAATATCTCAATGAAGTGGATTGAAATCAATTTGGTGTGTTCTCAACCAGTTGGATCGAATGCTATTGGGATTTACTAAAATAAATAGTACGTAAAGTAATAAAGCCCCAAATTGAATTAGGAGGAAGATGATGTGCAAACCAAATTTGGAGCACTATAAAAAAACACAAAAATATTCATAGGGCTCTCTGCGTTGCACCAAATATCCCACAATGTATTGATTATCAACCGGTATCAAACTTTCCTACTAATTAAAAAATAATCTATCAATCATTTTTAAAGATGTTCCAATCATATAAACCACGGGTGCGGGGCGAAGCCCGCCACACCAAATCAACGGTTCACACCAGACCCGGTGCGTAGCACGGGTTACATACTAGTGCTTATATAGAGGTTCTATTGTACTTAAGAGGATAAAGATAAAGATTTGTCCGACAATATTACCAAAAAGTCTTAACATCCCATGCAAGGTGAATTCCTTGGAATTTAATCCCTTTCAATCGAAAAAAAGAAAAGAATTCAAACACCAGACAGATTACCAAATCAACTGTTAGATATTAGGTTTTTCTTGTTGCTGCAATTCAAACCGTTGTAAAGAACATCCACCACAAGGTAAAATAAAAGTTTCTCTGTTTAGGCACTGTGAATTTCTAATGCAGAAGAACTTTACCTCATTTTACACCAAAAACTGCAAGCGATTACTATAGTATAATTTTAAAGAATGAAAACAGAAAGCAAAGAATAAGAAACAATTTTTTGTAAAAATGGGGAACTGTTTTTCTAATGTACATATAATGACTAATGAACAAGCTAGTGTTTTTTTTAGTCCACTTCTAAATCCTCTCAGCACTCAGCTTCCCCAGAAATCACCTCATCATTCACTGCCTTCTTCTCGCCTACAGTCTGATCATCGGTTTCCCCTTTCCCCACTTCTGCCTTTTGGTACAGTTCCTCCTTCAGCCTTGTGATCTCCGAATCCTTATCTTCTAGTCTTTGTTGTAAAGTTAGTACCTGAAGAGTCATATTTTAACAATTATTATTCGGCGCATATAAACATATTAGATGAATCTCTCGCCATTAACAAATGTAAAAAAAACACTTTATGCTTCAGCATAAGCCTATGCATTTGTGAATGTTATTCCCGAATCACAATGCTACATTGAACTCTCAAATCCAATAGTAAAGAACTGAATTTAATTTGGTGCCTTACGATTTCATTTGATTTTTCCACATCATCGGTCAGTCCATCCATGTGTTTATGCAATCCTGCATACATGACACACCAACAGTTAAGCATCAGTACACTGTACTGTAATCAGTTTAATTGCGACGTAAAAAAATATATCTAATGAACATAAGCTTTTCCCAACTAGCAACCATAAACATGAGGAAAAATCAAAATGTCAGTCCCATTCCAGAAACCTAAAAAGGACTAGGGTATATAGCTCGAAGCAAAAGAGAAAGGAATTTAAAATGTTCACAAATTATGATTCTAACCTTCAAATTGACTTCTGAGTTCTGCATTCTGTGACTTTTGCAATGCAAGTTTCATTGACAACTCATGAATCTGCAAATCAACAACTTCATTGACAATTCAGTAACTGAGCATATTCTTAAAAGAAAAGTTACCAGAAAGATCCAAATTTGAACTATTTAAAGTTCATATACATACAGGCAAGGTTTTTTAAAGCGAAGCGCTCTCGCGAGCTTTGCAAAATATATAATATAGTATATATAGATAAGAAGTTGTCAATATTACAAAAGAAAACTAAGAAGTTTTCACCATAATAAAAGGAACAAGTAAAAACTAACTAAGCATATGGCTATATAATAGTATATATAGATAAGAAGTTGTCAATATTACAAAAGAAAACTAAGAAGTTTTCACCATAATAAAAGGAACAAGTAAAAACTAACTAAGCATATGGCATACTTATTCTACCCAAGAGCTATTTAAAAAATACAAGCCATGTATTTCTGCATCATTTATATCTGCTGTAGATAGTCATCATGATCATACTATACGAGGAATAAAAAAGTTAGGTTTTTTTATACTAGTATTTAGTTAGAAAACAGTAAAACAGTCCCTCTGGGCTTTAAAGCCCATTTTTTTCCACATATATATCAATTCACAAAGCGCCGCTCTAGAAGCGTCCTGGGCCTGGAGCACAAAAAAGTGCACTCTTTTTAAAACACTGCATACAGGTGATGGCAACAATGGATGTCATATTTGTGCTAACTGAAGACATGTCCTCTTCCAATAAAAAAAGAGGAGAAGTTATAGGATATCTCTACCTTTCCTTCTGAAGCAATTGTTCCAATCTCCTCATTTTCCTCCTGCAAGGTCCTACATTTAGCCATTAGCATCTTTCCCATCTTGCTTTGTGGAGTAAAATTGACTGCAGCAATATTATCCTGCAACTCTTTCACTTTCTTCTCCTTCTCCTCAACCAAATTCTAGATTTGTCATAAAATAACAGAAGAACAGCTCTTATTTCCAGAGTATGAGAAAAAATGAAAATCTGCATAAACTATTTTTAACCAACTTCGTAAATAATATTTTCTCCAATGAATCTACTTATGCATGTACAAGCTTGCAATTGATAGTTAAATGAATCAGGGAATACCTTTAAACGGGTAAACTCCTCATGAATAGCTGGATCAAGTAATAACCTCCTCGCCTACCACACACACCAAAAAAAAAAAACTTTAGAGTGTTATAATTATCGTAACACAACTATAAGGAGAACAGGTTCAAAAAAGGTAATGTGTTCCAGCCCTTTGAAACTGGACAACAGATGAAATAATTGATACTTATGTAACAGGGACAATACATTCCTAGATTTTGTCATGATAGACGAACAGTCACATATGCACAAAATTAGTGAAAGTACTTGTACAAAATTATGCATAAACATATCTAAACATAAGATATAGCTGTAGCAACATCTTGCATGTAGATACAACAGTTCAGATCTGGCAAACAGGATAAATAGGTATCTGTAAAATGGAACACATTAGTCATACAAGTAAACAGATATGTGTGTGCCAGTGTCCACGTTGTAGTTCATCGTGTATGACACCAAAACATGTAAAGACATCTCAGTAGGTAACATGTGTGGATGAGATAACCATGGTAAAAAACACTTAAAAAATCAAGATTCACCATTCTTTTGAGAATCATTTACCTAGAGACTAATGACCAGGCCAAGGCCGCAGTAGGAAACTTACGCTAAACGAATAGACAGAAGGGCTTTTCTTCAGCCAATTGGAATATCCTCAAAACTGCTAAGTGAGTGGTTCTACAATGCATGATGCAGGGGCATGCGTTATCTATCCTTTTGGTTTTCTAAACTGCATCTATGCATCACTCAAAAACTTCCACCTACAGAGATGCAATAGGTGCTCCTCGAGCTCCCTGGTGTATCTAACTTCTCTCTGAACTCCGAAGTACTCGAAGATCAAAAGAACTTGGCACATACAAACACTGCAGGTCCTAACATGACACTAGGTTCACTTGATGCAGTGTCAGTTATTTTATTGTATTTAATTTTGATTCACAACATGTTTATATCTACTGAACGTAAAAGCAATGTACCTGCATTGATGGTGGCTTCAGTTGCACTTTGAGATCCCGAACGGCAGACTAGAAATTGATAGTTAGTGCTTATTTTAGCAACAGAATCAAGAAAGATCATATAAACAATAAATGAATTTATATTTATCGAAAGAAAGATCAGGAGATTTCATTCAGTCTAACCTTCAATTCTGCGATCTCCTGCTCCCGTTTGGCAAATGTAACAATAAATGCAGCTTCCTTCTTCTTTGCCTTATCAAGCTGATAATAGATGTGAAAGAAAATAACATGTAAGCTTAATTCTTCATATATGCTCCGACAACAAGCTTAAATCGAACCTGTTCTTTGTATGATTCCTCCGATGATTTCAAGGACTGAAGATAACTAAGAACTAGCCCAGGCTCTACAATGATACAGAAAAAGTATCAAACATTCTGATAAACAACAACACACAATAGTAATATTATCAGACCAGGCAATTTATAAAACGAAAAAGGACTTACCTGGATATGTGCCAGCAGGTATAGCAGCCTCATTCTGGAACGCAGAATGCCATTTTTGTATCTCTGACTTAGCTGACGCAAGTTCCGTCTGATATATATATATTAGATTGTGGCGCGTCAGCTCTCAACTCAATGTAAGCAAGTGACAAAAACCACATAACGTGGAATGCCATGAACTATAAGAAGACATCTTAAATCATATTGCATAATCATAGACTATTTATACTTCACACCCAGCACTATCTAAAAGTAACTATATTTATATATATGTTTCATGAGATAAACCTAAAAACACAATCATAACATAATGGCAAGTTCAATTTCTATTGATTTTCAGTTCCTGCTAGACTAAGGTTCAAAGACATCAAAGCAAAAACATGCAGTTTCAAGGCTCTTGGCATAAAACTGAGAAAAGGTACTCTGCATGTCTGAGTAAACAAGAAAATGCACAGAATACTTTACTCTGTTCTCATGACATTGTGAAAACTAAACCAATCTTTTATATGGAAAATTGTTTCTTCCACTTTGAATATAAAAGGCACAAACAAGTAAAGATGCCATGACTGAACAAACACACACCTGGCATGTCGCAAGGGAATCCTGACAATTCTGAAGACTGCAGTCACACACCAACGACAAAATATAAGAAATCTCATAAGACAACTTCAACAAACAAAACTGATTTACCTACAATTATCAGTATTTTACATATACCTTTCACGGAGTGACAAAATCATTCCTGTAGCCACTCCAGGTGCAGTTGCTTCTGCTTTGGTCTTTCCCTACACATAAAACACAAACCAATTTCACTCCATTCTAACAGTAAATCCTCACATTCCAATGGCCAATTACACCAATCTAAATTAACAAAAACCACATGAACTTAACAACAACATGAGATTGAAAAGAAAATGCTTAAATTTTCAATAACCATAAGAAACAACATACCTTCTTAGAACCAAAAATGTCTTCTTCCTCATCTTCAGCATCTTCAAAACTTCTTTTAGTACCTAGAAATCCCGAAATTAATCACTCAGTAAAACAATATTCCCAAATCAGAACGAAAAATAAGACAACGTTTAATCAAATGCATATCCCAATAAGAAAATTAAAACCCTTAATAACCTGTTATTGGAGCATGATTTTCAGCATAACCTCCACCAAATCCATCATCCTAAATTTTTAACAACAAATCGAAAGAAAATAATTAAAACAAAATCCTAATCTGGAAGAAGTAGATGATATAGACCAAGTATAAAGAAAACTAATTTAGAAAAAAAAAGAAAGAAGAATCTCACGTCGTCCATATGATCAGCAGTCATGAGATTTCTGTAAACCCTAAGAGAGAGAAATTACTGAGTATTCGAAGATTGGGAAGAGGAAGGAAGTAACAAAAGAAGCGCCAAGTTTGCATTTATGGGCTTTTAGCCCACTTATATAAAGCCGCCATTACCAGTAATTAGGCTCATAAGGCCCATCGTCAACTAATGCCTATCCCTGTTTTAGGGCATACATGAAAATTTCAGGGCATACTGAATAAAGACAAAAACAGGTTGGAAATAGTAAATTCAATAGCCCCTTAACCAAATATTTTTGGTAATGGCAAATTTACCTTCTGTATTAGTGTTAATAATAATGAATAATTTTGATCAGTGTTTAATGTAAATGATTAGTGATTAAGATAATTAAGTTATAAAAGTTTGTGTTAATGATAATTTTTGAGGAAGATGTTTTTTTATAGGTTTTTTGGAGAATCAGCGATGGGTTCGGCTTGAAATTATCAGCTGAACCTAACTTGTATACTACAAAAGATGAACAGTTCGGCTTACTCGAAATACAATAGTTATTGGCCGAACTTGTAGTTTGTAACTTCCGACCAACTTACTAGTTAGATGTTCGGCTAATAAGAAATTTTCATTACAAGCCGAACTTTCTCCTGAGACTTAGGTTCGATTTTCACTCTAAATATCGTATCAGCCGAACCATATATTTTCCAAGTTCGGCTCATATTCAAAAAATCATATCAGCCGAACATGTTACTGATTTTCCATAAAACACTTAAATTCATACACATTTAGGGTTTAGGCTTTTTATTATATATGTTTCCTATTGTGCATCCTTTTTATAGGATGAATCAAACAAAAAAAGTGGAAATTACTAAAAGTGTTAAGAAAGTGAAGATACTAATGGAGAATACCAAGGTCCAAATTCAACTCATTGAATTCAAGGAGATCTTATCTTCAACTTCAAGAGAATGAAAATACAAACACAACGCAAAAAGAATGAGGTCATTCCGACATCGGACGAAAAAGTTATGGCCAAAACAAGATCGAAAGACTTGAGTCTACAGAGAGAAGGTTCGGCTGATAACTCATCAGCACGAGCTAACCGAACCTAGAGCCCGCAAATCAAAATTTTCGAAGTGTTTACAGAGAGATGTTCGGCTTGAAAGTGATCTAATCGAGTCACCAGAACGACAACCCACAGGGTAAATTTCACTTCTCGAGGTTGGTAGGAAAGGTTGGCAAGGTATTAGCCGAACCTGACACTGTATTAACCACCTGAGAAGTTCGGCTATCGTTTAGAAATGAATTATCAGCCGAACTGTTCATAAGCACTTTCAAAACGAAGAACAATGAACAGTTCGACTGATAATTCGTCTCGCTAATCAGCCGAACCTCATTCTGTAACAGCAAAAAGCTCTAGTTTTTTTTCTGAATTAACATATTCTATCGATCAAAAACAATAAAATAAGAGTTGGAGCTTCAAATGGTTGAATTTCTGATTCAATTACAGTTTTTACACCTTCATCTTCAATTGGTTCTTCTTCTTCAATTCATGGATTAGAAGGGGATTTAGAAAGTCTGTCGTCTGCTTTTTTCTTTATACAATCCATTATATAGCTCAATTGAATCGACGATCAAATTTCACGAATCAACAATTAATTACGACGATGGGAAAAAAATCGAGAGAGGTGGGAAGTGGTTCGGCTGGAGGAAGAAGAAGAGATGTTTAGGATAGAAACATTTTTTGTTTTTTGTTTTTTGATTTTAGGTTCAAGGGTATATAGGTAATTGAACTACCCAATAGACACCCCTTATAAGGTCACCTAGGATGGGAAAACTATCTTGTATGCCTTGAATTTTTTTGGTACGCCCTAAAACAGGGTTCAATCGAAGAAGCTTGGTGTCACTCGATTCCTCGATAGCTTTTACAACCTCTCAATTTTTTTTTTTGATGAAAAAGCAAATTTATATTAATCATACTAGTTTTTCACCCGTGCGATGCACGGGTCTGTTTCTCGATTATGAAATATAAGTTGTTTTAAAATTAATTTCTCATAGAACATTCGATAAGCCAATCTCTTTTAAAATTAATAATAAATTAATGCAATAGAAGAAAAAGCAATTAAAATGTCATGGACTTTGTAGTCAAAAATCAACAAATACTAAGACAATTAGTATAGCTTTATAAATTGCTAAATGTTATGTTGCTCCAATTCTTCTTCAAATTTCCGTATCCATTACATATTTCTATATAGATTCCTCTAAATATTTCTATATGCTTTTCCAGATGATCTATATGCTTCTCCTGATGATAGTTGCTAAATATTTCTACAATGCATTGTAGAGTTCGTGATACATCATATCTTCAAAAAAATCTCACTTAATCGCTTGTTTAAAGTAGATTCCTCTATCTTGATTGTGTCATGAGAGTTTGTTGGTACCTTATTAAGGTAAAATGCACGGTGATTTAATTTCTTCAATAATTTAATGACTTTCTTGGTTTTCTATCTCTCTACCACACAAATCCTGAGACTAATTTTACATGGAAATTATGAATTATCAAACATATAAAAAAATTCATAAATTATATTACATCGAGTGTATTTAAACTCGTAAATTATAACATCTTGTATTTTAACCTCGTAAATGTATTGGGTTCATGTCGAATAATGTATGTATGCTTGTAAATTCTAATACATTAAAGAGAATGTGAGTTTCACTTCGACGTAATAAAATATTTTGGATTAAAATAAAGTATTTATTGAGTCGGTATATGTACGTATATGTTTGTGTTTGTATGTTCATAGGATGAACATCCAAAATGCTCATAAGAACCTCGAAACAATATGTACATAGAGAGTGTAAAGGTGACATTAAATTATAGGATGAACGCGTGCATTATAATGTGAATTATGCATTGCTTGAATGATTGTATGTATGGATATATATCCGGAAAAATATAATATGAACCCGTAAATTGATACATTGGGTGACTTCACGCGCACCCGTGAATTGCAATGCAAGTCATCTACAAAATTAATTTTCGTGCACCTTAAATTATGTGGCTAATGAACTCGTAGTGTATATACATAGTGCATTTGAACTCATGAGTTCATGAAAATATCCAAAAATACTAAAGCATTCGTCACATTAAACAATGGACAAAAGATCATAAAAATTCATGCCAAATATATCTGCAAAAATCTCAGATGGGATCAAATTCCGCAAAAATCTCTGGTACAAATATTGGCCCAACCGAAAGTTAGTGAAGTTACTCACCACTAATGGACATCAGACATAGGTTTTGTTCTATGGTTGAGAGTATAATCGACGTATTTAAAAATTTTCTGTGAGGGAAGTACCGTACTCTATAACAGAAAAAGGAGTACCCAACAACACATTACATATGCCTACCATTTCCTTCGAGCAGTGCACATTTTAAGTAAACCAATTTCATACAACATAACCTTTGTAAGTCCATCGCAAACCCGTATGTTGAGTACAAATTAGTATTAATTAACAGAGAACCCGATTGTTGATGAGATTGTATTATGTTGATGAAATTGTATTATTATGTCCGCTTGAAATACACCACCAAATGCATTCGAATTGTTGGTGTGGCAATCTTTACTCAAAATCCATCATTAATCATAATCGCGTTGATTGGCTTCCTAAATTGTACGTGTTAACCTGATCTTGCATATCTGCTTCTCCCATCATAGATTAGGTCACATATTTAAACATTACTTTTCCTTCAAAGAATCATATACAACAAAAAAATAATCACCATGCACATCACCTAAACTACATCCCTAGAAACTTCCCAATGAATAGATATCAACCTGATCATACAATTGGCTAAAATTCTTGAATTGTAATATTTACCTGGGTATGAAATTATCAATAGGTTCTCTTGAAGCTGCATGCTTCATGTCAGAGGAGGAGCCTATAACCATTACTTGTGAAGTGTTGCCAATAGATGAAGGTATAATACCGATACTTTGTGCCATGGATAACTAATCACACCCAAAACTTGTGAAGCATAGTGCATTACCAAGAGGGCATTACTTGAAACAATTGTACAATTGTTAACTTTTACCAAAAATAACAGGATCACCTTTGTTTCCTTGCTTAGTATATAAGCTATATAAGTAAGAAACCCATTAATTATTCCCACAATATAATCATTAGTGTTGACTGGGGACTGAAACGAACACTACTTATGAGATTGTTAACTGTAACTATGTAGTTAAAGTGTACACGTACTTTTTTATTTACAGAATATACATACTTACATGTTGATTTTCTTGAGTAGGCAATCAGTACCCCCGTATTGAATTATCTCCTTTACATAGGTGAGCTCTCCTAGCTACAACTTCATTTTGTGACTGTAGAAACACTTCGACTCGACATGGTCATGGTAAAAGATTATGGGAAGTTAAACTTGATTTCATCTCCATCACCATAAAAACAATCAACTAAATAATCTTGTTAGCTGTAATTATTACACAACCCATCTGCCATACCAGAATTCCCCTCCATGTTACATTTTTTATGCTTTTTTTTTCTTCTTTTCTTTTGAAACGATTAAATCATTAAATCCAACTATTAAAACCATAAAATTCAAATATCTTCAAAAAATGATCCTTAACGAAAAAATAAAATTCTCCTAAAAAGTGAAAGGTAGCATTAGGATTCGTAAAAAAAAAAAAAAACAGTTCCAAATATTAAAAAGGTGGTAACCGAGTACGCATTGTTAGATATCATATATTTTTGGTTCTTATGAGAAAACATGATGATAGAGACATGATCTTTCGTTAGTGAGGACATTCGTGGTCGTTAAATAGTTTCATGTTTCCGAAGAGGAGATTCTCGATCCCAACAATGCACGTAGAAGTTAAGTTGAGACGAAAAGAGTTCTGTCAGTAGTGGTTACAGGTGTGTTTGAGATAAAGAATAGCGAATGAATTAACGGTAGTGAAGCATCAGAAGAAAACATTGTATGAATCTAACCTGACAAAGAAAAAACGTCCGCCCATGAAAATATCCACAACAATGTAACCAACAATAAAAAAAAAAATTATCAGAAAGAGGAGTTGGTTAGTATACTTACATTAATATCAGAAAGAGGGGTTAGTTAGTATGCTTACATTAATATTCGTCGAGACGGAGCATATCACTTCATTCGTTGCCTTTAAAAAGATATATCCGCTAGCACTTATAGAGTTATTTGTATACAGTCATATATTAATAGAATCCATCAAACATTTAGATTCATAGTCACGTATACATACATATGTGTTTATGGGTGAAAACTATTTCTGTCGGCTTTGGTAATTTGGGGTGTGTGGATGAGAAATGAGTCTAAACCTTAAACAAATGCACTGCGCGGTGAGTGCTTGTAGATTCGAGAGATCAATCTGTGCAAGTCCGGCCTAAACCAAGAAATGGTCATTTCCAGACTTGTTTCGGTCACAAAGTGAAGGAGATGGGGTTGATCTTAGGGAGGGAAGCGAAGAAGGTGTTGAGAATGTGAAGGTGTTGGCTATGAATGACTTGTATCAGAAAGCTGAACTAGCTTGCAGGGTGTAAGCTATCAGTTCCGGTGTTTGAATACGATTGTACTGTCTTGTTTCTCCTATCTTTGGAAAATAGGGAGGAGAACCTATTTATACAAGTCTTTTAGCCTAACCTTCGTATCTCGTGGGAAGTGGAGAAAGTGGAGTGATGGAGTAGTGGAGTCATGTGTTAGTATCACACGACCAGTCTTGCCCACTTCTCCCATCATCACTAACCGTCCATGACTTCCTGACACGTTCTTGTGATGGCGCATTGTGCGTTGCACGCTGTAAACCGCCAGACCAATACCCCAGTATGTATCCCCCAGTTTGTGACACGATTGATGTCTTGAGTGTGTGGATCGTGGAACCCACAGAAAGTAGCATGTAATGCTAAATTGAATAACTGCCGTTATTCAGGAGGTCGATACTTGTGAAGTATCGTGTGTATTTTATATGTACTGCATCATGGTGTGGTAAAGTGACGGGTGGTGATCACCAAGATGCCTTACTCGACCAATTAACTCCCGACCGTGGTTGTATAACCACGCCGGTGAAGTTGGATGGACGAGATGATCTTTGAGACACTCATCTGCGACCATTGATGAAATTAGGGTTTTAGAGGAGGTGCGCAAGCATCCCTCTTCGGCCTGGTCGAATCCAAGCTTGGGATACGATTTTGGCCAGGCCGATCGTACATGCGTGTAGACGGCATGACGGTGTAGGCGCCTATACCCCATTATCTCACGAAAGTATGATCTGGGCCACTCAATTCGTCCGGTGAAGTTGAGTGGTCGAGATCAATTTGTGACAGAAAACTAGTGCCGCAAGAGCCGCACATCATGCCATCTTCAGGCGCGCGTTCCAAGACAACCAATTCTTGGTCGGTCTTGGCCGTAGGCCCTGGAGTGTAGGTGGTAGGATGGTGTTCACGCCTATACCGATTGTCCCATGAAAACGTGATCTAAGCCACTCAAATCGTCCCGGTGAAGTTGAGTGGTCGAGATCGATTTGCGATTTGGGAAGTGTGACCACGCTAGTTTGGACGTGCGTTTTGGGATAGCCGGGCATGATATGCCTTGGCCGATCGGGTGAGGGGAGATACGGGCCCACGGTGGTCATCTTTGGTATGACCAGGACCTGCTTAATCTAATCCAGGACCCTCCATTCGTGCGGAGAAGATGGACGCTCGTGATGCTCGAAACCCTAATTTTGGCTTTCACGGCCCGTGTAACCATGCTCTGTTCGGGCGCACGAGTGGGATGACCAACCATGGTTGGTCTGACCGATTGGTCGGTATGTAGGCGGCCCACGGTGATTGTGTTGACATGCTCGGGCCCTTTGAATCTACATCTACACCCTCCATCTATACCTGCGAAGATGGATGGTTGAGATCGTTTTGCGACACATGTAATGTGCCGCAAACCCTAATTTAGGGTTTTCCATCCATACCGCTCTGGTTTGGACGTTTTGGCAAGCTATGCCAATCTTTTGGGAGGCCGGCCATGCGGGGTCCGCGTTGGTTCGGTAGTAAATATTCCATACCGCTTGGGGGTTATGGAATTGATCTGAGCCATCCAATCATGCTTGGTGAGGTTGGATGATCGAGATCATATCCAGACTGATACGGACAGTCCGGATGCTCAATCGAGCTAGTATAACACATCGAGAGTTCTCAATCGGGCTAGTATAACACACCGAGAGTTGCAGCCTGTACGGGTATTTCGTACATGCTTTCATTATAATGCTTGGAGTTTCGTGTTGTTCTGCTGAGAGCAACACTCAGTCGTCATGCCGCACTGATAATGAGTACAAGAAATACAAGGCTGCTCACGCATTAATTAATAATGCTATAAATTCACAGGGTATATGGGATTGTTGCTACATGCTCCAACCTGTATGAATTTCGTGTATTTAATTCACAGAATGGGATTGTTGCCACATGCTCCATTCTAGGTGAATTAGTAAAGTGAAGAAGTATTCAACACTTATTAATGGCTTTATCTTTTACAAGATGTCAGCGCATAATTTTCTGATTTTTTACAATTTCAACCTTAAATGAAAATCCACCATCAACAATATGCTACACCGATATTTGAAGGAGAGAATGATATTTATTGTTTCTTCATGTCATCATACTTCTTTCCATGCGACAATCTATTATTGGCATTGAAGAAACATTTGTAAATTTGAAAGAGATAAGGAGATTTACCATTTATTCATGTCCTCAAACTTCTTTGAAGTTATTTCCATGCGACAATATCTATTGTTGACATTTTAAAAAACATCTCCGATGCACCAACAACACTTTCTGAAATACCTACCAAAGGAACAAACAAAAGAGCTGATCACACAGCAAAATCGTATTGAAAAAGAAAAGAAATATTTAAGGCCACCATTAGAGGAGAGATTCGACGTGGAAACATTGGGCCTTGGCTTTTGGTGGAATGCTCAATTCTATATATGGAGAGAAACCTAACCAACCAATGAATACAAATAATTTTGTTTTAGGATATTAAATATTTGATTAAAAACCTAGAATTTCCATATTTCCATATTTTTGGTATCTCGTCCATTGTTCAACCAAGCATTTTGAGACCTTGAAAACAATAACACATCCATAATTTACCATAATTACCAAATCGAAGGCAAAGCATTTTGAGACCTTGAAAACAAAAGCACATTAATAATTTACCATAATTTACACTTGTAAAATATCTCTCGCTAATTAAAATAATAATAAAAAAACTTAGCAATACCAACAAAAACAGCAAACCCTAAACATTGATTCCTACACACACATACACTAAAGATTTAAGAGAGACAGAGATTTACCAAATGCTCGTGCTATCATATTTCTTTCCGTACAACAATCTATTTGGAATTTCATAAAACACTTTCGAATATCTATAGAATTCTTTCCTTACAACAATCTATTTGGAATTTCATGGAACACTTTCGAATATCTATAAAACATAAACGCAAATCAGCCAACTAAGAATACCTATAAGTTATACACGATAATCATTTAGCCAAACCTCAAACTTTTAAAAAAAAGAAAACAAACAAAACCTTAAGGAAAAAGGAAAAACCGAAAAGAAAATAGAAGAATTTCTTTACCCTATGCGGAGGCCTCCAATATCTGCAAACCAAAAACTCAAAAAAAAAAAAAAATCCTAAAATCACCCAAACAGCTCGATTAAACCATTAAGACAAAAATCATAAATGAGGTAGAATTAATACCATGAAGCTTCAAAAGAACAAATATTATCCTCTTGTTTCACCTTGACTCAGTACTCAAGCTTCCACTGTAGAGCCAATTGATTACACCTACATGCATGCATAACAAAAAACCAAAAAAAATATTAAATGTAAGAAACAAAAGAAACAAAAACACACGGAAAAAAAAAACGTAAAGAAAAGATAATGGTTGAGGGCTTTATATAGAGAGTCACCAAACTTGGAAATTCCATAAAAATGGAAATAAAGTCTAGTAATATCTAAAACTTACGCTTTTAGGGAAAAAAATTGGTAAAAACTGTGTTTAGAATTTTCAAAAATGAAAAGCCATTTGATATCAATTAAAAGAATCGTGTTTTTCAAAAATGAAATTTTATTATTTTTGGTCACCTAATTTTGTTTATGGAAATTTTATTATTTTTGGTCACCTAATATTGGGACAGGCTCCGGATCGCCTGTCCCAATATTTCCTGTACCCTCCTGTACCCACCTATACAAATACGCCACTTATCCTTGGTTAATTACTGTTGACGGAATACTTTACGGCGTCAAAATGTATGAATATATTTGGCCGACTGTAAGGAAGCCTTCTATACGATGACTCTACTGTATTTTGTCCGTCACAAAGTTTGTCCCAAGAAAAAAAAATCAGCTTACAATTTTAGGAAATTGAGATTGAATTCAACGTAATCAAACAAATTGATCAATGAATTTCAATCAAACACACTCAGATACAGGGATTACCAGTTCAAACTTCATAAAATTAGCCACTCAATCGATCAGAATCGATGGATTTCTCAATCATGTTCATTCAAACTTACAAAGTGTTCAAAATAAAAACTCTCTGCCGATTTTGTTAACTCATGTATTACTTTGATTTCTCTTTCATATTTCAATCTGATAAAAATAAAACTTGCAAGGGTTCGAAATTTCACCGACTAAAGCTTCGTATCTGGTCAACTTGAAGAAATCCGAATATACATGGAAGAATTGGATGAAACTCAGAAAAGGAGAAGAAGACGATAAGTAACAGAGAAGATGAAATTATTTCCACCCAATCTTACGCTCGCCCGCCGTTTCAGCTCATTTCCCTTAGCTTCGGTTATGTGATTCAGTGAGTCAATGAGTCCACCGTTTTATCCCGTTTCTCATCCAGCCCGATCTTTTAACAAGTTAAAGGATAACTCAATACATGCGATTAACAATCATCAAACGATTTTCAATCTCAAATTCAATTACTCAAATTGATAAAATCCAAAACATTCATCTAAAAAAGATCATTATAATCATTAAGAATTAGGAAACTCAAAAAAGAAATTACAACACTGGGATTGAAAATAAAAACGAAATTGGATCTTGGTTTATACTTTATTCAACTTATAAAGTCCAATCTTTACCTCAAATCTGCTTCAATCAATTCTCAAACGACCTTCTCTTTGATCAAGTAACGGAAACTGACTGGGAAAGACTTCATCAAGTTTAATCAGTGAAACCACCGGCATGTTGTAATTAATACACTCAAATGCTGCTCTCGAATTTAATCTGTTAAATTGACCAGGTTTTGAATGATGAGTTTGTAGAAATGCAGAAAAACAGAGGGAGTACATAGGGATGGCAATGGGGCGGGGGATGAATCCCATTGTTCAAAAACCAAAAGAACAAGAAGTTGCAAAGGGGATGGGTTTGGGTTACCATAAATTATAATAAATATTTAAAATTTTGTAAATAATTATAATTTAAAAATAATTATAATGGTTCAAACAAGATACTAAGAAGAGTGCATTTTGAAATTTTAAGTTTATAATAACCAACTAAAATTGAAAAATAAATGAAATAATTGATCCACAATAAAGACTATGGTTCATTTTACTTCTTAGTTCCTCATTATTAACCATCTTCTTCCATGTTAATCATCTCATCATGATCTTCTTTGTTATTTTCCAAAAAGTTCCTCGATTAGATATAATAAGTTATGGTATGGGGCGGGTATGGGGTGGGGTGGGTTGTTTAGTGAGAAAATGAGGTGGTTCTTGACTGTTTGTCATTGAGGCACAAATAAAGGAAGGTTTTGTATTTTTCTTGGTAACTCACGAAGGTGTTGAATACCCTGATTATTGCTAGTTTAGTATCTCAGATTTTTTTTTACGTCCAACTTATATACACGAAACTAATGATACAAGCTTTTTTGTATTTTGAAAGGTCATATGGCCAAATTTCTATTTTGAATGCCTAAATTACAAGGACACACAATTTACCTTGTTTCTTATTTAAAGAATGAGTGATTCAGGTTCAAACATGTTACTGTATGTCATTGTTTCCGCATGTTTTATGGTGTTATAGTTAGCAAAAGCTTCGTCTAGGTTATAGGGCTTCATGACGATGTCAAATACAAAATGTGATGTCGTTTTGTCGTCGGCCCCATACTGCTGCAGCAGTTATCTAGTAACCTTGATTATAATTTAATAATCTAATGCAATCTATAGCACGCATACTGCTGTTGTTGCTGCTTCGTCTTCCCTCTTTTTCTAGAAATATATCATCTTCTACATTTCTATGTAGAAAATTTTGAAATTTAAATATATTCCCTTTGAAATTTACAACCAAAGCAAAGCTTAAAATCGATTAACCAAAGTCCAACCGGTTAATCAAGAATCAAGATTTGATGTGTGTTTGGAACCGAAGGTTTAAGATTTTCCGTGAGTTAATACTCCATTAGGGTTTGAAAATGTAAAATAAATCTGGAAGCTTAGTTGAATATTTACTTCCTTTAGAAAACGAAATCATTATCCTAATTTTTAGGTCATTTGATCGTGGAGGGATTTGTGATGTTATCTGAGTTTCATCTCTCTTTGAGAATTTGATGCTGTTATGTCGATCAAAAAAAAAAATTACCAATTTTGAGAAGTTCTTTCACGGCGTTAGAAGGTATTTAATACTGTTATAACCAAGGACAGGTGTCGTGAATCTACTGGTGGGTACAGGAGCGTACAGACAATGTTGGGACAGGCGATCCGAGCCCTTTATGGAATGAGTGATATTAAGAAAAATAGTAGTATTGAAAATTGTCTATTGCAGTTTTCCATTGATATTGTTTTGCTTAATATCATGTTCAAACGCTCCATGATTTTGTATTAACGATTTTGTTTGTATTTTTTTTATTACTAGACAGGACTACCAATCAATTAATGTGTGGAGCAGGAAGCATGTTTTGATCTGTGGTAACTATCTACAATTTTATATATTGTGATTTTAAATTTTAATCATTAATTTAAATTTGATCAAAAGTCTTTTTTATTTAATCAGAATTGTAATTGTGTATTGCAATTAGGGTTAGTTTAATTATAACAGAATTGTAATTAGGATTAGTTTTGTTTTAAGAAATGTAACGGGACATTGGACATTGGATTATTTATTTTTAATTATTTTTATGATTGATTTAATTTCATGATGAAATCGGGATGGACTCCATGCGATTTTTATTCCAATTTACTTTTTAATTTTATTTCATATATTCTACGTAAGGATTGGATGATATTAATTTATGCTGAAAATACTATCCAATTTCCTTTAACAAAAAATCATACAAAGCTATTGGTTGGCAACCTAGCAACAAGCTGGGCACCAACCCCCCTCTGAATAGCAATGCCTAATCTATTAAAAATAAAACTACCAAAACCCCTACTAGCGTCATTATTAGCGTCATTATTCATACGCTTAAAGTATCTTCACCAAGTTCCCCCAAAGTAGAGAAAGCCAAGACCCCCAGGCCATAACCAAGTGAAGTACACTTGTCTAAATATTTAACACGCTTTCTTGAAACCTCCTTAGAAATAGCTTTCCCTGGGACAAAAGAACGTACACCATCACCAGTAAAGGGCGAGACACCAGTAACATCCATGCAAACATCTTGCCCGTTTTCCCAGTTGAGAACAAGAATATCGGCAGGCCTCAAGTCTTTATCCTTATCATAAAGCATACCAAGAGAGACTTCCTTATGGGCGGTACACTAGCCTTGAAACAAATATCAACAACAATATCACGGACAAGATCATGTCGAAACTTACTTCCAACATCCTTGGCACAATGAAGCGCATGGTCTCCAAAGATGTCCATAGATTTGTTGCAACTAGTGCATAAGCCATTCTCAACAAACAGTGGGATACCGAGGCGATAACAAAGCACGGCTCGAAACTGTCTAGGCCCAATGCACTGATTAAGCCCACTGATTGGTACAACTAATAAATAATCCTGAGCATGCTTGATACGGTTACACTGCCATAAAATAGAATCTCTTGCAGACATAGAGAATTGGTCTGGGATATGCTTCTTAACTGCGTCAAAATAAGTGACTGCCAGGGAATGCATGGAAGGGTGGGCAGTATCATCGACACAGTAAGAAGGAGGTAATCCACATACCTGGATAAAGTTCTGAAGAGCCAACTGATAAGCAGAGCCTTTGTTTGTTGAGATTAAACTACCCAGAATTGTCTTCTGTACTGAAGCGGTCTGATTCTGAGAGGCAAGGAAACAATAAGTACGGGTGTCCGCCATGGTGTAGATGCCAAGTCCACCATCTTTGATATGCAAAGTAGCTAATCGCTGCTGTAAAGGACCAAAACTTGCACCATCTCCAGTGATTAAGAGTCTCAAATACTTAAGTAGATGGTCGTCAAAAAGATCAGTGGCTGATTGCAAGGCTGCTGGATTGGTAGTACGCAATGCAAAATATAGACGAGACACACCAGTGCAATTACGAAGTAATAACATCTCACTCTGAGGGTCCTTGAGTTTCTTGATTGCATCCATCAATTGAACAGTTTTATTCATCCTGGCCAGCATCATATCACTAATGAAGTTCGAATCCAAACTCACAGGTCCACCCAAAAGCTTAACGCCATTAGAGGGCCTACCAATGTCAGAGGGGAAAACACCATCCAAAGTACTTCTGGGATCAATAGATGGACAAAAGACTTCGTTTTTTCGAACGTTAAGATGTAACCCCTACTAGGTCCTTCAGCTTCTATTATACTCAAGGCCTTGGCTACCTCCATAGTATCCCCAATAATGGTACCATCATCAAGGTACCAAGCATGCAAATCAAGTGTGCAACGAGAAGCAATAGTCTTCACTAGAGGATGAAGAGTTAATGCAAAAAGCAAGGGACCAAGGGGGTCCCCTTGCTGAACCCCAGTGCAGATGACAAGATATATTGGTCATAATAGAGTTTAGCGGGTCACAAATAACAAAACTCTACCCAGCGAGAAATACCTGAACAATGAAGACGAACCTCTTTGATGAGATGAGATCTGCTCACCATGTTGAAAGCATTGGGAAAGTTAATAAGCATCATTGACATTTTATCTGAATGACCTTTCAACTCCAGTAAGCTATTTACAACATGTAAAGTACTCTCCCCACCGACAGGCACACCAACACCAAATTGATAGTCGCCTAAATAAGAGGTCATGTCTTTTCCGACTGAATAAGCAGCAACCTTGGAAACCAATCTTCGCCAAACCGTACCAACTGCAATTGGCCTAATACCACCCCCTGGTTTAAGTAATGGAGTCAAAGGCGCACTGGCAATGAACTCACCTAAGCTATTGGGGCATTTACTGGCCAACCAAAGATTGACAACCCCAGTAATCGAAGCGAGTAAATTATCCGCCACTGCAGCTGCAGCACCACTCATGACATCAAACAAATGTTGCGCTCGTAAGCCATCACGCCCACAAGAAGTACCCTTTGGGAAGCTCTTTATAGCTCATAAGACAGCCTGTGAATCCACTGTAATTGGGTCGACTGTCACAGCATCCGAAGGAACAACGGGGTGAGGAGCCGATGGATGCTTATCTTGCAAATCAAGATAAGTACTCTCATTGCACGGAGCTACTCCTGATGAATAAAGCACTCGTATTGCAGCCGAGTAATGTCCACAACTAATCTTCTTCTGGCAAGCCAAAATATTGGCGGCGCCTTGTTTCTTTGAGTCGATTTTCCATTCCCCAACCGAACAAAGTTCTTTGCAATAGTTTCGACCTTGAACAGAGCAGCCGTTAGGCTCTTTCCACACCGAGATAGCCTGATTGATTGCTGCGATTTGCAGCTTATTTCGACTGCCCGACTTTGCCTCAGCGGAGCTCTTTGGTCTGAACATAGTTAATGTACAAATAGGAAGAAGTAGAAGTTGTAGCCACATGGAAAGGTTACCTGGGATTGCGATAACTCTATCGAGACAAAATTTCAGTTCCCTGGAGAAGCCAAGCCGACATTGGTGTGGAATACATTTCAAAGTTGTGAACTGCCGTTGGAAGATGGCGTTCAGTAAGTCCGTGGAAAGAATAACCTCGGTATCGTCATTCATGGAGATAACAGCCCCAGTATTGTCATTCATGGATAGAGCTTCAGCAAAAGCGTCCGTAGAAGCATCACATACCGCAACAATGGATGGAGTTAGGCACTCAGTAGTAGCTCCAACTGGTTTAGCTAAACCATGGAGAAGAAAATCAGCTCCATCTCCGTTGAGTGGTCCGGAAATGACCTCACCATGAACATCGCCCTGTCTACCTCTACATGGCATCGACCAAGCATAAAGATGCATGCATCTACAACACAGCCACATGCGAAGGCTACAAAGAAGCTTCTCCCAAGAAAGATAAACGTTCAAATCAGTGGCAATCAGCTCCCTGCAAAAAGAAGTCTTGTCTGCGGATGATAAATGCCTGTCCTGGAGGTGTTTCATGAAAGAACCCTTGGCATATCCTCTGCCATTGACGCCATCACGACAGCTATGGAATGTCTTGAACGGGCAATGATAGAAAATCTCATCGGATGAGACTGTGTCGGTAGATGCAGAAGCCCCTAACGACGATGATTCTGTCGATCGACTAAGGGAAGACGCTCTAGTGAGAATGGCCATATCAAAAGCGTAAGGAAATCCTAAAAGAAAAAGAAGCTAAAACCCTAGAAACCAATCCAAAAACGCAAGGAAACCAATGGGGAAAACGCTCGAAAACGAATGAGACGATAAGAAAGAAAAACCAAAAACAGCGTGGAATCAATAACACAGGAAAAATCTACAGCGAACATGGTAGTCCCGGAGATCAAAACCGGTTTTCAGTCGCCTGGAAAAATAGCCGGAGCAAACCATGAGAGAGAAAGAAACTTATCATTCGTTTATTTATAGTAATATTTGGATAGGTAGAAAAAATCTTGCATGTGAATATATAGTAATATTTTATTTATTTTTGCGAAAATTCGATGATATGATTTATTTATTTTTGGTAATGTCATAATTTTTTCTTTTTTGTTTCGTAATCTTATGTGTATATAAGATTTAGTAATTTTAGGAAATTATTTTCTAGAAATGTGATTGGCCAAATAATATTTTGTGGGACCAAAATATTCTCTTGAAATTCTATTGGCTGAAATTTAGAATGGTGGGGCCAGAATCAACCAGAAGCTCCGGTTAACCACGTCGCTCGAAAAAACTCTGTTTTTATATAGAGAATATAATAGAGTACAAGAGACGGAGACTGCCAAGTAAACACATTACTGGTCTCTCTTCCGCTCTGCATAACCGTTTTTTCTAAAAAATTCCCAAATTTCCTCCCCTGGTTTTCCTCCATTATCTTCCTCCTTAATCCAGATTTACTCGATTTTGGTCTGAGATTTCAGATCTACCGAGGAAATCTAGGAAATAGCAATTAGTTTGCTTTTCCTTTTAAATAAAAATATTGCATCTAAGCAATATTAGGTTTAGGTTTTTGTTTTTGATTAATTTCAATGGCTATTATATGCCTTATGTTTTTCTATTACGCTTATACAACGGTTTATCATAAGCCCCATGGCTTTTTAATGAGATTTGGTAATATAAACAACATATGGAATTGTTACAACAAATTTTTTCTTCAAAACTTGTCTCAAGAACCTCATCTATCCAAATCAGTGAAAGGAAGAATAGAGAAGATGTGTCATGTTGGACGAAATCTTTTTTGGTTTCTCATGAAGAATATTCAGGATTTTTTGGTGAAACAAATGGGATACCAGACTGATTTTGATACAACTTCTTCTCTGGAGGATGAGACAAAGGTATGTGCTTTGGAATTTCAATTGAAGAAAAATCTTAATCTTATTGATGTGATAATTCAGTGGGATCCACAAGCCGGTATGGGGAATGATCAAGATATTCTTTGGAGCATCATTTTTCTCACTTGTAGGATCAAAACCTCTGTTAGTCTCTTCCATGTTATTTGGTTTTATGTAATCTCAAAAAATGCAAATTACATTATACAATTGTTCTGTTGGTACCAAATGTATAATGATGAAACAAGAGGGTGTGTCTATATACCACCTCTTCGATGTAATCCTTCAAACCTCAATTTGAATGAGGTAGTCTAATAAATTAATCTTAGGGGCTCTTTTGAAGCCCCTCATTCCTTCAAAAAAAAAAAATAGAGTACAAGAGATTTATAATCTCATTTTTGACAAAAACATTGGAAATAACACTAGATTTTAAAACTCTTTGCTGAATATTGAAAGACAGATGCCTAAGTTGCTTTATTCGAGCTTCTTTAGCAATGTAATCCGCTGCATAGTTATATTTCCTGTTTATATACTTTACCTGGGCCTGTGGAAGATTTTCCAGTATTGAGAAAGTTTCCTGGATGGTATTCTCCGCGTTCCAGGAAGACCCCTAAAAAAGAGAGGTATTTATTCAATTTTCAGTTTTTACAATTTTATGATTCACGTTTCGACCTGTATAATCCGATTCAACATTTAGAAAATTGATTTGGTACTTTTTTGTTTATGATTCACGTTTCAACTTGTTAGAGCACTGCTCGGTCGAACTCGCATGCGTTGCTATCTCAAGCATGTTTGTCAATATTAGTGATTAAAACTATATGTCTTGATTTCTAGTTTACTTATGACTAATTCTCGGTCTAGGATAGTTAAGTGTAGTTGAGCTCCAGACTCCATGGCGATCATCTTACGAAGACGAAGAACTACTCGAGGAACAAGTGGAACTTCATCCGACAAAAAGGTAAGTGGAGACTTGAACTTATCTGTCACTCAAAAGTCTATTCTATCTCCTACTCTTGAGACAATAGTCGTATAAGTATGATAGTTTTCATACATACACATTTGCTATTTCGAGCCGAGTTTACTCGCCTATCTTTTTCTCGAAATATGTGTTGGTGAGCTTTCGCTTTAACCATTTTCATCTTTACCTGTGACGAAAGTCATGATGACGTTTCAATCTTGAAAATAGCTTTGATGACGATAGTCGTGAGTCACGATAGTTATAACATTATAGAAGAATGTTTGAATGATTGAAATGTAGAGTTGAGATTACCAACTATGGATATAAGTATATATAGTGTGTTCGCACATTAGTGTATAAATCCATGTGCCAGGAACCAAGTGCGTGCATATGTGTGCATGCGGTATTGGTGAAGGAGACAGGTTGAGTACGCGTACCCGTACGCGTAACTACAGAAGTTTTCATACCGAAAATTTCTGCTGAGTTTGTAAGTTTGCAAACTAGTAAACCAGCCACCTTAGGTACGCATACCCGTACGCGTACCCACGGAAGTTTTCGAACCGAAAATTTCTGCTGAGTTTGTAAACTCAAATCCGGTAGCTAAGGTACACGTACCCAAGCTGGTTATTTCTCAAATCGGTAGTTCATGAGCTTAAAACAATAAATTATAAGGAATGCAATCTTTGCAAACCATGGCTATATTGTTCATGAATTGATTCAAGTGGATCAAACCGATTTTGCTTCAATTGTGTATATGTATAAAGACCTAAGCAATTGAACAACTCTTGAACTAGTTCTTATGAGTCATTTGAACTAGTTATAAGAAAGATGAATATAGTTAATATGAAAGTGCTCATATGGCTAACCATTGGTTAACTATTTGTGAACCAACTAAGTGTTCATGTTTAGGTACGGCTACTGAAACCTAAATGAATACATTTCATTTGTGCGTGACAAGCTAAGTTTCGATCTAACGGTTGAAAGATATTAGCTTGGTTGAATTGGGTTTTTCATCTAATGGTGAATATTGAATGCTTTGTTACCAAGGTAACTTAGATTGCAAACCCTGATTTGAAAACTATATAAGGGGAACTCTATCAACTGGAAAAAATAATCCCCACACCTACTGTGTGATACTAGTTGGTTTTGCTAGAGTCGATTCTCCTTTAACCTCAGGTTTCTTCTCGAGACCCTGTATTTTAACGACCGGAAGACTTCACTGGGATTGTGAAGCCAGAAGAAACTACTTCTCTTGTAGTTGAGCGATCTGATCTTGCCATTTTCTATCGTACGAGTTCAATTGAATAATTGTCTTGAGATTATATCTCTGATAGGGCAAGATAAAAAGAAATCACAAACATCTTCGTCTCATCGTTTGTGATTTCGCAATATCTAGTTTCGCTACCATACGATTTAGATTATTGTGAGGTGATCAATAATACTAGGCTGTTCTTCGGGATTATATGTCCGGGTTATTGATTGGTTCCTGTTCACCTTGATTTATCAAAAGACATAAAAAAACTCATAGGTTTATTCGTGGGAGACGGATTTATCTATTCTGTAGACTTTTCTGTGTGATACAGATTTGTTTATTAAAGTCTTCGACTTTGGGTCGTAACAACTCTTAGTTGTGGGTGAGATCAGCTAAGGGAATCAAGTACGTAGCATCCTGCTGGGATCAGAGGTGAGGAGCATAATTGTACCTTGGATCAGTGTGAGATTGATTGGGGTTCAACTACAGTCCAGACCGAAGTTAATTTGGAGTAGGCTAGAGTCTGTAGCGGCTTAGTACAGTGTGTGTTCAATCTGGACTAGGTCACGGGGTTTTTCTGCATTTGCGGTTTCCTCGTTAACAAAATTCTGGTGTCTGTGTTATTTTTATTCCGCATTATATTTGTTCATATAATTGAAATATCACAGGTTGTGCGTTGTTCAATCAATTAGAATATCCGACCTTTTGGTTGTTGATTTAAATTGATTGAGACTTGGATATTGGTCTTTGGTACCATCCAAGTTATCTCTCTTTGATAAAGACTCGCAGATTTCTATTTGCTTGCTTGAGTAAAGATCAAATCGAGAGATTGAGATATAAACTCTTTGATATACTTTTTATCTAGATTGAGTCTGACTGTCTAGTTGATTCTCTAGAAAGTATATTGGAGTTTGTCCATACAGATTGCTAATCGAATTGTTGGGTGTGGTTGTTGTACCCCCGCTTTTTCAATTAAGATTGAGTCTGACTGTCTAGTTGATTCTCTTAAAAGTATATTAGAGTTAGTCCATACAGATTACTAATCGAAATATTGGGTGAGGTTGTTGTACCCCCGCTTTTTCAATTGGTATCAGAGCAGGCAAACACGTTTAAGACCTTAAAAGTTTGTTTTTGTAGCGATCTGACTCTATGGACATAGGTGCTATCTCTTTTAACGTACCACCAGTCTTCGATGGCTCAAATTACTTATGGTGGAAAATTGCTATGCGAGCTTTTCTTCAAGCGCGTGATTTTCAATCATGGTTATATGTTGTTAATGGCTATGATGCCCCCGTTGTGGCAGTAGGGAATGTAAATGGTTCCTAAGAATATTGGCGAATACGATGCTGCTGAGATACTTGCTGCAAAGCAAAACTCCGACGGTTTTAATGCCATCATACATGCCATTACCCCAAATCTTCAGCACCATGTGTCAAATTTCACTAGGTCTAAAGATGCGTGGGATATCTTAGAAACCGTATTCGAAGGTAATACTAGTGAAAAGGAAGCTAGGCTTCAAAACCTTAATTCCGATTGGGAAAACCTTCATATGGCAGATGAAGATTCATTTGAGGAGTTTAATCACAAAGTGTCGGAAATTGTTAATGCATCTTATGCATTGGGTAAGGCTATTCCTGAAAAGGACATTGTGATGAAAATTCTCAGATCGCTGCCATCTAGATACGATTTTAAGAAGCATGACATCATTGAGGGAAATAACCTTGATAATCTTTCCATAAATACGCTGGTTGGGAAGCTTAAGATCTTTGATCACGAGCATTCATCCAAATCTAAGGATGTTTCTTTCAAAGCACTAAAAGACACAAAATTACTTGATAAAAGTAAAAATGTGTATATCTCTGAAGACGATCACTCTGAGAATGATTCATCAGATGAAGATCTTGACAAATCGGTCTCGATGATCACAAGACAGTTTAGAGATCTTCCGTTGAAGAGAAGTAAACGGTTCTCCAGAGATAAGCCTAAAGCATCAGTCAAACCTCATAATCGTATTCCTCCTAAAAACAGGGACACAAATGAAACTGATGACGAGGATATGCCTCAGTGATTTAAGTGTAAGGGATTTGGTCATTTTGCAAACGAGTGCCCAAATCCTAGAAAATACACCGGGAACAAAGGTCTTGCTGCGACACTTGATGAGATGTCTGACAATTATGATTCTGATGAAGACAAAAAATCAAGTGTTGCTCTTCTATGTGAAAATATTGATTTTGATAATTGTAGCAATACATACATCAATCTTGATAATCTTTTAGAAGAGAGCCCAATCAAGATGGAAGAATCAATTGACCCTTCTGTTGGAAACTCTATGTTTAATGTTTCAGGATCAACTATGTGCCTAGCAGCTTGCTCATTTCGGGCACCTGAACCATCTTATACGTTGACATGCTCCTATTGTTCTCTCAAAGGTCATGAGTTTTCAAAGTGTTTCAAATACAAACACAAGATGAGATATGTCAACAAACTTCAACGAAAAACGGATCGTCTAGCTACCAAGCTTAAAATAGCGGAGAAAACAGCTAAGGTATTGTTTATGGGTGAAAACTATTTCTGCCGGTTTTGGTAATTTGGGATGTGTGGATGAGAAATGAGTCTAAACCTTAAATAGTTGCACTGCGCGGTGAGTGCTTGTAGATTCGAGAGATCAATCTGTGCAAGTCCGGCCTAAACCAAGAAATGGCCGTTCCAGACTTGTTTCGGTCACAAAGTGAAGGAGATGGGGTTGATCTTAGGGAGGAAGCGAAGAAGGTGTTGAGAATGTGAAGGTGTTGGCTATGAATGACTTGTAATGAAAAGCCGAACCGACTTGTAGGGTGTAAGCTATCGGTTAGGTGTTTGAATACGATTGTATCAACACTTGCCTCTGTTGTCTGGACTTGTTCTTTTTTAAAAAATAGGATGGAGAACCTATTTATACAAGTCTTTTAGCCTAACCTTCGTATCTCGTGGGAAGTGGAGAAAGTAGAGTGATGGAGTAGTGGAGTAATGTGTTAGTGTTACACGACCAGGCTTGCCCACTTCTCCCATCATCACTTAACCGTCCATGACTTCCTGACACGCTCTTGTGATGGCGCATTGTGCGCTGCACGCTGTAAACCGCCAGACCAATACCCCGGTATGTATCCCCGGTTTGTGACATGATTGATGTCTAGAATGTGTGGGTCGTGGGACCCACAAAAAGTAGCATGTAATGCTAAATTGAATAACTGCCGTTATTCAGGAGGTCAATACTTGTGAAGTATCGTGTGTATTTTATGCGAGTCTTTTGCATCATGGTGTGGTAAAGTGACGGGTGGTGATCACCAAGACGCCATCGACCAATTAACTCCTGACCAGGGTTGTATAACCAAGCCGGTGAAGTTGGACGGACGAGATGATCTTTGAGACACTCATCTGCGACCGTTGATGGAATTAGGATTTTAGAAGAGGTGCGCAAGCATCCCTCTTCAGCCTGGTTGAATCCAAGCTTGGGATACGATTTTGGCCAGGCCGATCGTACATGCGTGTAGATGGCATGACGGTGTAGGCGCCCATACCCCATTATCTCACGAAAGTGTGATATGGACCACTCAATTCGTCCGGCAAAGTCGAGTGGTCGAGATCAGTTTGCAACAGAAAACGAGTGCAAACAAAAGCCGCGCATCATGCCAACTTCGGGCGCGCGTTCCAAGACGACCAATCTTTGTCGGTCTTGGCCGATCGGTCTGGAGTGTAGGTGGTAGGATGGTGTTCACGCCTATACCTGACTGTCCCATGAAAACGTGATCTAAGCCACTCAAATCGTCCGGCGAAGTTGAGCGGTCGAGATTAGTTTGCAATTGGGAAGTGTAACCACACTAGTTTGGGCGGACGATTTGGGATAACCAGGCATGGTATGCCTTGGCCGACCAGGTGAGGGGATAGATGGGTCCACGGTGGTCATGTTGGTATGACCGGACCTGTTTAATCTAATCTTGGACCCTCCATTCGTGCCGGAGAAGATGGACGCTCGTGATGCTCATAAAACCATAATTTTGGGTTTCACGGCCGTGCGTCATGCTTCATTCGGGCGTATGAATTGGGATGACCAACCATAGTTGGTCCTGACCGATTGGTCAGGTATGTAGGCGGGCCCACGGTGATTGTGTTGACATGCTCTGGGCCTTTTGAATTTACATCTACACCCTCCATCTATACATGCAAAGATGGATGGTTGAAACTGTTTTGTGACACATGTAATGTGCCGCAAACCCTAATTTAGGGTTTTCCGCCCATACCGCTCTGGTTTGGACGTTTTGGCAAGCTATACCAATCTTTTGGGGAGGCCGACCATGCGGGGTCCGCGTTGGTTCGGCAACGAATATTCCATACCTGCTTGGGGGTTATGGAATTGATCTGGTCCATCCAATCATGATGGTGAAGTTGGATGATCGAGATCATTTCCGGATCGATACGGACATCAGGATGCTCAATCGGGCTAGTATAACACACCGAGAGTTGCTCAATCGGGCTAGTATAACACACCGAGAGTTGCAGCCTGTACGTGTATTTCGTACATGCTTTCATTATAATGCTTGCGAGGTTCGTGTTGCTCTGCTGAGAGCAACACTCAGTCGTCATCCGCACTGATAATGAGTAAAGGAAATACAAGGCTGCTTACGCATTAATTAATAATTCTATAAATTCACAGGGTATATGGGATTGTTTCTACATGCTCCAACCTGGATGAATTTCGTGTATTTAATTCACAGAATGGGATTGTTGTCACATGCTCCATTCTAGGTGAATTAGTAAAGTGAAGAAGTATTCAACACTTATTAATGGCTTTATCTTTTACAAGATGTTAGCGCATAATTTTCTGGTTTTTACAATTTTAACCTTAAATGAAAATCCACCATCAACATTAAGTCCCCTTCCTAGCCCGTAATGGTTACACTATTGTGGGGTATGCATAAGATGGTGACATATACAAGCATAAGAAGACAAGATAAAAAAAGTCAACCTGGAGGGATTCTGACCAATCGTGGGCAATCCTCCATACGTGCGTGACCACGGGCCTTGATGGACCGGCTTCCTCCCTTAGGTGTTTGAGTTAGGGATAAGATTCTTCTTCTACTGGGATTCCGGGCGTGGGTGCTTACATACTGCTGGTTGAATCGCTCGTGTATCCAGATGCTCTTCTGATTCTTGATTAGGGCTCAAAAGAAAGCCTGACTTGGTCGGTGTCGAATCCCCATATATCGGGCGCCGTAATCGTTTTAGGGTTTCCTCAGCATATATGCAGGTGTAGAGATTTTGAACCACTTTTACGATTTTACAATAGGGCTTTCTCGCAGAAACTCCGTTTCCTCATCATGTCGAACAACAGTGGATCGTCTTCTTCATACCATCCAGGATCTTCCGTTAAACGTGTACGACCTGCGTCTGAGCTTCATGATGAATCCCCTGCTCGTGTTCTCCGAGTCAAGAAGATCATACCGGTTCGTCTCTTTTTCCTTTTCTGAACAATTGCTTGTTCTTCATAATGATCAGGTGAATAATCCTCTCATTCTTGCAGAGATATCCTACCGGAACATGTGTGACGGTTATCGATGATGACGACTTAAAAAGTCCTCTTCCTTCAAAATCAAACACGCCTACCCCTGTGGACCTCGAAGGTGCTGATCTGGGTATCTCATCTTATGAATACCCCAATGCAGGTCTTTCATTCGATGTTCGCATGAAATGTTTATCCTCCAGCTACCGAGATGTCGGTGGATTCTTAGTGCGAAAGGAGTTTGTGCCTTTGTACACAAAGTTATGGAGAAAGTATGGCCATATCGCAACCAGGAATGTGGTTAAAGACTTTGTTCATCCGCTTTCCGGTCACCGCGGTAAACCGCCTTCTTCCCATGATTGCTGAGATGGAGAATATTTCTATCCGCAACGTTGCCGAATCAAGCCTCGAAAAATGGGAGAATATGGTATCTACCTGAGAATCTATGGAGTTCAACGTGGGCTGGTTTCGGCAGCGTCTTTATATCATCAAGTTCGATCGAGCGGGCATCCTCGTGAATGTTGTTCCTGCTGCGAAAGCTATCTTGGAAGAGGAGAAGGCTCTGGCTGCAGAATCAAAGGAGGTAGAGCGGGCTGTACAGGACTTGAAGAAAAGAACAGAAAGATATCAAGCTAGACTGGAGATGATGCTCTCAAGGAACTACAATCTTCTAGATGGCCTCTTCTAAGTCGTATTCAGCTGTATTCCCTTATTGTTTATGTCAAAGTTTCTTGAACGTCTTTGCAGAATAAATTGCATTGGTTTTTGATTGGTGAAACGGGTTTTTTCATTGATGCATCTCTGAATATAATTGATGATTCAAACATGTAATGAAAATAAATGCCTGTATTGTTGACAGAGCAGATAGTGGTCAGGCATAATATGCCTTGAGCCACTTTCCATTGATGATTTGCTTCCAATTTGCCTCCGTCCACCTTAATGATCTTGTAGTAGCTTGATTGTAAGCCTTGGTGATTTGTGTAAGGACCTTCCCATTTCGGTGAGAACTTTGGTGCGGACATATCTTGTTGGATGTGTTTGGCCGTTTTCAAAACCAAATCCCCCACTTTGAAAACACGTGATTTCACAGTTTTGTTGTATGCCCTGGAAATTCTATTCCTGTACACCTGAGTGCGTTCTTCTGCTTTGTTTCTTTTGAAATCCAGAGTGTCTAACTCCGCTACTCTAGAGTTAGAGGCTTCAGCCTCGTTCCAGTGGATCCCGGTTGCCGCTGCAATCCTGGCTGATCGGATTTTGATCTCTGCGGGGAGAATTGCATCCGCTCCGTAAACAAGTGAGTATGGGGAAACTCCAATGGAGCTTCTAGGTGATTTCCGGTATGCCCATAGAGTCATTGGTAACTGGTCATGCCATTCCTTAGGATTATCGTGTACTGTTCGACTGATGATCCAGATCAATGTCTTGTTGGTACTTTCAGCTTGTCCGTTCCCTTGAGGATAGTAGATGGTGGAGAAGACCTGTTTAATGCCATACTCTTCAAGTAACTCTCGTACCTATTTATTGGCGAAGGGAGTGTCATTATCAATGATGATATGCTTAGGCACACCAAAACGACAAATGATATGTTCTTTAATGAAAGCCGCAATTGTTGCTCCTGTAGTCCCTCGCAGGGGAATGGCTTCTACCCATTTGGTGAAGTATTCTGTCGCAGTTATGATGTACTCATGCTGCTTTGATGATGGTGGGTTGATTTTCCCGATAATGTCCAGTCCCCAGCTGTAAAATGGCCATGGACTGCTTATCGAGTGCATAGGGGTGGAAGGCGCATGAACAAGGTTCCCATGAATTTGGCATTTGTGACAGCTTTGAACAAAAGCGGCTGCGTCATCCTCCATGGTCGGCCAATAGTTTTTCTCGTGTATCTGGAGAAATAGTTTCCTCTTCCCTTGATGTTCTCCTTCGTGTGTCTCCTTCAGCATGACTGGGACTTCTTCCCCAGCCAGGCATCGTAGTAGATCACCTCCGAAGCTCTTGCGATACAGAGGATCCCTTCGTGCAATACGAACCGCTTGGCCTTTTGCTTTATCTTGATAGCATCCTTTTAATTGGCAGGAGTTGTTCCGTCACGGAGATAACTAATGTATGGCTCTCTCCAGTCCCCAGTGTGGTTCACGTTAAAAATTTCCAATTAATATGGCGGTGCTTGGCAATTTGAGCAGGACTTCTGAAGTAGTCTGGATTGAGTCTCCATCATCTCTGGCCAGTAATAGCCCAGGCGTTGAAGTCGTCGGTAAAGCGTTACCACCAGTGATTGTCCACAAATTTCGTTGTGAACATGATTCAGGTGTAGTTGTGCTTCGTCATCCCCAAGACATCTTGACAGGGAACCATCCGGGTTCCGATAATACAGCATACCATGAAGCATGAAGAAGTTCTGCAGGGTTTTAAGACTGACCTTTCCTTGGGAGAGTGAGCTATTGAGCTCTTGAATGATCGGAGTTCGCCAATCGTCGGTCTTGCTGTCTTTGTATTGTGATAACCATGTCGATTCTATGGTTCTCCTCTTTACTGTCAGGGTTTCTTCCAAACCTTCGAACTTCAATTTGGAAGCCGGTGTTGCTAGACAATCGGCGTGTTTGTTGTTACTGCGACCGACATGGGTTATGGTTGCATCAGTAAAATATTTCAGTAACCTTTGTGCTTCTGATCGATATGGAGCTAGCGTTACTTCTTTCAGTGCGTATACCCCATTCATCTGATTCACCAGTAACTTGGAGTCACCTCTTATCTCCAGACGCGTGACTCCTGCTTGCTTGGCTATTGACAGCCCTATGAGGAAGGCTTCATACTCTGCTGAGTTGTTGGTGCATTCGAATTCCATCTTGAAGGAGTGTGAGAATACTTCCCCAGTTGGAGATACTAACACCGCGCCCGCTCCTCCAAGATATCTTGTTAGGGGTAGCAGAGCCATCAAAATACAAGAGCCCACTTCTTCTTCCAAAACGAGAGATGTCTGGAAATTCTCCAGGAAGATCCTCGTGGAGCCCTGTAGTGCCTTCTCCAGGGAATGCTGCTAGTAAGTCCGCTACTGCTTGACCCTTGATAGCTCTAGGTGACGTACATGTTATGTCCAGCTCTGAAATTTGGAGAACCCCCTTGTCTGTCCTTCCCGTCAAGACTGGCTTTGAAAGTAAAAACTTTGCAGGGTCAGATTTAGACACGAGTATCACCTTGTTGGATAGTAGGTAATGCCTAAACTTCTGAACGGAATGGATCAAATCTAAACATGCTTTCTCTGTTTTGGGATATCTGAGTTCAGCATCTCTTAATATTCGGCTGAAATAGTATATGGGACGTTCGATTCCTCGTCGTCTTCCCCGAGCGAGTAGAGCCCCTACGGCGGTGTCACCGAAGGCGTGTAGAGATATAGCGGCTTCCCTTGTGCGGGAGACTTCATGATGGCTGGAGATGACAAGTATTCGTTGAATCTTTCGAAAAGCTTCTGTTTGGGTTGCGGTCCAAACGAAGCTGGCTCCTTTCTTCAATAAGGGGTGAATGAGGCGGTAAGTTAGGCTAGACCAGGTATAAAACGTCGAATGTAGTTTACCTTGCCCATGAAACTCTGGAGCTCCTTCACAGTTCGTGGGGCGGCATTGTGAGGATAGCCTGAGTCTAGGATGGGTCTACCTTGATCCCTTCTGCAGTTACTTGGAATCCCAGAAATTTACCTGAAGAGACGCCGAAAGCGCACTTCAAAGGATTCATCTTCAATTTGTATTCTCGACACCTCTCAAACACTTGCCGTAAGACGCTGGTATGATCTGCTCGAGCCCTTGACTTGACTACGATATCATCTACATAGTCTTTTACTTGTTTATGCATCATGTCGTGGAAGATTGCCGTCATGGCACGTTGATACGTTCTTGTGGCGTTCTTTAAACCGAATGGCATAACAAAGATAGTAAAAATTGCCAAGAGGGGTTCGGAAGGCTGTCTTACTTGCATCGTGCTCATACATCCTTATCTGATTGTAGCCGCTGTAACCATCCATGAAGGAAAACATGCCGTGTCCGCTAGTGGCATTTACTAACATGTCGATGTTAGGCAGAGGAAAGTCGTCCTTGGGGCAGCACTTGTTCAAGTCTCTGAAATCCACGCAGCACCGAATCTGTCCGTTTTCTTCTTTACTGGGACCACATTTGCTAACCACGTTTTCTTCTTGTTCGAGCTCGTCAGTTGTGGAATTGGTTCCATCTTGTAGTTGTTGCGGGGCATCCAATACCTCCTCTTGTATTTCGTCGTTCCTGCAACATTCAATTGGGCGGAGAGAAATTGGTTCCATCGGGTGTTGCGGGACATCCAATCTCTCTCTTGTATTTCGTCGCGCAACAATTGCTGAGAGAGGGGGTGCCGCCACTGTATATTGTCTTCCCCTTCTGGTCACGTTTCGCCTCAAAAGTGTGTTCCCTTTTGGTGTGAACGTGGGTTGAAGCTTCACTGGATAAAGATGGACGCCTCGTCAGAGAAGGCGTGTCGTGGTGCTTGGCCCTCAGTGATGCAAGTCGGTCTTCTTCTGGATTGAAGCCCACGTGGGTAGTGGGGTGCACAGGACTTTGTCTGATCTTCCCTGCGAAGTATCTTTTGGCTCGAACAGCTTCACTCCGCATATTGGTGCGTACGGAGACAATAATGCAGGAATACGGATGACTTCCTCATTTAGCATGGTCTTCAGGCACTGGTGATACGTTGAAGGAATGACCTTGTTGTCGTGAAGCCACGGTCTCCCCAGTATCATATGGTAGTCCGGCTCCTTTTCTATGACTTCAAACTATACTCGCTGGTGAACTAGATCGTAAGCTTTGGTTGGGGATTGATTGCAGCCTACATTGTCTAGATAGTTGTAAACACTGAATCATGTTGGCAAGTTTGAACTAAAGAGGATAAAATTTAAAATGTGTGGTGTTGAGAATATTTGAGAGCCTAGCAACAACAAATGCGTTCTGACTAATAGATTTTATTTTGTAAATGCAAGTAACAAGTTTTGTGTAGGAAAACTTACTGTAGAACTAGATGTTCTAACTAATGTGGCCTGCAGGCACCCAAATACCTGGAATGTTATCTTTTTTCTTGATCAGACATCTCAATCAAAGAGATATCAAAGGAAAAATTGATGGCATCGCTTATGGATAGCAAGTAGACAAACTACATCAATCTCACAATTAGGATCCTAATACGTGAAGATCGGATAAGAGTGAGAGAAAGAGTATGGACCGTGCTTGAGCGGATCAGATGTATTGAGCTTGGCGAAACCCTTTCAATCAATCAATTGTTCATGGTGTTATCTGTTTTCTTTTAAGTTTTTTTTTTTTTTTTTTTTTTTTTTGATTTTTTTCCTCTTCTTCTATTCATTATTAATTGAATTGACGTTTTACTTTTCTTTGATGAAGAACTAATCTTTTTGATGTGCAATACCGATTCGTGCATTCGATAATGATCCAGTGGTGGTTATTGGGAGCAGTGGTGTAGGGGGTTTATCATATAAATCTCTTTTGAATCAGTGGTGATATTCCTTACCTCTGGTATGGAAATATTCAGATCTTCTAAGAGTTGTGGCTTGCTAGTAACAGTGGTGTTATCAACAATCATCTCATATATTGTAACATCCAAAACCGTGGGCTTTGCTACCATTCATCAATCTTTCAATTATCATAAAACTCCACAAATCACCAAAAGCTGGTTGTTCATTCATAAGAATGGTCTGCAAACCTCAGTTGTATGAGGGTACTTTTGGAAACTCACCTAAAGAAATACGCTTATCAAGGATTCAAAAAAATTGAAATTCACTTACCTATAAGGATATTGCTGGAAAAATCTTAGATTCAATCCAAGAAGAAAGATTAATTTTGCAAAATACAGTTACAAAAAGAGAAACCCTAAATACAAATCTAAGATTATAAAGGCTAGGAAAGTTAGGGTTTCACTTCACAATAATCACAACATATACGGAAGAAAAAATGTCTCAAAGCTCAAAATAGTTGGCATCCATTACTAGAAAGATGAAGGAGACTAATGATAGGATCCTGGTACTAAATCTCAAGACCCTAATATTATCAACACGGTAAAAGATGATCCGTTGAATGGAGATCATCCACTTCTAAGCAAAGCTTAAGTATATTGATAATTGAATAATTCATTAAAACATAAAATACGAGTATATATAGACCTGACCAAAGTTTCAGGCTCACGCAAATACTAAAAATAAACCAAGAGTCCTAATTCTAAGCAACTACTTGAAATAGAATTGGATAAAAACGTAAACTGGAATTTAAATTTAGTGTTGGTATCCCAACATTCCACTCCTCTTCAGGTGTGAGGCTTGTCCTCAAGGCTCAAAAGCAGGAAAACGACTAATAAATTCCTCAGCATCTTCTCAAGTTGCTTCTGCAGTTGGATGATCCTTCCACTTGATTAACCAACAAGTAACTGCGACATTATGTTTCTTGAACATTCCACGATCTAAAATCTTCTCTGGTTCCCACTCACACTGGTCTGCAGTTGTAGGTACATTAGTTTCAATTCTGTCATCGGCTCCTAACTTCAATTTCAGCGCCGATACATGGAAGACAGGGTGTATGCGACACGAAGGAGGCATGTCTAGCTTATAAGCGACTTGTCCAATCCTCTCAACAACTCAAAAAGGTCCATAGAAACGCGACGAGAGCTTAGAGTAAGCCTGATTTGATGTTGTAGATTGACGGTATGGATGAAGACGGAGAAAAACCAAATCATCCACATTAAAACTTCTTTCAGTTCGATGGGCATCAACGTATGACTTCATTCGCGCTTGAGCAGCCTGGAGATGTGTCTTAAGGATATGTATGGTGCGATCCCTTTCCCTTAGTGACATATCCACGGCATGAACGGCAGTAGTTCCCGGCAGATAAGTCGATATAGTTGGTGGTGGACGACTATAAACAGCTTCAAAGGGTGTCATTTTAATGGCTGAATGATAAGTGGTGTTATACCACCATTCTTCCCATGGCAACCAACTAACCCAATCGCTGGGTTTATCACTAGCAAAGCAACGGAGATAACATTCTAAAGTACGTACGATTTGTTACCTCGGTTTGACCATCCGTTTGTGGGTGGTAAGAAGAACTTCGACATAATTGAGTACCTTGAAGGGCAAAGAAAGCTTCCCAGAATTTGCTAAGAAATATTGGATCTCGGTCGCTTACAATAGTCCTCGGCATGCCATGAAGTCGGACAATATCACGTACAGTAGTGGCAGTATATGGATGAGAAATAACACAAAAATGATTATACTTGGAGAGTCGAGCAACTACCACCATGATGGAATTTTTACGACTTGAGTTAGGTAACCCATCGATAAAATCCATAGATAAATCTAACCATACGTCGTCAGGAATGAGCAATGGCTGAAGTAGTCCCGGAGGAGACACTGCTTCTGACTTGTTTCTTTGACATATATCGCACTCGGAGATGTAATCCTTAATCGCCTTCTTCATACCCTTCCAATAAAAATTTTCCTTAAGGCGCTTATAGGTTCTTAAAAAACCAGAATGACATGCAATGGGAGTACCATGGAAATTATGTAAGAGTTTAACGCACCAAGGGGAAGTGGCAGCAACTACAATCCGACCTCTATAACGAAGGATGTTATCTGCATAGGAATAATTTGGCTTATAACTTGGGTCCTGTCGTAAGCCATCAATTATTTTTCCCATGTCATTATCATCGTGACACTCCTGAATTATGTCTTGAACACCCTGAAATATTGGAGATGTAATAGCCATAAGTTGGAAATCATTTACGCGTGATAATGCATCAGCAGCATTGTTATCGGAGCCGCGCTTATAAACAATTTCGTAGTCAAAACCCAATAACTTAGTTACCCATTTTTGTTGTTCTATGGATGACAATCTTTGCTCCAAAAAATATTTAAGGCTGTTGTGGTCCGTATATATCTTAAAGTTCCGACCCATCAAGTATGCGCTCCATTTTTGGACAGCAGAAATTATAGCTAACATCTCTTTGTCATATACAGAAAGACTTAAAAAATTTCCTGACAAAGCTTTGCTATGGTAAGCAATGGGCCTACCATCTTGCATGAGTACAGCCCCTAATCCGTTACCGGAAGCATCGCATTCCAAGACGAACTCCTTTGAAAAATCAGGGAGTGCTAAAACGGGAGTTGTTTTCAAGGCCGTTTGAAGATGTTTAAAAGCTGTGGTAGCATCATCAGTCCAACTAAATGCATATTTTTTTAACAAGGCCGTCAATGGTGCACTTATCTTACCATAAGTTTTAACAAATTTACGGTAGTATCCCGTCAATCCTAAGAACCCACGAAGACCCTTGATCGACGATGGAATAGGCCAATTCAATATACTTGTAATTTTGTCGTCTTCAACCGAAACTCCTTTCCCTGAAATCTTATGCCCCCGAATAACCTATTGACGATTGCACAAACACACACTTAGACTCCTTCACAAAGATTTGATTAGTCCGTAGAATAGAAGAAAAAAAACGATAAATGGTGAATATGCTCACTAAGTGTCTTACTATAAATCAAAATATCGTCAAAGAAAACCAAGACAAACCGACGAAGGTGAGGCCGGAAAATATCATTCATGAGACTTTGGAAAGTTGCAGGAGCATTAGAAAGGCCGAAAGGCATTACCAAAAACTCATAATGTCCATCATGCGTCCGAAAGGCAGTTTTTGGTATATCTGGTTCATAGAGCCGAATCTGGTGATAACCCCAACGTAAATCAAGTTTCGTAAAAATCATTGCGTCCTTCAATTCATCTAATAACTCATCCACCACTGGTGTAGGATACCGATCCTTTATAGTTATGTTATTTAAAGCGCGATAGTCTACACACATGCGCCACGAGCCATCTTTCTTACGAACTAAAAAAACCGGTGAAGAGTAGGGACTCGAGCAAGGATGAATGAAGCCAGCCTATTTTAGTTCAGCAACCACCTTCTCAATCTCTTCTTTCTGAAAATACGGGTACCGGTACAGACGCACATTAACTGGAGAAGAATCCGGAGCCACTGGGATATGATGATCGTGAGAATGTTTAGGCGGCAAAGATGTAGGAATTCCAAAGACGTCAGAAAATTGCATCACTAACTCTCTTATTGCAGATGGTACCTCTGAACTAAGTGAATCTGTCCCATTTGCATCAGTTGTTAACTGAAGATAAACTCCTTGCTTCTCACGACATATAACTCGCTGCATAACATTAGTATCCAATAGCATAACAGTTGGTAAATTATCACCGGTTAAAGAGAATTCCCTGTCCAGTTTGGAAAACTTCATAACTAGCTTATTAAAATCCCAAGTAAATGTACCTAAGGTACGTAACCAATGAACGCCAAGAACCACATCACACCCACTGATTGCTAGCAAATAAAATTCAGTTTCAAAACCATAATCTTGTAATTTAACATAGACATTGGAACAAAACCCAGAAGTCTGCAAAGACCCACCGTCACCTATCAAAACTCGCATGGAAGTGTCCCCAGTTTGAGCCTTGTATCCACATTGCTTTACAATCTGCGGATGAATAAAGTTATGAGTAGATCCTGAATCAATTAGGATCATAACTGGATGCCCTTTAATATATCCTGTGACGCGCATGGTTTTTGGAAACGGTGACCCCATGAGCGCATGAAATGAAATTACAGGTTCAGAACTAAGTGTTGTATCAACTTCCTCCATTTTGTCATCACATCTATCTTGGTCCAGCTCTGTAATAGTAACTTCGGTAGCACCTTCAAGGATCAATAACCTTGTCTTTGCACAGAGGAGACCCTGCGTATATGGCTCATCGCAGTTAAAGCAAAGGCCTTTTTCACGTCGGTCTTTTTGCTCCGCCCATGTTAACCTTTTAGTGCCAGAAGATACGGTGTTACGTTGCGGTAGAGATTGGCTTACAATTGCCAATTCTTTTGGGGGGAAGTTACGTACCAATGGCCTGACAGGTTGTGCCGCCTTGATAGCATCTTCTTGACATAAAGCATACTCAAAAGTCTCTGAAAGACTTCTTGGTCGAAACAAACGAACACCAGCACTAATATCCTTTCAAAGACCAGAAAGAAATATACTAATATGGTGTGCCTCAGGCATGCCATCTACAAAGTTCAATATTTTTTCAAATTCAGTGATAAAGTCACGAACAGTACCTTTTTGCTCCAACTTGGAAAGGGTGCTACACGCGTCGCTGTGCTTGCGATTACCGAATTGAGAACGTAATGCACGAGAGAATTGCTGCCATGTTAAATCTCCGAACGATTCTTTGATCCATATATACCACGAGTTGGCATCCTTATCCAGATGTGCTGCAGCTACAGGTACCTTTTGAACTTCAGTTACGCCGTGGAGGGTAAAAAATTGTTCAGCTTTGAAAATCCACCCCTCAGGATCATTCCCGTCAAACATAGGGAATTTCAGATTAATAGTACCTCCTCGGATGATAGCCCCACCATCACCTTGATTGCGGCCATTATTAAGGTCAGCTCGCTCATTACGACCACCACCATCACCTTGCTGTAGTCGAAGTAGAGTCGCAATGTTACGATTCATGGTCTGCAATTCCGTAAGGAGAGTGTTTTGAGTGGTCTGCAGAGTAGTTTGCGCATCACGGAAGGTATCAAAGTTTTCATTAGAATCTGTGCGTTCAGTCCGTATCTCTGTTCGTTCAGTCCGCATCTCTGTTCGTTCAGTCCGCATCTCTTTAAGCATGTCTTGCAAAGAGGTATTCAAAGTTTCAAGACGCTCATTCAAGTGTGCGTTGGTTACACCCGTCATCTGTAAAACTAATAAGAACTTGGATAAATACGTGAGTGAAGCCTTTCGATATAAAACGTCAGCAACAATCGCGTGGGGTAAATACATGAGTGAAGCTTTTCGATAGGAAACGTCAGCAACAATCCCGTGAGCAACCTGTGTATTGAATAATAGAGAGGATCTAAACCTAGGTGATACCAAATGATAGGATCCTGGTACTAAATCTCAAGACCCAAATATTATCAACACAGTAAAAGATGATCCGTTAAATGGAGATCAGCCACTTCTAAGCAAAGCTTAAGTATATTGATAATTGAATAATTCCTTAAAACATATAATACGAGTATATATAGACTTGAACAAAGTTTCAGGCTCACGCAAATACTAAAAATAAACCAAGAGTCCTAATTCTAAGCAACTACTTGAAATAGAATTGGATAAAAACGTAAACTGGAATTTAAATTTAGTGTTGGTATCCCAACAACTAATCTAAACTTAGACCACTCAAAGAGCCTAAGCAGCAGTCTGATTTCGTCAGAGGAAGCTAACGTAGAGGCAAGCAAATGGAGCGATTGTCTCATTGGAAAAATCATCAACAAAGATGAAGTGGAACAAGAAGAAGTTCAAAAGGAAGTTAACATCATTCGGAGAAAGTTTCGTAAAGAGATAAACACAATGGGTCGTAGCTTATATGTCTTGTTCAAGAATATGGAGGATGTAGAGGCGGTGTTGAAAAAGGCTCCCTGGCTTATCAATTCTTATATGATGGTGCTGAAAAAATATGATGCTTCAATCCCCCCTAAAGGATTAAATGTTCGCTCATCAAGTTTTCTCGGTATGAATGACTGCAGGGCCGGCCCTGATATGTTAATGCCCCAAAGTGCAACACCAAAATGATGCCCCAAGGCCATGTAATAAAAAAATCAATATTGTTAGATCAATTTCTTAGCACCATAAATAAGATAAGGCGCTATTATTTTATTTTTATTTTTGATAATCAAGCATGCATTAGTATAAAACAAAATGCCGCATAAAACAAAATAAAATGTCGTGTTCGGTTTTGTTTGTCTGCTTCTAAAGTGGGTCTCCGTGAATACATAGCATCATCTATTAACACGTCCCCCAATTGAACGTTTTCCCACCCTATATTAGGATTACCAACTATAACTTTGTTGACTTTTGTATAGATAGCGGACAAAGTTTTGATTTTGATGCCCTAGGGATTTTGATGCCCAAAGCCATGCTTCGGATGCTTCGTGTCAGGGCCGGCCCTGAATGATTGGGCTCTCACTGGAACATCTTGACAGAGACATCATAGATAAAATGTGTAAAGATATTGGGGTGAGGATTGATGAAGACTCTAAGCTAGGATTTACATTCAGAGGGTGGGTAATCACTGGCGAAGATTGAAGTGGATTTATGTAAAACCCTTAAACGTGGTGTTTGGCTCCTAATAGCTGCAATACAAAAAGTATAGGTTAAGTATCACTTTGAGAAACAATAAGAAGAATTCGTCCTCAGTGTTTTGTTCTAGATCATAATGAGGAACAATGTGACGAGATTGGAGATTTTCATATATCGTATGACAGAGGAGCATTTTCAGGAGTATTATGCAAAAAATGCTCACAAGATTGAAGAGATGACGCAAAGTGAGGAAGGCGTAAATGGTGCTAACGAGCCGGAAGACTCTAATGAAGATGGACCTGACCCGAAGAAGAATAAATGATCTAGAGACAGTGGTATCGAAGACAACTAAAATCAAACCAATAATCAAAACCCTAAACACATCAACAGCCAAATTAATTAAAATCAAACGAATGGTAGAGTCTGTTACAGTGAAAATGAAATCATAACTTCAGGTGGTGATGATCTGAACATGGTAGATGTCGAATATGGAGGAAGAATTGAAAACCCTTACTATCTCCCTGTTACTGAATTGTTGAATCTTTAATATCTAATTTCAATCCTCAATTTTTGAATTGTTGTTTTAAAAGTTCTTCTGTTTTACGAAATAATGTTTTACACAGATTTTATTTTATATGCAAGCATGTTTTGAGTCTGGTTTCTTTGGAAACTAGGATTTTATATTTGCTTTTTCTGAGTAGAACTAGATTACTACTGTAGCAGTTGGGGCCGACCAAGAATTCAAAAAAATATTTGCAACAAATATATTCGTCATATATTTGCAACAACTATAATAATACTGAGAATATGCGACGGTTGAAGTTCACTTAATTCGCAACTTCTATAATTGTTGCAAAATGACCCATGGATCTTTTCTTCTCCACCCGGTTCTGCTGCGCATGATCCATTTTTCTGGGTAATATTGAAACTTACAGTTCTTCGATTTGAGTCGAATATAACCAAATTCCTTGCAACCCATATGAAAAACAATGTGTATTAACTCTCTTAAGGAAGATCTGCGAGGAAAAATGACGTACAGTCGAAGAAAATCAAAAAATTAAAATTATATGAAAACTTTTTTTTTTTTTGAATAAAATTTTAATCTTCAAATTCTTTGATCATGGATGATATTTTTCGTGATTTATTTCGATTTATGATAGATATTACGATTAATATCTCTCTACTGCAAAAAAAATTGAACAAAAATGGTTGAGAATCGATCAATTTCGAAAAATCAATTTTTTTTCTTAAAACTCAATTTTGAGGACCATGAAAGTGTGACGGACAAAATCCAAAGGAGTCACCCTATAAAAGGACTCCCTTTGGTCGACCAATTAAGGGAGTTAGATTAATCAAAATTAGTTTTCTTTGCTTGGGAAATTGGAGGTGTAGAAATCAGTTTAACTAGGTGGGATGCCCGTGCTCTGCACGGGCCTATACATTTTGCAGAGAATAAATATGTTTTGTTGGGAGTGTAATTTTTGGGATAAAAAATGAAGTTTGGAACAAAAAAAAAGAAGTAATTACATTAGCAAAATGCTAAAAAAGATAATATAATAGTAATTTGCAAAAATTACATCTTAAAATAATCAAATCTAAAAATTAAGTCTAAGGTATCTGAAACAATGAAATTAATTTAAATAATAAAATTAAGCACCAAAAGAATTCAGTGTAGTCTTTCAAGCCTCGTTGTCGGATATAGGATGACTACGACTTTGTTGTCTCTTTTTTCTCCAGGGTTTAACGAAGTAATTCAGCAAGGCCATGTCTTAATCTATCCATTTTCATAATGAAATACGAAAGTGTTTGTTGCATTCAAACTGTAGTAAATACAAAAACGCAAGAGTCTGTCAGTAGAAGAGGATCAAAAAGCACCGGCACGAACAAAGAGCCACATCATCATCTTTATTAGGAGGTTATAATAAAACCTATAGAATATACTCTGTATTTTATACCCCTCCTTAACTTGTTGAATAAATAAATGTTATATGCATTTATCTTCATGTTACCGATCTATTTCACTTGGAGTTTTTTTTATCTCTAAAGAAGTTTCCTGCTGGCGATCCTCTTTTTCATACAAAATGCTTTGTACTTCTAACACGTCGTCATAAAGAAACTACAAAGAAGACATATGTTTTCTTTTTATCTTCTAATCACATTACAGAAAGAAAAAAAGTGCAGCAAATATTAGGTGCAAAGCTTCTAATATAGGTAAATAACAGGTAAAAACTCCTCGCATGCACTATCAACCTATAAGCAACCCACCGTAGTCCAACTCAATATGCTCTGTGATTATAAAAACAATTATACTATCCATACTACTCATAGCTATTGGTTCAGACAATCTAAAACCCATAACTATAATTTACAATTGCATAATCTAAAATCCCAAATAAACCAACAACAAAAAAAAAACATATGAAATAAAGATATATTATTACCTTCCTCTTAGTACAGTAATACCAAGAGCATCACCTGGAATGGTAAAAATTATTTTGCACAAAACTTATATTTTCTTTTCCGTCCCAAACTGTAGTAACACAAAGCTCAACATTATCCATATTATTCATAGCAGAAAGCAACTTTATACTAAGTTATATCAGATATATCTAGTTATATCGTAGCATAATAACCCAATTTTTGTAAAGATAAAACAATAGCTATAGCACCCTACCGATAATGACAGCTCAAATAGTAGGGCGTTCCAATAACTGTCGTTTAGATTCAAGACCTCTGCTTTCACCCTTGCCATCGAATCATCCTTCATCTCGCTGTCTTCGTCTCTCTCCCCTTCTCTTTCATTAACTAACTTCTTCCTGTATAATTCCTCTGCCATTTCCATTTTAACACGATTTTCTGCCCATACACATAGCATTTTTTTTGTTGTTGCTGGAGCTCAAACCATGTACCCGCATCTGCCCAAACTGCAGTAACACACTGTTGATGGTGGATTTTCATTTAAGGCTAAAATTGTAAAAGCCAAAATTATGCGCTAACATCTTGCAAAAGATAAAGCCATTAATGAGTGATGAATACTTATTCACTTTACTAATTCACCTAGAATGGAGCATGTGACAAAAATCTCATTCTGTGAATTAAATACACGAAATTCATCCAGGTTGGAGCATGTAGCAACAATCCCATATACCCTGTGAATTTACAACATTATTAATTAATGCGTAACCAGACCTTGTATTTCTGTACTCATTATCGATGCGGCATGACGACCGAGTGTTGCTCTCAAAGCAGAGCAACACGAACCTCCAAGCATTATAATGAAAGCATGTACGAAATACCCGTGACAGTGCCGCAACTTTCGGTGTGTTATACTAGCCCGATTGAGCAACTCTCGGTGTGTTATACTAGCCCGATTGAGCATCCGGACTGGCCGTATCGATCTGGAAATGATCTCGATCATCCAACTTCACCAAAGCATGATTGGATGGCGGATCAATTCCATAACCCCCAAGCAGGTATGGAATATTCGCTGCCGAACCAACGCGGACCCCGCATGGTCGGCCTCCCCAAAAGATTGGTATAGCTTGCCAAAACGTCCAAACCAGAGCAGTATGGACGGAAAACCCTAAATTGGGGTTTGCGGCACATTGCATGTGTCGCAAAACAGTCTCAACCATCCATCTTCGCAGGTATAGATGGAGGGTGTAGATGTAGATTCAAAGGGCCCAGAGCATGTCAACACAATCACCGTGGGCCCGCCTACATACCTGACCGATCGGTCAAGACCAACCATGGTTGGTCGTCCCGATTCGTACGCCCGAATAGAGCATGACGCACAGCCGTGAAACCCAAAATTAGGGTTTTTGAGCATCACGAGCGTCCATCTTATCCGGCACAAATGGAGGGTCCAAGATTAGATTAAGCAGGTCCGGTCATACCAACATGACCACCGTGGACCCATCTATCCCCTCACCTGATCTGCCAAGGCATACCATGCCTGGTTATCCCAAATCGTCCGCCCAAACTAGCGTGGTCACACTTCCCGATTGCAAACTAATCTCGACCACTCAACTTCGCCGGACGATTTGAGTGGCTTAGATCACGTTTTCATGGGACAGTTAAGTATAGGCGTGAACATCAGCCTACCACCTACACGCCAGACCGATCGGCCAAGACCGACCAAAATTGGTCATCTTGGAACGCGCGCCCGAAGTTGGCACGATGCGCGGCTTTTTGCGGCACTAGTTTTCTGTCGCAAACTGATCTCGACCACTCAACTTCGCCGGACGAATTGAGTGGCCCAGATCACACTCTCGTGAGATAATGGGGTATAGGCGCCTACACAGTCATGCCGTCTACACGCATGTACGATCGGCCTGGCCAAAATCGTATCCCAAGCTTGGATTCGACCAGGCTGAAGAGGGATGCTTGCGCACCTCTTCTAAAACCCTAATTTCATTAACGGTCGCAGATGAGTGTCTCAAAGATCATCTCGTCCGTCCAACTTCACCGGCTTGGTTATACAGCCCTGGTCAGGAGTTAATTGGTCAGTGCGGCGTCATGATGATCACCATCCGTCACTCTACCACACCATGTGGTCGGTCAAGGGAGGATTTGCTTGCGCAACTTCCAAACCATCACATGAAGTAGGCTGGACATGAGGCTATTTTGAGACGCTCAAACAGCGATGCTTCATACATGCTGAGTATACTCGATGCAGTACCTGCATAGAATACACACGATACTTCACAAGTATCGACTTCCTGAATAACGCAGTTATTCAATTTAGCATTATATGCTACTTTTTGTGGGTCCCACGATCCACACATTTTAGACATCAATCATGTCACAAACTGGGGGATACATACTGGGGTATTGGTATGGCGGTTTACAGCATGCAGCGCACAACGCGCCATCACAAGAACGTGTCAGGAAGTCATGGACGGTTAAGTGATGATGGGAGAAGTGGGCAAGCCTGGTCGTGTGACACTAACACATTACTCCACTACTCCATCACTCCATTTTCTCCACTTCCCACGAGATACGAGGGTTAGGCTAAAAGACTTGTATAAATAGGTTCTCCATCCTATTTTTCAAACAAAAAAAGACAACAGAGGCAAGTGTTGATACAATCGTATTCAAACACCGGAACTGATAGCTTGCACCCTGCAAGCCATTTTAGCTTTCTGATACAAGTCATACATAGCCAACACCTTAACATTCTCAACACCTTCTTCGCTTCCCTCCCTAAGATCAACCCCATTTCCTTCACTTTGTGACCGAAACAAGTCTGGAACGGCCATTTCTTGGTTTAGGCCGGACTTGCACAGATTGATTTCTCGAATCTACAAGCACTCCCGTGCAGTGCATTTGTTTAAGGTTTAGACTCATTTCTCATCCACACATCCCAAATTACCAAAACCGGCAGAAATAGTTTTCACCCATAAACAATTGGCGACCACAGTGGGAGGTTAATCTCTCGGTTGTAAAGTCAATTTCTTCAAAAATCCGATTCAATTTTATCAATTTCAAAAAGGGTAGATCTTAGGACCAATTTAATCATCAATCCATTTCAAGATGGTAGAACTCATGTCTAGATCAGCAATCAATTCTGATGGAGCTAGTGTGGATAACACTCCCGGTGTCGATGTACCTGTCAGTGGAGCTACCGTGGTCAATACATCTTATGGAGCCGTCACTTCTACCACCAGTGCCAGCGTAGCAGGAGATGTTCCAGTAAGAGTAACACCTCCCATCACCAGAGCCAGAGCAGCCGCAAATCCCGACATCTCATCAAGTGTAACACCTCTGGTAGTCACCAGAGCAACAATTTCCACTCCTTCATCAAGACAAGGAGCCGGAGGGACGAGAGGAGGACCATCCCCCATTACCATTGCAGACTTGATGGAGAAGCAGGAATTTCTTGCTAAGACTCAAACGGATATGGCCGCAACTCAGAAAGAGGTACTCACTTTTCTTAAGACATTAACTGATCGATTGCCACAAGAGCCGCGACAGCCCGAAGCAAAAAGGAACGCATTCAACGCAGGAGAAGGTACTTCGGCGGCGCGGACCTCCATGGACCTGATCAAAGAAGCGACATCAGATATGAGCGGTCCTGTCATGGAGACTCCTACACTGGGGAGTGATCCTCACAACGATCCTCCTCAAGTCAATAGTTTCACTATGAATGATAGGTGTAGAATACACCTAATTTACTATCTAGTAGTTTATGCTTTCTTTGCTATTTTTCTTGTAAATTATGTATTTTACGTGTGTTTTTGAGTTATTAGGTACTCTAGAGTCGCACAGAGGAAAAGAAGAAGAAAGCACCCAATTTGAGCCAAAAGGGCAAAAAGGTCATTTTACAGGGCGAAGACTATTTGGAGCCCAGAGGTGGTTAAGGGGCTCTCATTCGGGGTACCCCTTATCACTCAAAGCAGTGGGTGTTACTAACCTTTGGGTAGCCCTTATCCAGAGGATGGTTATCTTGGGTAGCATCCAATTGGGTCGGCCCTATCCATGGTTTATATCCAGGATCCAAACCCGAGCCGGATCCGTGTAATTATAATCGAACCTAAAATTGATTTCTCAATCATTTGCGTCTCGAGAGTGAAAAGAAGAGAAAGGAAAGCAGCCATGGTCTTTGTTAAAATCGATAGAGCGAGATAAATCGAGAGATGACCGAGAGACAGGGGAGATCGAGTTATTAGATTTGTCGTTCTTTGGGAGATGAAAGTTATCATTGTTGTGAACCGGGAGAACAGATCGAGAGACCAAATCGAGAGCTAAGAGATGAAGAGATCGATGCCGCAATTGATTTAGATTGAGAGAAATTAATGGGTTTGTTGGTTGATAAATCGAGGAATTGAGAAGTAGATCGAAACACAGAAATCAGACCGAGAAGGGGAATGGGAGATTGAGACGTTGTTGCTCTCTGAGTTGAAATGAGAAGGAACCGATGGAGCTTCCATTAGATTCAATGATGGTGAGTTTCATGGGTTGATGGGCTGACGCCGAAGGAGATGTTAGAGATCGAGAGAAAATGATGAAGTATGAACTTCAGTGGATGAGTAAGGGGTTGGTTGTAGTCTGAGAAATCGAGACCGATTGAAATCGAGGAGAAGAAATTGAAGATGGGGATGATACTGAGAATGGGTTAGTGAGCAACTGGTGTGGTGGTTCTGGTGGTACTGGGATTGTGAAAATTGAAGTTACAGGAGTAGCAGAAGAGCAGCTGTTGCTATCGATGGAAAACACTCAGGGAAATGGAGATGAAGAAATTGATGAACCTGGTTTGTCTTTGGTTATTGGGTGGTGTTGTTGCTTGTTGTTTGTTTGGAAGCAAAGGATGGTCTGGTGATCTTTGTGGAAATGGCATTGTAGATAGGGATGTCCTGCTTCGCAATGATGAGAATGTGAAGGATGTTGCGGGTGAACTATGTTCGCGGTAGGTGAAGCTTAAGTAAGTGGTTGAGCTTGAACTACATGGAAGAATGGATGGTTTTGTGGGTTGCTTTGAAATGGAGATAGATGCATCTAAGCGGGATAGACCTAGAAGTGTGGCGGGGAAGCAAGGGACGCAAATACAATTGCGGCTCGGATGAACTGAGGCTGTACTATTGGCTGGCCTAGGATTGTGAATGAAGTTTGAGCTGCTGTTGTCACAGGTTGTTGCGGGAAATGTTGAATGCAATTGCGGGGACTGTTGTAAGCTTAACCGAGGTGCTATTGCTTGTTTGCCGTGGGTGATGGTGGTTACAAGCGGTGAAGAGGTCATGAACTGGTGGCGCTATCTCGAGAAGAGATGGCGATGAGATGTGAAGTCGGGATTAATGGAAGAGCTCGAGCCGGGAAGATTATGGTCAAGTGAACTCGAGTCGACGGAGTTGTGTGGATGGCAAGTGGATGCGAGAAAGAATTTAGATGAATGCATGAGATGGCCAGGCAAGTTTGAGAAGGAATTGATCATCCATCATGGCTGGACTGCAGGGCAGCAAAGTCAGGCCAGAGCAATGGCCTAGCCCAAAGTGAAACCGACTTAGACCACGACTCAGTGTCCGATTAGCTACCCGACTCACCTGATCCCTAACCCGGTTTGACTCGGTGATCAGGGTGAGTTGACCGAGTTGACCCACTGAGCTAACTCGTGACCGGTTTGACTTTGCCGGTCACCTGAGACGTTTTCCGGCGACTATTCCCGGTCGGATTCCGGCCATAATACCTGACTTTTCCGTGAGCCAAAATTCCGAGAATTTTCTATGGACTTCTCTCATGGGTGTGAAGACTTGGGCTAGGAATTGGATGGAGAATTGGACTCAAATTTGGAAAGAGAAGATGGAAGAAGAGAAAGACTTGAAATTGGAAATTGAATTGCTAAAGGAAAAGGATTCTATTCCTTGGAAGATTTGGAGAATATTGAAGCCTATAAATAGAGAAGTTTTCTACCTCTCTACACACATCTCTACACACACAATTCTTTTCTTTTCTTATTCTTTGTGTGAACTCTTTAGCATGAGTAACTAAATTGATTGAGGATGAATTCCTAGTTCTTAATTTATGTCTTGAGTTTTTGTTTTCAATTCTATCTTGAAGTTTTTCACATGATTATCGTTTGTTTTTACTAATAGGAATGATCTTAAAGACATTCATGATTGATTGATAGATTGTTTAGGTGGCCAACTAAATTGATTTGTCGATTTAATCTAATGCTAGTGAAAGTTAGGAGATAAGTAATCGTTTCTTGACTCTTTACATAAGTAGCAAACACGAGACCTTGCGGAGGGATTCCGTGGAGCAATTGTGTGTAGAAACAACGCTAGAAAGTGAACCAAGCGAACCGAGTTTAACTACTAGTACTAAACCTAAATTCATAAATCTTAATGCATTCGGGGAATTACATCTTGTAAGCGAACCTCGTGGTGGTTCTTTTGAATAGAATCGATAACTAAGCGGACTGTTACTCGGTGAAATTAGGGATTTTGGGGCTAGCTAAGCGTACTGCTATCCTACGGTTGGTGATAATCGTGACTAATAACAAGTAGAAAAGAACATAACTTGATTCATTGTTTCGTAACGAAGAAGGATTCCTTGATCTTGTCTCTCTTATTGCTTTCAACTTTATCTTTTAATTGCTTTGTTTATTTTCTTTTGCTTTTACACCCCCTTTTCGTGACAATTTTTACAACTAGAATCTCGTGCTCCTCGTGGGATCGACCTTGACTACCCTATATTACTTGTTAATTAGGTAGTAAAGTATTAATTAATTTGTTGTGGTTACGACACGCATCAATGAACCATAGGCCGGTGAATCGAGAAACGGTTTCTCTAGTGGAAAGTTTATGAGAACTTTCACACCTCTCGAAGAATCAGCGCGCGGAGACGTTTTGCTGCAATCAACCAGAGGAAGGTCACGACCGTGCCCTACATGTCACCGCACGCATCAAGGATTCAGAGTTCAAGACAGCCCTTACCTACACAGGAGCGTCTTCGAATGTGATTACTCTCAAGACTCTCAGGACATCCAAGGTTCTCCCAGGCGAGGTCGTACGGAAGCCTACGACAATGACGGACTTCAAGGGAAACCAAACCAGCACATACGGGAGAAGCTCCGCCCGGAAGAATCGGACAAGTTCGTTACGTCCCGCTCCCACGTGGCGTCAATTCAGGAAGAAGACCGGCTTGCATCATTGAGGGCTAAAACCCACGATGCATCTTTGCTGACGAAGCATTCTTCTCCATCATGTGAAGCCACGACCCACGTTCACACAAAGAGGGAATGAACTTTTGTGGCGAGTCGTGACCAGAAAGGGAAAACGGCATACCGACACTGCCATTATCAATTAGCAGGGGAGACTGCTACCCAGTCTATCCACCCAATGGAATGCTACAACACCAACGAACCACAAGAACAAGTGCTAGATGCTCCATAACAGCTGCAAGATGGCACCAACTCCACAACTGATGAAATTGAAATCGTTGAGGAATCTCCTAGGCCTATCTCCATCAGCTCAACCTTGTGTACAGATAAACGCATGAAGCTCGTGGAACTTCTCAAAGAGTACCAGGACATATTCGCTTGGAGATATGAAGAAATGTCTGATTTAGATGAAAATTGGTCACCCATCATCTGCATGTCATACCTGGATCCAAGTCGGTTAAATAGTTGTAGTTCAGACACGAGGAAAATGGATAGATCAGGTGCTTCATAGACTTCAGAGACTTGAACAGGTGCTGATCCAAAAACGATCCTCCTCTACCTAACATCGACATGTTAGTAGATGCAACCAGCGGACGCGGCATGTTCTCCTTCATGGATGGATGTAGCGGCTACAACCAGATAAGGATGTACTAGCATGATGCAAGTAAGATAGCTTTTCGAACTCCTCTCGAAAATTTTTATTATACCATACTGCCATTTGGTTTAAAGAATGCCGGTGCAACGTATCAACTCTCTATCACGACAATCTTCCACTGGAGCCTATACCTCAAGGGAGCAGCCTCAAAAAGATAACAATGTCCAAGCGTCATATCGAGCAAGATCCGGGCGAGTCACTCTATCAGAAATTGGTCGAACAAGATCCGGGCGAGTCACTTTATCAGACAGTGGTACATGTCTATCATGCTATGTTGGAGAATCCGCGCTTTTGGTCATCCTCTGGAGCTGTTGAACGCTCATCTACAACAACATATGCCCTGATAGAAAGAACCAGGCCTGCCGGTAATGAAAAGCCTATCATAATGTTTTTAGGGGCATATATCTCACCAACAAAGCGATACAACCTTTAGCTTTACGTAGCGGTTCCTCGAAGCAAGCAAGAGGAAAACCACCGAGATACAACATCCTGCGCGTCCGTCAACTCCAACTCCGATTACCACATGCACGACTCCCACAATGATGAAACAATGTCCAAGATATTCCATATCCGGCTCGACAACAACCACTACGAACAAACCATGTAAACCACGCTTGGGGATTGAGGCTCAGCATGAAGTTCCTTCACCGTCAGTCAAGGAATTCTTCAACATGAGAGAGATGGTCAGTCAAGAAGCATGGAATTCGCAAGGGTAAATCGAACTGAAGAGGGAAACACTTCAACGCTCCCTCTAGCAGAAGATGCTTCAATGGTGTATTTAAGAGCCGCCTCAACGCTCTCTCCGGGACTCACGTTCGCCCGAATCCTTCTTCAACACTCTCTCCAGGATCCACCTCAACGTTCTTTTGTAAAACACTTTAACATCCTCTCGAGCCGTTTCAACACTCAAGCTGCATCAATAATCTGCGCTCTGGTCAAGTTATCTTTGATGTACTTATTGCTCAACATACGTCTCATCCATCCTTCATGAGGGACCAGCGGAGCATGAAAAACCTTGAAGTCAATAGGAGAAGGGTTATCTTGTGGAACAGATATTTTCATATAGTTTAAAGGGCGCGGTGAACAACTCATCATCAATGTTCGGCATATCTTTGAAGTTGTCAACACCTCCTGACTTGGCACCAGCATTATCCCCTGATGACATCTCAACAAGAGTTCTTTTCTTCATTCTACAATAAAAGACATGAGTCAGTACTTGTATAAAAACGCGTTAGATGTGTAGTCACACACGACAGAACACACATTCACGTTGGAGTACACAAGGCTGGTATTGGGTCCAAACACCGGTATTGATCAAGTTTAAAGTCCGGTGTTGATCAAGTCACAAGTCCGGTATTGATCAAGTCACAAGTCCGGTATTGATCAAGTCTCAAGTCCGGTGTTGATCAAGTCACAAGTCCGGTATTGCTCAAGTCTCAAGTCCGGTGTTGATCAAGTCACAAGTCCGGTATTGCTCAAGTCCCAAGTCCGGTGTTTATCAAGTCACAAGTCCGGTATTGCTCAAGTCTCAAGTCCGGTATTGATCAAGTCACAAGTCCGGTATTGCTCAAGTCTCAAGTCCGGTGTTGATCAAGTCAAAAGTCCGGTATTGCTCAAGTCTCAAGTCCGGTGTTGATCAAGTCACAAGTACGGTATTGCTCAAGTCTCAAGTCCGGTGTTGATCAAGTCACAAGTCCGGTATTGCTCAAGTTTCAAGTCCGGTGTTGATCAAGTCACAAGTCCGGTATTGCTCAAGTTTCAAGTCCGGTGTTGGTCAAGTCACAAGTCCGGTATTGATCAAGTCACAAGTCCGGTATTGCTCAAGTTTCAAGTCCGGTATTGATCAAATTCACAAGGCTGGTATTCGAATAAACCGGGCGCACGCAGCGGGGCGGTTTGCGGTCGAAACACGGGGTCGATGTTCGATCGAGCACGCGGCAGTCCCACTTGATCCCAACCCCAGCATTGGTGAAGGCACACGCCCGTCCCCAATCAAAGCTCTCTCTCCGAAGAAGGCGTTTTAGCTCCAACACTTCAACGCTCTCCGGGCCTGCTCCGAGAAAGCCGCTTCAACGCTTTCTACGGGACCCACATTTACATTTGAGCACACAAGGTTCATTTTTTTAAAAACAAGCTTGCTCACATCGGGTCCCACGTTCGAGCAAAGCAAACAGCAAGGACGGTGTTTGGTCAAAGCATCAAGTCCGGTGTTTAGTCAAGCTAGCTGGGTCGGTGTTTGGTCGAAGTAGCAAGATGACACTCGATCAAGTACATCAACCGTACGGTCAAAGTAGGCACAGGACATGGCCAACGTTTGAAACATGTACACGGTGGTCTGCGTTTGATCGAAGCATGCACATCTGCCCATATTCGAATCAAGCATGCTTACATCGGGTCCCACGTTCGATCAAGCAGACGCAACGGACCCACGATTAACCAAAACAGGCACATCAATCCCACGTTCGATCAAGCAGGTACAGTAGCCCCACGAACGAAACAGGCGTAACAGTCCATCGAAGCAGGCAAGACCGACATCATGCTAGGGAAACACTCGCCTGGACGCCTCTTGAACGTGACATGCTCCAAGGACAGGATGACCCGTCTCTCCTGGTAACATCTAACTTTGTCTCATAAGATTTGTCTTTAACTTTCACCATCTCATGCCTACCCCACAATGGTGTAACCATTACGTGCTAGGCAGGGGACTTAATGTTGATGGTGGATTTTCATTTAAGGCTAAAATTGTAAAAGCCAAAATTATGCGCTAACATCTTGCAAAAGATAAAGCCATTAATGAGTGATGAATACTTCTTCACTTTACTAATTCACCTAGAATGGAGCACGTGACAACAATCCCATTCTGTGAATTAAATACACGAAATTTATCTAGGTTGGAGCATGTAGCAACAATCCCATATACCCTATGAATTTACATCATTATTAATTAATGCGTAACCAGCCTTGTATTTCCTGTACTCATTATCAGTGCGGCATGACGACTGAGTGTTGCTCTCAGCAGAGCAACACGAACCTCCAAGCATTATAATGAAAGCATGTACGAAATACTCGCATGAGCTCTAACTCTCGGTGTGTTATACTAGCCCGATTGAGCAACTCTCGGTGTGTTATACTAGCCCGATTGAGCATCCCGGACTGTCCGTATCGATGCTGGGAAATGATCTCGATCATCCAACTTCACCAAACATGATTGGATGGCCCGGATCAATTCCATAACCCCAAGCGGTATGGAATATTGTTTGCCGAACCAACGCGGACCCCGCATGGCGGCCTCCCAAAAGATTGGTATAGCTTGCCAAAACGTCCAAACCGGAGCAAGTATGGACGGAAAACCTAAATTAGGGTTTGCGGCATATTACATGTGTCGCAAAAACAGTCTCAACCATCCATCTTCGCAGGTATAGATGGAGGGTGTAGATGTAGATTCAAAGGGCCCAGAGCATGTCAACACAATCACCGTGGGCCCGCCTACATACCTGACCGATTGGTCAGGACCAACCATGGTTGGTCGTCCCGATTAAATACGCCCGAATATAGCATGGCGCACAGTAGTGAAACCCAAAATTAGGGTTTTGAGCATCACGAGCGTCCATCTTCTCCGGCACAAATGGAGGGTCCAAGATTAGATTAAGCAGTCCGGTCATACCAACATGACCACCGTGGACCCATTTATCCCCTCACCCGATCGGCCAAGGCATACCATGCCCGGTTATCCCAAATCGTCCGCCCAAACTAGCGTGGTCACACTTCCCGATTGCAAACTAATCTCGACCAACCAACTCTCAACTTCGCCAGGTGGGACGATTTGAGTGGCTTAGATCACGTTTTCATGGGACAGATCGGGTATAGGCGTGAACACCAATTAAAAAGCCTACCACCTACACGCGAAAGGGGGTGTAAAAAGCAAAATAAAAATAAACAAAACAATTAAAATCGGCCAAGACCGACCAAGATTGGTCATCTTGGAACGCGCGTCCCTAAAGTTGGCACGATGCGCGGCTTTGCGGCACTAGTTTGGCTCATGCATTAAGTTTTGTGAATTTCTTAGGTTGATATTAGTAGTTAGAAGCTCGTCCATCTCGACCACTCAACTTCGTGTTTGCCGAGTCAAAGACGATTACTTATCCCCTAACTTTCACTAGCTTTAGAGAATTAACAAATCAATTTAGGCAATCATGAATCACACTCTCGTGAGATAATGGAGAATTTGAAAACAAAAACTCAAATCATATGCGCCTACACCGTCATTCTGGAATTTTGCTCTTAGGAAAATTGGGATTGCCGTCTGAAATTTCTCCGTCGAGAGAATATTGACGGAATACACGCATGTACGATCGGCTTGCTAAGAATCCTGGCCAAAATCGTATCCCAAGCTTGGATTCGACCAAGTCGCCATTAACCCATCTTTGAGCCACAAACCCATCTCAAATCTTAGAACCCATTTCATCAAAGACCATGGGATGCTTCGCACTCTTCTAAAACCCTAATTTTATTAAACGACGATCTCTAAGAAAGGAAATCAACCATTATTACGAGGATGAGTCTTGATCTTCTTGGTCTTCGTCCTTGGTTTCAACTATTGATGATAAACCCTTGAATTTCATAAATCCTTAACAATTTGACCGCTTGAAACTTCCTTATAAATTTTCCTTTCCCAGCTCATTAAAATATTTCTCTTGTTTTTCTTTCTTTTTTTCTTTTTTTTTTTTTTTCTTTTTTCTTTTTTTTTTTTTTTTTTTTTTTTTTTGAACAAGAGAAATTAAATACAAAATAAACCATGGCCGTGGAAAAGTATTTTACCGCTTGATTCTTCACAACTTGTATCGTCTTGATGAGTGTCTCACTTCCGCGGACTCCCATCTTTCCCTAAAGAAATTTTCCAAGCAATAAATGCATCTTCCTCAAGCTCGTCCTTTTGAATAGGTGATTGATCATTATTAGATCAAGGCTTGAGTAATCTACACTTGGCGTCATCAAAAGTTTCTAAAGGTTGGTCCTTTTCAACACAATCATCTTCATTTTCGGACTCACCATAATAAGAATCTTCATCGGTTTCATAACCTTTATCGACGTCGTTTAAGTTCCATATGAATGGTCCTACTAATTTCTGCGACAAGCTCTTAAAGTCTCCATCATCTTCCAATTTGTATAATTTCAGGCAAGTTTCGACGTTCACACGCTTACCACCGTTAGACGGCATCTCCTCTTTTGGAAAAAGTGAAGGAAAAACACGATGAAGAGGAGTATATTCCAAATTCTCTTATGCACATTACTAGAAAACAAATTATTAGATGTATAACTATCCTTCCATCCCTGTGATTGTCCACTTACATACCCGTCATAAGGTTGTTGATATTTATGAGAATATCCATAAGGTTCTGAAAATTTATCATAGCCAAAATATTGGTTTTGATTGTATCCTATGGATGGTTGGATGTTGTCATAATGTTGAGGTTGAAAACCGTATTGATTGTAATATGCTTGCTCTTGTCCACCATACATTGGAAAACCGATACGAAATACGATTCAAAACCAAGTTAGATACGGAATAGAATCCAACAAAGCAAGAATAAAGCAAAAGAAAAATAAAAACAACTAAAATCATCCGCTCGCTCCCGGCAACGGCGCCAAAATTTGATGCGTGTCGCAGGTGCAATCAAATTAATTCAAAATTTCCACTCAATTAAAAATAATATAATGGAAGTCAAGTTCGTTTCCCGAGGAGCAAGTGATCTTAGTTGTAAAAGTTGTCACGAAAGGGGGTGTAAAAAAAGCAAAATAAAAATAAACAAAACAATTAAAATCAAAAAGTTGAAAGGCAGAAAGCAATAAGAGAGACAAGATCAGGAACGTTAGAAACAATGATTAAAGTTATGTTCTATTCTACTTGTTATTAGTCACAAATTATCACCAACCGTAGGTAAAGCGACTAGCTCGGTGCTAAGCCCTAAATCCCTTGTATCACCGGACAAGAAGTTCTCGATTATCGGATTCTAATCACCAAGCCACCTAGAATTAGCTCAACCTAGATGTAACTTGGCTCATGCATTAAGTTTTGTGAATTTCTTAGGTTGATATTAGTAGTTAGACTCTTAGCTCAAGGTCCACTTGCTAACGTTGTTTTTACACACAATTGCTCCAGAATCTCCAAGGTCTCGTGTTGCTACTTATGTAAAGAGTCAAAACGATTACTTATCCCTAACTCACTAGCTTTAGATCGAATTAACAAATCAATTTAGTTGGCCACCAAACAATCTATCAATCAATCATGAATGTCTTTAAGATCACTCCTATTAGGCGATAATTATATGAAAACTTCAAGATAGAATTTGAAAACAAAAACTCAAATCATGTTAAGAACTAGAATTCATCCTTAATCAATAAAATTAACTACTCATGTTAAAAGAGTTCACACAAAGAATAAGAAAAGAAAAGAATTGTGTGTGTAGAGGTGTGTAGAAGTTGTAGAAAACTTCTCTGTTTATAGGCTTCAAAATTCTCCAAATCTTCCAAGGATTAGAATCCTTTTTCCTTTTAATTCAATCCCCAAATCCAAGCTTTTCTCAACTCTTCCACCTTCTCTTTCCAAATTTGAGTCCAATTCTCCATCCAATTCCTAGCCCAAGTCTTCATACCCATGAGAGAAGTCCATAGAAAATTCTGGAATTTTGCTCGCGGAAAATTGGGATTGTGGCGAATTTGGTAGGAAAACCATGGTCGCCCCAGAAAATTTCTTCAAGAGAATATTCGGAATATTCCGTCCGGTCCTCTTAGGACTAACGGTCAAATAGTCAATCTTAACGGTCGGTCGTCAGTCGTTGTTAGTCAAGTTGGCTTACAGAGTGCTTCTTTGGTCTGGCTGGGTGATTCGGCGAGGTCGGAATCGGCTCTTGAACTCGTTGCGGATCTCGGTCATCGGGCGTGAGTCAACTTTTGGAGAAATTTGGCCGAGTTTTAATTACAGACTTCCTGTTTCGGCCAATTTTGAAGCCTCTACTTTCTTAAATCCTGCTAAGAATCCTAGGCATACATCTAGTTTCCATTCGATCAGTAACTTCAATTGTTTCATTAGCTCTTCAATTTTTCATTCGTAGCTCAAACCATCACTCAACTGCAACACCTACTCAGAACCCATCCCGATTCTCTACATTCATCGGCTCAATCTAGACTGAGTTCAATCAACACCGGCATCAGGAACTAATCGAACCCCTTTCATCTAACACAGGGAACCCATCGATGAGAATCATCTCTATCTTTCGATGGAGTATCATCGAGCTCAGTCGCCATTAACCCATCTTTGATTTATCTGAGCCACAAACCCATCTCCAATCTCTGTAGAACCCATTTCATCAATTCCAGTTCAAACCCAGGTTAATTCAACTCACAACCATGTATTAAACCTTCCCAGTTCTCAACATCCATCAACACCGTTTCTCTACCAACCGCAGCCGGCGGTGTGTTTCATCAATCCCTCGATCTCTTTCCTTTCATTCTGACTCCATGGCATCGACAAAAACTTGTTCTTCCATGTTCCTCTATTTCCCATCCGAAATCAACATCTTGGCTCAATTTCTTTCTCAAATTTTGGGGAAGATGACTTGAGATGAATGAGAGAAAATCTTCTCTCGATTTAGGGTTGTAGAGATAAAAGGTGGATATTTGCACCCACATCTTAATTTTATGGTGATTTTCTTCTCCTTTTCCTCCGTGCGACTCCAAAGTAGCTATAAAACTCAAAACAAGCGTAAAATACATAATTTACAAGAAAAATAGCAAAGAAAGCATAAACTACTAGAGATAAGTATTCTCACCTATCAAAAACCTAATTTTATTAACGGTCCGAGATGAGTGTCTCAAAGATCATCTTCGTCTCGTCCAACTTCAAGCTTGGTTATACATCCACGGTCGGAGTTAATTAGTCAGTGCGGCGTCATGGTGATCACCATCCGTCACTCTACCACACCATGTGGTCGGTCAAGGGAGGATTTGCTTGCGAAACTTCCAAACCATCACATGAAGTAGGCTGGACATGAGGCTATTTTGAGACGCTCAAACAAACGATGCTTCATACATGCTGAGTATACTCGATGCAGTGCCTGCATAGAATACACACGATACTTCATAGGTATCGACTTCCTGAATAACGCAGTTATTCAATTTAGCATTATATGCTACTTTTTGTGGGTCCCACGATCCACACATTCCAGATATCAATCATGTCACAAACTAGGGGATACATACTGGGGTATTGGTATGGCGGTTTACAGCGTGCAGCGCACAACACGCCATCACAAGAACGTGTCAGGAAGTCATGGACGGTTAAGTGATGATGGGAGAAGTGGGCAAGCCTGGTCGTGTGACACTAACACATTACTCCACTACTCCATCACTCCATTTTATCCACTTCCCACGAGATATGAGGGTTAGGCTAAAAGACTTTTATAAATAGGTTCTCCATCCTATTTTTCAAACAAAAAAAAGACAACAGAGGCAAGTGTTGATACTATCGTATTCAAACACCGGAACTGATAGCTTGCACCCTGCAAGCCAGTTTAGCTTTCTGATACAAGTCATACATAGCCAATACCTTCACATTCTCAACACCTTCTTCGCTTCCCTCCCTAAGATCAACCCCATCTCCTTCACTTTGTAACCGAAACAAGTCTGGAACGGCCATTTCTTGGTTTAGGCCGGACTTGCACAGATTGATTTCTCGAATCTACAAGCACTCCCGTGCAGTGCATTTGTTTAAGGTTTAGACTCATTTCTCATCCACACATCCCAAATTACCAAAACCGGCAGAAATAGTTTTCACCCATAAACACACACAAAATCCCACAATGAAATTAGAGCATCCATGATACCCAACCTGGAGCCTAAAACAAAAATCTACAGATAATGCGAAATCCATAATGACAATATTTTTGCTACCTATTACATTATAGTTTCAGGGGGGAAATTTTTAGGTTCTCAACGTGGCACGCCAATGAAGATTCGAAACCAAAAGACAAATACAATTGACATTTAACATGGATGCTCCAGAATCTCAAAGGAGTTCTCAATTTACTGCGTGAACTGAAGAGGATTTGAGAATGTTAGATTCTTAAAATCAATGCTAACTATATGGAACTAAACGCACATTCAATCAAAAATAAATTAAAATTAAAAATCTATAAAATTAGGGTTAGAGAGAAGCAGAAAACGTACATGGTTGTGCAGCCCGACCCTGTTCAACACCTTTAATTTTCTTATGCAAAGCATAATTAGCAGTAAAAACTCTTCCAAAAAGCTCAGAATTATACATATTATCCAGAGCAGCAGAAGCATCTTCTTTCTATCAAAAAAGTAACAAAACCCCAAGCTTACTTACAACCTTTGAAATCAGAAAAGAAAAATTAAGTGTTACCCACGGAGAAGAATGCAAGGGGAACAACAATATTTGAGTCTTACAACTGCGGTCAAAACAACCATAGGAAGCCAACAAAATTATGAAGCAATTGGTTTTTAAGCATATACCTGTAATAACATTAAACCATTCTAAATTAGGGTTCTGTGGAAACCCAAATAACTAATTGTAAAATCAAAACATTACTATTAACTGGAATAGTATTACTTTTCCAAGCTTCAATTGGGTTAGAAATAATAATATTAGTGAACAATTAAAATCAAGATAGCTGAATCAAAAATCAGTGCTACAAAATAGAAAATCAGAACCACGTAGAACACAAAGAAGACATCATTAATTAGCAATAGGAAATCTAACCCTTTTGATATTTTTTATCAATTTGTTACCTCTGAAACCTGTGATGTGCTTTACAGCAACAACCCTACAACATCAAAAACAAATTAAATAGGGTTGCAATTCAAATCAAATATCTAAAATAAAAAACCCTAGTTTCATATATGAAAAGAAACCCATTGATTCAATTATTAGGGTTGTTTGATCTAAGAAATTCAGAATAGAATCAGTGGTGACGGCACAGAAAAGAGATAATTGAATTAGGATATCGGTTTGGTTGGAACAGAATAAAAAGAGAGAATGGAGAAGTAACGGTGAGGGGAAGAAAGAGGAATAGAAAGGAGGTAAGATATCGAGTAAAAAAATAGAAGTGGGGTGGAAAATACCCAAAATTGGTGGTATACGAAATAACGAATACGAATGATTCCTATTGGTTTATATCATAGGTGGGTCCAGAAGCTCCATGAAGAGAGCTTGATTCAGCTTTTAACCACAACAAAGGAAAATCACCTGAAATCATATTATTAATGTTTTTAGTTATACAGGTGCTAATTTTGCTATTCTCACCCACCAAAATATGAAGGTTCTTGTTTGGAACGTCCAAGGGTTTGCCAATGAATATACTAGGCAGTATTTAGGGGAATTGATTAGATCTAATGACCCTAGACATTGTATTATTGTCTGAGACAAAGACCATGAATGAAAAAATGACCAAGTTTACTTATAATTATAACTTCATAAATTATTTTTATGTCAATCCTATAGGTCTATCAGGGGATTTATATCTTTTTTTGAAATATGGTATCCATATAGACCTAATGATATGAATTGCAACTTTATTTCCGTGTTAGTCAATATGGACTCTAGAAATGGGCATACTTTTGTATGTATGGTGCCCCGTCTGATGATGGTCGGGTGAGTCAATGGGACTACTTAGATAGTTTTTATTTTAGGTACCATTATCCTTGGATTATAGTAGGTGATCTAAATTTTATCATTAGGCAGGAGGAGAAAGTTGGTGGTAACTTAATTCCCAAAAGTCAGTTAGATGAAGTGAAATATAAATTAGATCAACTTGAACTTGTTGATTTGAATTACATATGTAATCCCCTTACCTGGAGTAATCATAGGAGTGGGGATTTTCTCAACCTCAAAAGACTAGATAGGGCACTGGCTAATGTAGAGTCGTTGGATTTCTTTCCCACTGCCATAGTGTACCATTTGGAAGTCAAATATTCCTCAGTAAGGTGTTTGTTCTTAGCTAACATTAAGGCTTTAAACTCTTCAAACACTTCTTGGTACTCTAAGATTGTACCCACTTAGCTCAATTTGTTGACTTCCCCTACTAATTCATCATGAACTAATTCTTGAAATCGTGAACAAGTATCTTTTATGAACACCTCCCACACTATGAAATCCGTACCCACTTGGTAATCTTGGAACCATATATTAGCTTTGTCTTCTAAGTACATAACTGACATATGTACTTTTTATTCCTCTTCCATATTATGTAATTGAAAATACTTTGTACATTCACGTACCCATGATCTAGGGTTGGTTCCATCAAACTTTGGGCAATCAACCTTAAGCTTATGAGTATGGAAAAAACTAGAAATCTCACCAGTTGAATGACTCCAACCGGATCTGTCCTGAGAAGCTTGCTGAACATGAGTTTGAAATATTCCTCCATCAGATATGGATGTTTGATTTTTGAACTCATACAATAACTTCCTGGACTTCGCTCGAAGCATATCCATCATAGAAGATAACAACAATGATGATGGAGCATCTTGCCGTGTTTTTGATTTCCTGAACTTCTTTAGCCAATATTTTGATTTTCTTGGTTAACAAAGCTTCAAATTCAGCTTTATTCACCATGGTAACAAGGTCAATCATAATTGAGTGCTTTAGTACCACTTGTAGTGATATACACTACAAATGGATCTCAGAAACAACCGGTTTCCACCTACAAAAATTTGCGAGAGAATGAGAAGAGGATAAGAGAAAAGTTTTGGTTAATTTTCGATAAACAGTCTTTACATACACAAGATGAATATAAGGACAACATTCACCTGGATTAGCATGTGAAACACATGAGTATACTAACCAAAATAACTAACGGAATTAAAAGCAAATAATGGCTATAACTAACAACAACTAAAGACTTACTCAGGGAAAGCCTGAGATGACCCAAATCATAAATCTGCTTAGATAATAGGTGAAAAAACGGGGGTCTAACAAAGACACCCAATATTTCGCTTAGCAATCTGTAAGGACAAACTCCAATATACTTTCGAGAGAATCAACTAGACAGTCAGACTCAATCTCAAGAAAAGTATATCCAAGAGTTTGTATCTCAATTTCTCAATTCAATCCGCAATCAAACAAATGAGAATTTGCGAGCCCGATTGAATACAAGAGAAATAACTTGAACGGTACCAAAGACCAATGTTCAAGGATCATTCAATTGCAATCAACAACCAAAGGTTGGATTTACCAATTGATCGATTCAACGTTGTAGATCGTGGATTTTCAACAAAAGACAAAATCGTAAAATCATGATACTGCATGTTTCTGACACGGCTTTCAGGCATGTGATGATTCATATTTTACGATCCATGGTGAATTTGTTTTCGAAAGGCCTCCACTAGCTGAGCGTTCGATATCTCGCATTTCATCATGACCTCTATGTAGAATAACATAATTGGGCGGTTTTCCGTAAGATTGAGAGCAACAACGCCTTCAGGACGTCGGTGACTCGCTGTTCCTTGACTACATGAGAGAGATCCACCTCTACATAGAAGAACGATTGGGCGGTTCTCCGTAAGATTGAGAGCAATAACGCCTTCAGGACGTCGGTGACACTCATTGTTCCCTGACTATGTAGAGAGACCGTGTATAGACCCAGGCGGTTCCCCGTAAGATTGAGAGCAATAACGTCTTCAGGACTTCGGCAACACTCGTTGTTTCCTGACTATGCACCTCAGAACGGGTACGACGCTTTAACTGGATAATATCCCTTTTGCAATAGATTAATTCTACCGTGACATTCACCACTGAATTTCTAGAAGATAATCTATTTTATCTCATTACTCCGATTTCATAATCGAATCCACGGCCGATCTCATGGAATGGTAATAAATAATCTCATTACTCCGATTTCATGATCGAATCCACTGCTGATCTCATGGGATGGTAATAACTACTTTCATTACTCCGATTCTGTGGTCGAATCCACGATCCCATGGAATGGTAATACTTATTTTATTATTATTCCGAATTCATGGTCGACTCCACGGCTGATCATATGGATTGATAATAATAAACTACTCACTTTTATTTGCTCAATTTTATGAATCATTCTCCACTGAATTTCATAAATTAGTAATAAATACTCAACAATCGGGCATCTGGACTACCACTGAGTAAGCCCCATAAAATGGTGCAAGTGTACTCGGCAATGATGCAAGAACGAACACCCAAATGCACGAACGAGCATGCGAAAATATGAACAAATGAGGAATCCCGCACAAAACAGGAGAGAGGAAAAATAACATTAAAATAATGGAGAAGCGCCCATGGGCCGGGCCCACCGGCCGGCCGACCATGCCTTAGCCGTGGTCGGTCCCATGCTTCCTCCATTATTTTTCCTTATTTTTGTTATTTTCATGAACTCATGAAGACTCCTCCATTCTAGCAACTTTCCTTGTTTGAGCAAAACTCATGGTTTCTCCATATTTTCGTGGTTTCATGAGAAATAATAATATAAAATAGGGAAAGGAGTCGTGGGACCGGGCAACTTAGCCGGCCGGCCATGCCCTATCCATGGCCGGTCCCACACCTTGCAATCTCTAATATTTCATAAATTTTTATTTCTCTCATCTTGTGAAACTTCCCGGTTTCAGCAAAAATCATGGTTTCTCCATATTTTCTCAAATATTGCCCAAACCATGAAAAGGCCAAAAAGTCAAATGGTCACATGACCGACTAGACTACTCACGCCAAATATTAAAATATCTTTATTTTAATATTTTCTAAATTTTGATCAAACGAGCAAGGTTCTACTTGCTCATTCCAGCAAAATCGAGAATTTCAGTCAAAGATCGAATTCTTCCGAAAATTCAAGATATTGCTCAAACACACATCAGAAAATACTGAAACTCTCAGGACTGAGACACGGGCACTCTCCCTTAACTGACCAAGGGAGGCTCTAAGGCTTGCAATGAGCCGGTCTCACACGGTTTCACAGTTTTGACCTAATTTGCACAATTGCTCATATTGGGTCCAAACTTTTCCAAACAACTTGGGATTTGCTCAATCGACCATCAGCTGGTCGCACACCCTCAAGGGCCGGTTTCATTCCCTCTTGGCCGGTCCTTCACTCTCCATAAATTAGGCTTTAATACATAATGCTCAGACGAGCACTATTTCAATAAATGATGAAACCGACATTTAATCATCATTCTTTCACCAACTAGTCGACTCGAGACCCTGGTGTACGCTCACTCGAGCAATTGGGCATCCCATGGACGTCCATAGTCCCATGTGGTGGGTCCCTCCTTCGTTCATGACCTATTTTCAGTAATTCATCAATTAACGAACAATTGATCAAAAATTAGGGTTTGGAACAAACGCTCAACAAATCATCATTCTGAGCAAGTTCAGACACTAAATAAATTTATGTTTATCCAGCAAACAACACGCGGATTAATTATATAATATTTGGTAACCTGCCAATATTTTAATTAATATTTTATTTTATTGGGTCACGTCACCAATAAATAATTCGTCGAATTGAGCAATACTTGCTCAATAAGCAATAGGTATATTGGACTCTTTGGAACATCCTTGAATAGAGAGTTTACTCAAGAGATATTCAATTTCCAAAGCATCCTTTTTGAGGTTCGCCTCGAGTAAGGTTCGTGATGAGCGAACTTCGGCGTTTTCCTTGATAGGAGCCTTTACTATAGAGTCACGATCTTTCACTATACCGAGAAGAACATTAATATTATTTTTCAACCGATTGATTCTATCAGCCTGGATTATAACAAGATTTAGAATCAGTTCACTCTCTTTGGCTGCTTCCCTTTCATCAACAGAGTTAGACTCGTTTGAAAGATAATCGGTGTAACACTTGTAAGTGTAAGTTTGTTTCGTTGAAACACAAGGTTCATCTATATTTGAGATTGAAGGATCTTTCTCTTTAATAGATTTTATCGAAACATAACTTTTGTTTCTGGTAATGAGATTTTCAGAGATAACATTATTGTCCATAGAGTCAGATCGCTACAAACACAGACTTATGAGGTCTTAAACGTGTTTGCCTGCTTTGATACCAATTGAAAAAACGGGGGTCAAAAACACACCCAATATTTCGCTTAGCAATCTGTATGGAAAAACTCCAATATACTTTCGAGATAATCAACTAGACAGTCATACTCAATCTCAAGAAAAGTATATCCAAGAGTTTGTGTCTCAATTTCTCAATTCAATCCGTAATCAAACAAATGAGTATTTGCGAGCCCGATTGAATATAAGAGAAATAACTTAAACGGTACCAAAGACCAATGTTCAAGGATCAATCAATTTCAATCAACAACCAAAGGTTGGATTTACCAATTGATCGATTCAACGCACAACCTGTGATATTTTAATTATATATCAAAAGATAATGTGGAAAAGAAATAACACAGACACCAAAAGTTTTATTAACGAGGAAACTGCATATGCAGAAAAACCCCGGGACCTAGTCCAGATTTGAACACCACACTGTGTTATGCCGCTACAGACATTAGCCTACTACCAAGCTAACTTCGGTCTGGAATGTAGTTGAGCCGTAATCAATCTCATACTGATCAAGGTACAGTTGCGTTCCTTATGCCTCTTGAACCACGCCGGATTCTGCGCACTTGATTCCCTTAGCTGATTTCACCCACAACTAAGAGTTGCTATAACCCAAAGTCGAAGACTTGATAAACAAATCTGTATCATATAGAAAAGTCTATTGAATAGATAAATCTGTCTCCCACAGATATACCTACGAGTTTTGTTCCGTCTTTTGATAAATCAAGGTGAACAGGAACCAATTGATATATCGGACTTATATTCCCGAAGAACAGCTGCTGATGGTGGATTTTCATTTAAGGCTAAAATTTGTAAAAGCCAAAATTATGCGCTAACATCTTGTAAAAGATAAAGCCATTAATAAGTGATGAATACTTCTTCACTTTACTAATTCACCTAGGATGGAGCATGTGGCAACAATCCCAACATTCTATGAATTAAATACACGAAATTCATCCAGGTTGGAGCATGTGGCAACAATCCCATATACCCTGTGAATTTATAGCATTATTAATTAATGCATGACCAGCCTTGTATTTCCTGTACTCATTATCAGTACGGCATGACGACTGAGTGTTGTTCTCAGCAGAGCAACACAAACCTCCAAGCATTAATAATGAAGCATGTACGAAATACCCGTACAGGCTGCAACTCTCGGTGTGTTATACTAGACCGATTGAGCATACATCTCTCGGTGTGTTATACTATCCCGATTGAGCATATTTGAATCTGTTGTCCATATCGGTCTCGAAACGATCACGACCATCCAACTTCACCGGCATGATTGGATGGCTTAGATCGAATCCATGACCCAAAGCGGTATTGGAATATTCACTCTCGACCCAACGGGGCCCCGCATGGTCGGCCTCCCCAAAAGGGTGGCATAGATTTCCAAACCGTCCAAGCCAAAGCAGTATGGACGAAAAACCCTAAATTAGGGTTTGCGGCACATTACATGTGTCGCAAAACAGTCTCAACCATCCATCTTCGCAGGCATAGATGGAGGGTGTAGATGTAGATTCAAAGGGCCCAGAGCATGTCAACACAAACACCGTAGGCCCGCCTACATACATGACCGATCGGTCAGGACCAACTATAGTTGGTCGTTCCAGTTCGTGCGCCCAAACAAGGCATGATGCACGACCGATGAAACCCTAATTAGGGTTTGAACATCACGAGCGTCCATTTTCTCCTTCACGAATGAAGGGTCCAGGATTAGACTAAGCAGGTCCGGTGCATATCAACATGACCACCGTGGGCCCATCTATCTCCATACCCGATCGGCCAATGCATATCATGCCTGGTTGCCTCGATTCGCACGCCCAAACTAGGCGTGGTCACACCTCCCAATTGCAAACTAATCTGGACCACTCAACTTTTCCAGGCAAATTGAGTGGCTTAGATCACGTTTCTATGGGATATTAAGGTATGGACGTGTACACCAGCTCGCCGTCTGTATACCAGACTAATCGGCCAAGACCGACCAAGCTTGGTCGTTTGAAACGCGCGCCCGAAGTTGGTATGACGCGCGGCTTTTGCGGCACCAGATTTCTGTCGCAAATTGATCTCGACCACTGAACTTCGTCGGACAAATTGAGTGGCCCAGATCACACTTTCACGAGATAATGTGGTATGGGCGCCTACATCGTCATGCCGTCTACACACATGCACGATCGGCCCTGCCAAAATCGTATCCCAAGCTTGGATTTGACCAAGCTGAAGAGTGATGCTTGCGCACCTCTTCAAAAACCCTAATTCTACTAACGATTCGTGGATGAGTGTTTCAAAGATCATCTCGTCCGTCCAACTTCACCGGCTTGGTTATACGGCCACAGTCGGGAGTTAATTGGTCGGTGAGGCGTCATGGTGATCACCACCCGTCACTCTACCACACCATGTGGTCGGCCAAGGGAGTACTTGCTTGCGCAACCTCCAAACCGTCACATGAAGTAGGCTGGACATGAGGCTATTTTGAGACGCTCAAACAGCGATGTTTCATACATGTTGAGTATACTCAATGCGGTACTGCATAGAATACACACGATACTTCACAAGTATCGACTTCCTAAATAACTTAGTTATTTAATCTAGCATTACATGCTACTTTCGTGGGTCCCACGATCCACACACTCGAGACATCAATCATGTCACAACTGGGGGATACATCTTTGGGGTATTGGTGCGGCGGTTTACAACGTGCAGCGCACAACACGCCATCACAAGAACGTGTCAAGAAGTCATGGACGGTTAGTGATGATTGGAGAAGTGGGCAAGACTGGTCGTGTGACACTAACACACAACTCCACTACTCCATCACTCCACTTTCTCCACTTCCCACGAGATACGAGGGTTAGGCTTAAAGACTTGTATAAATAGGTTTTCCTCCCTATTTTCCAAAGAGGAACAAGGCAAGTCAAGACAACAGAGGAAAGTTTTGATACCATCGTATTCAAACACCGGAACTGATAGCTTACATTCTGCAAGCCAGTTCAGCTTTCTGATACAAGTCATACATAGCCAACATCTTCATAATCTCAAAACCTTCTTCGCTTCCCTCCCTAAGATCAACCCCATCTCCTTCACTTTGTGACCGAAACAAGTCTGGAACGGCCATTTCTTGGTTTAGGCCGGATTTGCAAAGATTGATTTCTCGAATCTACAAGCACTACCGTGTAGTGCATTTGTTTAAGGTTTAGACTCATTTCTCATCCACACACCCCAAATTACCAAAACCGGCAGAAATAGTTTTCACCCGTAAACAACAGCATCGAAATATCAATCACCTCACAATAATATTAATCGATTAACGAAACAAGATACCGTGGAATCACAAACGATGAGACGAAGATGTTTGTGGCTACTTTTCAATCTTGCCTATCGGAGAATAAATCTCGAGCAAATCATAAAGAAGATAGTACTCAATCACGATAGAAAACAGCAAGATCAGAAGACGCAACTACAGAGAAATAGTTGGGTCTGGCTTCACAATCCCAATGATGTCTTCACAATCCCAATGATGTCTTTAAGTCGTTAACCTACAGGGTTTCGTGAAAAACCTAAGGTTAAAGGAGAATCGACTCTAGTCGCAACTAGTATCACACAGGAGGTGTGGGATTCAGTTTCCCAGTTGCTAGAGTTATCTTTTATATAGTCTCCTAATTAGGGGTTGCAATCAATGCTACCTTGGTAACAAAGCATTCAATATTCACCGTTAGATGAAAACCTGATTAGATACAAGCTAATATCTTTCAACCGTTATATCGAACTTAGCTTGTTAACACAAATGAAATGTATCGTCATTTAGATACAGGTAACCGTACCTAAACAGGTACACTTAGTTGGTTCAACAATAGTTAACCAATGGTTAGCCATATGATCTCTTTCATATCAACCTTATTCATCTTTATCATAACTAGTTCAAATGACGCAAATGAAACTAGTTAGAGAGTTGTTCAATTGTTTATATTCTCATAGAAGTATACAAGACACAATTGAAGCAAAATCGATTTTGATTCACTCGAATCATTTCATGAACATTATAGCCACGGTTTGCAAAAAATTGCATTCCTGAATATATAAATGTATTAGTTCATGAAAAACCGATTTTAGAATTTTACCTACTTAAGTATGCAAAAGGGTACGCATACCTAAGTAGCGATTTGAGTTTGGTTACGCCGGTATGCATATGGGTACGCATACCATTTCACCTTTCAAACTCCAAAGCAAAAATTCACGGGGAATTGTACTTAGCGATGCGCGTACGGGTACGCATAGTTAGCTCCGGACTTCCATCAACCAACCCTTTGCGCGTACGGTACGCATGCTATGGTTCCCGGTTTTGGACTTTACACAAATGTGAATACACACCATGTTTATGTCCAATCTTGGTTACATATTATAAGCCCTCATTTCAATCATTGAAACATTCTCGGAAGACGACAATAGCTGTCTCACACAAACTATTAGCTTCATAGAAATTTTCAAGTGATCGAATGATCAATACGAAACATTCCGAATCTATATCAAATGACTGTCTCATACAAATCATGTAAGATGTTACAAGGCGATTTTCACATGATCATCTTTTGACTTGCGTCAAGAATAAAAGATGAACTTGGTTAAAGCGAAAGCTTACCAACACATATTTCGAGAAATAGATAAGCGAGATAAACTCGGCTTGATATACCAAATGTGTATAAATGAAGTCTATATAACAATACGACTTTTTGTCTCAAATAGGAGATATAATAGATAGACTTTTGAGTGATAGATGAGTTCAAGTCTCCGCATACCTTTTTGTTGATGAAGTTCCACAAGTTCCCTTGAGTATTTCTTCGTCTTCATTCGATGAACACCGTGGAGTCTAAAGCTCAATTACACTTACTATCCTAATCCGAGACTTAGCTATAAGTAGACTAGAAATCAAGACTTATAGTTTTGGGAACTAAACTTGAAAAACAAGCTTGATATAGCAACGATTGCGAGTTCGACCGAACAATGCTCTAACAATAGGATTACAACCTAATTGAATAATCAATTCCAAATTGACGATTTTAAGAATCTATGTTTACATAACATGAGTGTTTGGTGTGTCACGCAACGGATGAGATATATTCTTTTTTCTAACTGTCGTCTAGGCACTTGAACATTGGTCTTTGGTACCGTTCAAGTGGTTTGTCATAATAATCAGGCCAATGTAATACGTATCGGCCGAGTTACTCGCAAATAACTCTGGGATCGGCTTCTGACCGATACGATTCTTAAATACTCGGCCAAGCCGAGTATTTCCGAGTTATACGCCGAGTCAGTATTGAATCGTCCCTATTTAGAGTCAAACGAGTCACGAGTAACTCGGGATAAAAATAGTAAATTGGTTTTTATAAATCTTTATAAGGCAAAATAAAAAACCCTAAAAGCATAAGATAGACATGGAGGCGCACCAGATCTACACGGTTTTTCTTCGTCTCTTTGAACTTTGATGCAAGAAGAGAAAACAGATCAAGGGTGGGTGTGGAGGAGGTAATTAGATGAGATTATAAAATTCGAGAGAGAGAGACAAAGAAAGGATTGAGTTTTTGGTAGAGAAAATTGACCAACACACAGAGAGATACTCATACAGAAATGGATACTTACTTTCTGCTGTATCTATTTGTATCTAGAAAAAAAAAATGATATGTGGCCATATCTTAGGGGCCTAAATGATAGTACGACAGTTGATGTAGACACATTATAGAAAAACAAAGAAGCACTCAAACCCACATAAAAGAATATGTATAGAACTGATACTCGGATGAGTTACTCCCGTGGTATCGGTGGGTATCTGGGATCGGACTCCAGACGATCCGGGGACGATCCATGAAGCGTACAACATTGAATCGGGCTCACGGATTCTATATGTTTGATTTCTAATTACATTGAGAAACGAGGATATAACTCTTGGATATATTTCTTTGATTGAGTCATTTGTCTAGTTGATTCTCTTGGAATTATATTGGAGTTATTCTATACAGATTTCCTAACAAAATATTGGGTGTGGTTGTTGTACCTCCGTTTTTTCAATAAATAACACAGACACCATAAATTTTGTTAACGAGGAAACCGTAAATGCATAAAATCCCCGGGACCTAGTCCATATATGAACACCAAAATGTATCAAGCCGCTACAGATTCTAGCCTACTACGAATAACTTTGGTCTGGAATGTAGTTGATCCCAAACCCAGTCTCACACCGATTCAGGTACAATCGCGCTCCTTACGCATCTTGAATCTCAGCAGGACTCTGCGCAAATGATTCCCCTAGCTGACGTCCTTTACAGCCTAAAAGTTGCTTCAACCCAAAGAAAAAGACTTATAAACCAATATGTCTTCCACAGATAAGTCTATTCTGATTTCCTTTTAGATCAAAGATCAAAGTGAAATAGGAAATCGATTGCAATAACCATAAAGTTCAGCAGACCTTAAAATCTGGTACTTATGACTCTCGGAGAGCAGCCTAGATTATTATTCACCTCACAATACTTTAACTAATATATAAAACAAGTTTTTGTAGAATCACAAAGTCTGAGGCGAAGAAATTTATAATTTATTTATATCTTACTTATCGGAGATAAACTCGAGATAACTCAGAAACGAGGTAAACTCAAACGATAGAAAAGTAATATCAGGATACACGAACTATCAAAGATAAAATAATCGGACATGGCTTCACGAATCCCAAGCAAAGTCTTTAAGTAATAAACCTAATTATGTTTCACAGAGAAATCTGGAAACCTAGGTTAAGAGAGAATCGACACTAGTTTGCAACTACGACACATGAAAATGTCAGGATTGGTTTTCCCAGATGCAAGAGCTTCTTTTTATTATATAGACTTACAAGATCAGAGGCTTCTTATGATTTAAGCTGAGATAGCTTTGTAATCATTCAAACAACATTCACCGTTAGATGAAATTCTGACTTGAGATTCAAGCTAAGATAGCTTGGAAAATAAGCAATCGTATCCACCGTTAGATGGTTTAGCTTGACTTTCACACAAATGAAATATAAAATCTTATATAAGGATGAACCGTACCTAAACGTGTACAATGAGTAGGCTCTATAACGGTTAACCAAAGTTAGCCATATGAACATAATAAGCTTTTCGTCATTAACGTAAAACACTTTAGATTCAACTTGATAATTAATCAAATTTTAATCAGCGATCAAATATATATTTAACATGTGTTTTAGAGAGTTATTCAAATGCTTGATATCTCATAGAAATATTTTCGAATGCATATGAATATATTCGACTGGGTAAGTACGCATATTGGGTATGTGTACTACATCCAGTTCGTGAGTTGTAATGCTAAGGTATACATACTAGGTTTGAGTACCCTCGCGGAAGTTACAGTTCATGGACTCTTGTATGCACACTGAGTACACATACTCCCCTAAGTTCCCGAGCACAGACGTTTTTGTATGCATAATGAGTATGTGTACCAAGGTGTCTTTAGCCGAACATAAACTGACAAGTACGTGTACTAAAGTTACGGACCTTCCCTAGTCTCGCTGGTATGTGTATTGAGTACGCATACTACAGCTCCGGACCCATCACAGTTACGTGTACTAAAGTTACGTGTACTATGTACGCATACTGAAGTTCGGACCCAAACTAGTTTTGCCAGTACGTGTACTATGTACGCATACTGTCATGTATCCAGAAGTCAGTATTTCTGTAGAACTCTCGATAATCGATTTGAAACATTCTTGAAAGAAGACAATGGTAATCTTATACATACCAATTGTTCCAAGTAATTCTCAAATGATTACTTAATCTATACGAAATATCCCAAGTTAATATTAGATGATTGTCTCACACATATCATGTAAAATTTTCAAGGTTATTTTCACATGATTGAAATAAATCAAATCGAAACATTCCTAAGTAATGATAATCTCACATATATCATTGTCCAAGGTAATTTTCAACTGATCATCTTGAAAAATAAATTGTTCGAATGATATATAGCTTAACTCATATTTCAATAAATATATTTGGAATAAACACAACTCGAAATTTTCATTGTGCAATAATTTAAAGTCTAGTTAGTTATACGATTTAGTCTCATTAAGATATAATAGAATATAATTGAGTGAATAGATGGTTCAGTCTTCACATACCTTTTATCGACGAAGTTCTCCAGAGTTCTTCAGTTGATCTCCAATCCAAAGTCTTCAGTTGATCTTGTTCTTCAAATAATGAACTCGGTGAAGTCCGACGCTCAACTACACACTTATATCCTAAGCCGAGACATGACTACGTAGTAGACTAGAAATCAAGATATAGTTTTGATCAACTAAATTTGAAAACAAGCTTGAGATAGCAACATTTGCGAGTTCGACCGAGGAATGCTCTAACAAACATACCTTTTAGATGAATCCAATCATGAATCCTGCGGCTTTACCAAATTTTCAAAATCTTACCCAATCATGATATGTGCGCCCTAATTATTTTGCTTCCCTCAATGTATTCATAATAGGGAATTTCTTGGTAAGGATGCACTTTCAACATAATCAAGTTGTGTTGGGGTGAACAATGTCTTGCTCACCACAGGTGATTGAAACAAACTTTTCCGCATCTATGGATTTTTCACCATCTATAGTTTTTGGCTTATTTTGTTTCTTCTTCCACCAATTCTTGTGTTTTACTTTTGGATTATCATGAAAGAGATCACTTTTAGATTCATTCATATCAAAATCCATTTTTCACAAGAAATTCTTAACTTCCAAAATCATGGATTTTGCCTTTTCCATAGTCATGGAATTTTCTGGGAGATCATTCCTTTTTACACTCAATGCATCATTGAATTTCTTTGGTACCCAGTTCTGAGTATGTTTAGGAACAACCGGAACCTTCTTCCCATTATTCTTTTTAAGGTTTCTCGAAAGAGAATCAGATTGACTATTCTTTTGAAAGTTAGTCTTTCTCCGATCTTGTCTTCGTCTTTACAAAGTTATCCTTTTGATAATTATTACAATTGTGAAAAGGCTTCATATGGCGTTTATAGGAAAATATAGGTTTATCCCAACACTGATTCCTTTGCCTAAAGGTTGGACGTTTACAACCCGTAATGTCAAGGGGATTAGCCTTAACATATAATCTAGGTTTGATAACTTCTTGTGATGCCCAAACAAGAACATCGTGAAGTTTCTCATTCCTTATACGAAAACGACATCCCCTTTGCATGGGACCTTTGTTTTTGCAATAACATGAGGAATGTTCTTACCTGGATTTGTATGTGCTGGCTTTGGAGGTTGATATAATTTGCGCTTTCGAACCTTAACTGTCGGTGTAGATATTTCACTTCTGCTATCAGTGGAAACCTTTGGTTGAGAAGAATCACTAGCCTTGACATATTTTACCTCTTTGTTAATACTTGGAGCATCTATTCCCTTATAGCCCAATCCTCGTGTATCACGATGATTTTTACTTGATCCTAGCATAGTGATTAATTTGTTCGAGCTAGTATTGAACTTTTTCAATTCCCCTTCCAACATCTTGATTTTATCAAGAGCGGCAGTTAAATCAGCCTCAAGGCGTTTTTATCGAGTGAGACAAGCGCTTTCTCTGTCTTCAAAACTACTTTGTTGAGAGTTAATCCTTGCTTCAAATTCTGCAAGTTTCTCTTTCAACAAATAAAAATCTCGACGAAGATTATCACATCCAAAATTCTTCGAAAGTACATCTTCTTCACGATATTTAAGAAGGGATTGAATATGTTGATAACCACAATCATAACCTTTTACAGACCTTTCTCAATTTCTTGTTTTCTCGACAGAGAGGAGTCAGAAATCCAATGAGACTAGAAGTCGTCACCTTTTTCTTTTTCATAAAAGGATCAAACAACTTAGCATACCATGAAACTTCCTCATCAACATCTCTATCAATATCTAAGTCACTATCATCGGAAAGTTCATCCAACTGTTTCTCTAGGCGTGTTTCCCAGTTATCCACAGTTTCTTCATCATTCTAGGTAATTTCATGAAGGTTTTCAGATAATGATTCAGATGCAACAGTTTCCTCAGGTGGTAAATCCAAACTGGTGGGATGTTTATCAGAGATTGCACTCCTGTCCATATAGTCAGATTTCTTCAAACACAGACTTATTAGGTCTTTCGCGTGTTTGCCTGCTCTGATACCAATTGAAAACGTGGGGGGTACCAAAATACACCACCAACTTTTTCTTAGGAAACCTGTACGGACAAAACTTAAACACAATTCCGAGAGTTCAACTCAATGAATCTCAATCAAGGAATAATATTCAGAGTTATATCTCTTTCTCCCATTATCAGAAAGTTGACAAAATCATCTGTGGACCTGATTATATATAGCTATTAAGCACAAGTTCATTTAAGAACTTTCCTCCCATTTGATATTAGTATGTAAGATGGTATGCATACTTTTTAGAGCATTTCTCGGTCGAACTCGCATGCGTTGCTATCTCAAGCATGTTTGTCAATGTTAGTGATCAAAACTATAAGTCTTGATTTCTAGCCTATGTAGCTAAAGGTCTCGGACTAGGATAAAAAGTGTAGTTGAGCTCAAGAACTCCATGGAAATCATGATACAAGACGAAGGACTACTCGAGGAACCGGTGGAACTTCATCAACTAAAAGGTATGTGGAGACTTGAACTTATCTGTCACTCAAAAATCTATTAATCTATCACCTACTCTTGAGACAAAAGTCGTTTAGACGTATAGACTTTCATTATACACATTTTCTATTTCGAGTCGAGTTTAATCGATACAAGACGAAGGACTACTCGAGGAACCGGTGGAACTTCATCAACTAAAAGGTATGTGGAGACTTGAACTTATCTGTCACTCCAAAAATCTATTAATCTATCACCTACTCTTGAGACAAAAGTCGTTTAGACGTATAGACTTTCATTATACACATTTTTATTTAGGTATGTGGAGAGTCGACAAAAGTTTAAATCTATTCCTCGAAATATGTGTTGGTAAGCTTTCGCTTTAACCGAATTCATCTTTACCTAGTGACGAAAGTCATGATATGTTTCAATCACTTTGGAAATTGCTCTGACGAAAAATGGTCCGTGAATAACGGCTATATAACGTTCTATGATAATGTTTCAATGATTGAAATGAGAGTTTAGATTACATAACCATTGGTAGGATATAAGCATTGTTGTGGAAACACATATGTGTATAAGTCCTTATTCCTTGAACCAAAGTTTGCGAACTTTGTTGATCAAGAGAAATGGAAGTGGCGCAAGCTAAGTCCATGAACCGGTGGAAGTTCTCGACCCGAGAATTTCTGTTTGGAGTTTGTGTACTCCTTCCATGAGCTTAAGTCCGCGAACCCAGTCCGCGAACTTGAGTAGGTTATATCTAAAACCGGTTGTTCTTGAACTAATATTTATATAAACTAAGGAATGCTTTTGCAAACCGTGGCTATAAAGTTCATGAACCGATTCGAGTGAATTAAACCATTTTTGCTTCGAATGTGTCTTGTGTAGTTACATAAGATCTAAGCAATTGAACAACTCTCTAACTAGTTCATTTGAGTCATTTGAACTAGTTATGGTGAAGAAGAATATGGTTGATATGAGAGTGTTCGTATGGCTAACCATTTGGTTGACTATTGTTGAACCAACAAATGTTAATGTTTGGGTACGGTTCATAAACCCAAAATTGAACATTTCGTTTGTGTGTAACAAGCTAAGTTTTCGATCCAACGGTTGAGAAATATTAGCTTGAATCTAATCAGTTTTCATCTAACGGTGAATATTGAATGCTTTGTTACTAAGCTAACATTGATTGCAAACCCTGATTTGAAAGACTATATAAGGGAGAACTCTAGCAACTGGGAAACCTAATCCCCACACTTTACATGTGATACTAGTTTGCTAAGCTAGAGTCGATTCTCCTTTAACCTTTGGTTTTCTTCTTCTAAAACCAGGTTAACGACTTAAAGACTTCATTGGGATTGTGAAGCTAGACCGATACTACTTTTCTTGTAGTTGTGTGATCTGATCTTGCAGTTTCTATCGTACGAGTACAATTGAAATAATTGGGTTGAGATTTATATCTCAGATAGGCAAGATAGAAAAGAAATCACAAACACTTCGTCTCATCGTTTGTGATTCCACAATATATTTTTCACTGCGTCGATTAAGATTATTGTGAGGTGATCAATAATACTAGGTTGTTCTTCGGGAATATAAGTCCGGGTTATTGATTGGTTCCTGTTCACCTTGATTTATCAAAAGACGGAACAAAACTCATAGGTTTATTCTTGGGAGACGGATTTATCTATTCTATAGACTTTTCTATGTGATACAGATTTGTTTATTAAAGTCTTCGACTTTGGGTCGTAGCAACTCTTAGTTGTGGGTGAGATCAGCTAAGGGAATCAAGTACGTAGCATCTGGCTGGGATCGAGGCGTAGGAGCATAAGCGTACCTTGGATCGGTGTGAGATTGATTGGGGTTCAACTACAGTCCGGACCGAAGTTAATTTGGAGTAGGCTAGAGTCCGTATCGGCTTAATACGGTGTGTGTTCAATCTGGACTAGGTCCGGGGTTTTTCTGCATTTGCGGTTTCCTCGTTAACAAAATTCTGGTGTCTGTGTTATTTCTTTTCCGCATTATATTTGTTTATATAATTGAAATATCACAGGTTATGCGTTGTTCAATCAATTAGAATATCCGACCTTTTGGTTGTTGATTTAAATTGATTGACACTTGGATATTGGTCTTTGGTACCATCCAAGTTATCTCTCTTTGATAAAGACTCGCAGATTTCTATTTGCTTGCTTGAGTAAAGATCAAATCGAGAGATTGAGATATAAACTCGTTGATATACTTTTTATCTAGATTGAGTCTGACTGTCTAGTTGATTCTCTAGAAAGTATATTGGAGTTTGTCCATACAGATTGCTAAGCGAAATATTGGGTGTGGTTGTTAGACCCCGCTTTTTCAATACTGTTTTGTATCTAGATTTACAGTAGTTCTATATTTCTCTCTAAATCAATTCGAAACATTCTCAAATAACATCAATGACATATATCCCAGGCTATTTTCGAATGATAATTTTTGAATCACAATTTAGATTATGAACAATGAATTTTTCTTAACTGAAATTCATCAAGTATGAACAATTCTTCATTAAGCTTAGTCATATATATTTCGAGAACTAATTATCAAGATAAACTTGACTCGAAATTCTTGATATACTTGCAATAGTCTAATTAGTCATGCGACAACGTCGCATAGATAGAAAGATGAATATAACTTGAGAAACATGTGGTTCAGCTTCACTTACCTTTTATTGAAGAAGTTCTCCAAAAGCTTCGGTTGATCTTCGACTTCAAACGGTAGAACGTAGTGATGTACGATTCTCCACTACACATTTTATCTTATTCCGAGACTTAACTAATTGTAGTATAGAAATCAAGATATAGTTTTGATCAACTAAATTTGATAACAAGCTTGATATATAAACACTTGCGAGTTCGACCAAGCAATGCTCTAACAGTTTTCTCTTCATTTCCAATAAATATTTTGCTCATTTTCTTTAGCAAAGTCTTCTAGGAAACTACAAAATTTTCTTTATATATCTAAGGGAAAGCTTAGTCTGTATTCATTTATAATTATTCTTAGTAAATTTCCAGCATAAGTTTTATTAATTACATGATATAACAACAAATTTCTTTAGTTAAGTTTTTTAATTTCATAAAGTATTGGTTGATTAATATATTTTATTTCTATGAGTTGCTTACTTCATTTTCCTATACATATATGTGAGCATTATTCTTGATATGATCTAGCAACTTATCCCCAATGGTTGTTTTAATAACATACATCTTTTTCCAAGATTTAGTTCGCCACTTCGTCGCTTTATGAACTTTCACTTTCCCCTTTCATCTAAGTGACAATATTTCTTATTAATATTGTTGTATCACTACCACCAATTAACACTTATAGGTCTTGTTTTTCTAAGTAGGGCTTAGCTGATGCATGTCAATCTTGTGGTTTGTAGGATTGAGTACTTGATGATCCTTATATTTTTGTTGACGAGATCCCATATCGAGATACCCACAACACTTTATCTTAACTTGTATAGACCCTATCCGATAAAACTCACAGTGTCATATAATTCTATATCACAGTATCAACATAATTATAATCCATATTATATATCTCAGATCAAATATTTGTCATCTAAGTATATAGAACAAACACCGTAGTACGATTTAATGCTAAAAATAAATTTTTTATTTTATAACCAGTATCACGATCTTTAACTTTTGTTTTATCTTTAATTAGATGGTTTTTACGTTACTTGACCTTGGGTCCTCTTGCTTGTTTATATTAATCTGGTTGCATTGTTGACGCACACATAAATATTGGACCTCAAAATGAAAGTTAATTCCAGTACCGCTACATTGAAGACTAATGTCCTTTGACAAACCATAAGCTACGCTTAAATAAGCTATGATGGTGGTTAGAAGTAGTAATGAAGATTAAAATTTTAGTTTGAACGAAAAGGTTAAAACAAATGAAAAGTGTCATTTTAATAATGGTATTAAGGGAAAACCAATGAGTTAATAATTCGTGTTATAACGGAAAGCTATTAATAGCAAATACGGAACTACTGTTACAATTAAAAGATGGAGAAAATGAAAAATAAATATATATTATAATAAGAGTCATGTTGTCACGCGCGCATTCGCATGACAGCCTAAATGAACTCGTGGTTTTCTGCCATAAGATTCTTCATTGATATCTCTATTATTTTTATTTTAGATTTAATTTTTTTAAAAAGAATCATGTTATTGATCAAGCACAACTTATATAACTAAGGTTCCTTAACTAAAAGATGATGAAACCTTATCAGTTATCACGGGAACCCGTCTCTTTCCCTCGAACTCAATTATTTTCTTCCGGTAGCATCAGTTGATCACCATAGAACAAATTTTCTCATTATTTTTAGTGATTATCTGATGTGCGTAACCACAACAAATTAGTGAACATTTTTCCAGTCAATTAACAAGTAATATGGTGGTAGTTAAGTTCGTTCCCACGAGGAGCAAGAGGTTTTAGTTGTCTTATAATGTCACAAAAAGGGGGGGTTTGGCTTTAGATTTTATAAAGTAAAATAAATAAACAAAGCAAATAAAAAGATAAAGTTGAAATCAATAAGAGAGACAAGATCAAGGAATCCTTATTCGTTGCAAAACAATGAGTCAAGTTATGTTCTTTTACACTTTTTGTTAGTCACACATTATCACCAACCGTAGGATAGCAGGTTCGCTTAGCTAACCCCAAAATTCCTTGTTTCACTGAATAACAGGTACGCTTAGTTATCAGATTTTATTCTAAAGAACCACTTTGAGGTTCATCTTACAATATGTAATTCAATAAACGCATTAAGATTTATGAATTTAGGTTTAGTACTAGTAGTTAAACTCGGTTCACTCGGTCCACTTTCTGGCGTTGTTTTCACACACAATTGCTCCATGGAATCCCTCCGCAAGGTCTCGTGTTTTCTACTTGTGTAAAGAGTCAAGAAACGATTACTTATCCCCTAACTTTCACTAGATTTGGGTTGAGTTAACAAATCAATTTAGTGTGCACTCTAAACAATCTATCTGAACGCATTAAGATTTATGAATTTAGGTTTAGTACTAGTAGTTAAACTCGGTTCGCTCGGTCCACTTTCTGGCGTTGTTTTCACACAAAATTGCTCCACGGAATCCCTCCGCAAGGTCTCGTGTTTTCTACTTGTGTAAAGAGTCAAGAAACGATTACTTATCCCCTAACTTTCGCTAGCTTTAGATTGAGTTAACAAATCAATTTAGCGTGCACTCTAAACAATCTATCAATCAATCAATCATAAACACTCATATTAGTAAAAACAAACGATAATCATGTGAAAACTTCAAAGTAGATTTAAAACAAAACTCAAAACATGTCAAAAACTAGGAATTCATCCTCAATCAATAAAACTATTAGCTACTCATGGTTTTGAAGTTCACATAGAATAAAGAAAAGAGAAAGCAAACAAAAACCAAAGTGTAGTGTTTGTAAAAGTGTAGAAGTGTATAAAGTCTATAGAGAAAAGTAGAAAACTTCTCTATTTATAGGCTTCAATATGCTTGTAATCTTCTTAGGATTAGGATCCTTTTCCCATTCAATATCCAAGTCCTTGTCTTTGTAAATTCCTCCACTTCTCTTCCAAATTCAATTTCAAGTCAAATTCCACATCCAATTCCAAATCCAAGTCTTCATACCCGAGAGAAAATCTCACACAAAAATATGTTATTTTTGGTCGCCGGAAAATTACTGAGATCACCGGGATATTGCCGGGAACATCACCAGAAATCACTCTGGTCATTTGAGTCAAACAGACGGCCAAGCATTAACTTTAACGGTCAATGGTCAAGAGATGAGGTGTGTGTCGTCCGAGTTAGCTTTCTGACTCGGTCTTACTGAATCTTACTCAAATTGAGTTAAATCGTGAGTCACTAGGTTGGCTCGCCGGGATGAAAATCCGGCAGAGTTCTGTTTGTATTCTGGCTAATCCCAGGACGATTTCAGGCCTTTCTTTCTTCAGTTCCCTGCACACATTTTAGCATTCATTCAACACAGTTTTGAGAACCCATTCTTCTGAGTTCTATTTTGAGCTCTTTTCCTGCGTCATTAGAAGCTTCAATTTCATCACTTCCTCATCTTCTTACCTGCAGTTCATACATAAGCACACATGACCCAATTTCCATTCAATGTAACCTTCTCTAGATCTCAACAGCAACTCCCAGATTTCAATTTCTTTATCTGAACTGCTTCTCGATCTCAACAGACCACCAACAGTTGCATCTCATCTATCATGCTCAAAACCCTTGAATCTCCTCCATGAATTCCTCTTCTGTAATTTCCAACCAACAACACCATTTTCATTTCAAATCAGCACCCATACCATCACAAACTCATAAATCCAACACCAAATTTCGGCAGCAATCTTCTTCATCTCTGTGCTTCACGGCATCAATTAGTTGCAGCAAGAACATCCCCAATCAGTGAGTACCCCTCCTTCATAATCCCAGAAGAACTCGAATTCTCCTTTCAACCACCAGTAAATCTATCTCAGATTCAATCTCTAGTTCCATCTTCAGATGAACTCAAACCCATCCTTTTCCTGTGGCTTTGCCTACCAACAACGCCATCAACCCATCAATCTGTTGATCTCCATCTTGTCTTGTTTGCATACCCAAAACCCATAGCTGACACCATTCTTCTCTATTGTTTTAAAAACCTATAACTCGATTCAATTTCATCATCAGCAGGTGCTCGAATTCCTCTTCAACTCTCGAGTATATCAGCAGAGTCTTCTTGACTGGTTTATTTTCAGCACAATTAACAGCTCTGCGGGCTTCTTCTCTCGAATTCATCAGCCAGAGCTGTTGTTTTATCATCTCTCTTTCTTCACTGAATTTCGGGTGTAAAATGATTGAGAATTGATTTATCTTGATTTAGGGTTAGGTTATAGTTTTAGGGAAGGATTCAGACGCCCAAATGTACATGAACCACCCAGATGTAGCTCCCCCTTAATCTCAGCTAGTCTGTCTTTAGTGCTTCTCCAAATAGAGTTTCCCCTTAACCTTGACTGGGCTCCAAATAGTGTTTGCCTCGGAAATGACAATTTTGCCCTTCTTGTGCAATTTGGAAGTTTTCTTCTTTTTTTCCCGTACGACTCCATAGTAGCTATAAAACTCAAAACACACGTAAAATGCATAATTTACAAGAAAAATAGCAAAGTAAGCATAAACAATAGATAATAAATAGGGTGTATTCTACACCTATCAAATTCCCCCACACTTAGACTTTGATAGTCCTCGAGCAAACTAAACTAAAACAAATACATACAACTTCATTTCATCGAGAATACGGTTAAACTTAGCATGTATAACAAGCCTCTAAACCCCTAGGTGTCCCCTAGTGGACGAGTTATAGTCTCGCGAGGGTTTATTAGAGATATACCCACAAAACCTACTACAACTTCAAAGCGTTCCAGCGTCGCAAGTATCAAAAGAGCTATAAAGACATAAAGGTTCTCAATCTAGTGTCAAGAAATCATAAGTATAAGAGAAAATTCAGATATAAAGTGCGATTAATCGAATAAAGTGTGACCGGTCAACTGGTAGGCTCAGAAACCTACAATAATAATACTGCAAGTGCACAGCGTCTAACTAGTAGACAATGGCAAGTACAGGTCATTCCCACGAGGAGTGTGAAATACCTTACTAACTAATACCAAAAACAAAGTAATCAAATAAGATGATGCTTAATAATTTTTCAGATTTCAGAACAAAATGAAATAATAAATAATCGTAACAAAATAGGTAATGGGTTATTAAGGTTTTCGATTTCCACCGATTCAATCATATAAAACTCTACTAATTTCTATTTATTACTCAAGATAAATTTCGAAATCAATCTCATGTCCCGGAAGATGTTATATTAAATTCTAAAATATACTTTCTCCGCTGTAACTTCCTTCGCTTCGTATGTAGCGATCCTAAAGCATTACCTATCTATCCTTGCATACCACGTCTAGGGATTTAACCGAAGCACGAAATATCAATTCAAAAGCATAAATAATCAAGAAAATCACATGAACGATAAAACACCAAGCTATATGAAGAGAAATCACTAATAAATGAATCATTATTAGAAATATCATCGTAGAGTCTATATAAATAAATTGGTTTCAATATAAACCCTAACAAACGATTTAGCAAACCATGGAGAAAAATAAAATCAATCGGCAAACCCTTGTTTTCTCCTCTTCACGGTTGTGTAGCCGCCTCCGGCCTCTTCCCCCTTTGTTTCGTCTCTGGCAGTAAATATATAAGATACGAAGAAAATCAGTTCCGACCTAGCTGATAGTTGCTGGGCCTAATCCAAACTCCAAGCCCTTTCAAAGTCCAACCACACTACCAATTTCTATTCTTTTAAAATCCGGCCACAGTGCATAACTCTTTATGAACTTCTAAGCTCCAACTTCTGAGCACCACCACCGTAACTGCGTATTAGACGCGTCCCACTTGAGCCAAAACGCCACATAGCAACAACAATTCAGACTAGCATGCACACCTCCGCCGACAGCAACAATTCTTCTTCCGTTCCTTGCTCCAGCGACCACCATCTAAACACAGCTCCAATCAGCCATCACAAGCTCCTCCAATTCAAAACCAATTTCTGACCAAACTCGTTGCATAAAAACGAGAATCAACCACCACCGCAATCATTTCCCTTCACCGGCAAAATCTCGTCATCACCAGCAGCAGCTACTCGTCGATCCAACATATAACTCCCAAGTAGTTTCCCCTTGATTATTAACCCCAAATGATCGAATCATTTTCAGCCAACTCTCGGACCTTGTTCACTGCCAATTCTCTATCAGGCTTTCTCAAGTCCGGCCACGCATGACTTCTTAGTTTATGTCCGTCTGTCATGAACCACCGGCTGCCAATATTAGTGAAAATCCTCATTTCTCGTCTAGCCACAGGCCACTTTGTCAGGTTGTACACAACTCAACCAATCACCTTCACAACCAGCAGACCTCATTTACTTCAGCCATGCATTTCTTTTCTCCATCAACACCTTTAACAACAGTGCGCATCTCTTTGCTTTCTTCTCACTGCCCAATTCGCCAGGCAATATAAACTCCAATTGCTGTTCATTTTTATTGCGTTCATTTCGACCAATACCCTTCCACTGAGATGGATGCACCAGACGACCACTTTCCCATTGATTTATTCGCAGCATCATCACCATGAACTCTCGTATCTCCTTGGACTGATCATCGGCCAACAGCACTACAGTTCCTTGACCTTCTCCCATTGATCGGAATTCAATCATTCGAACTCATAAATCTCCAGCCAATCATCACAACTCAATCATCTACCCAAATTAGCTCCGTCCACCAGTCACCAACGGTTGCAAGCAAATCGATTCTCCTAAAACAGATTCAACACCAGCACCAATTCACTCCATTTTGATCTTCCCTGCTTATAACAGTCGAGTCGAAATCCCCACAAAATCCAATTAAGCAAACACCACCGCTGACTTCTTAATTTCTGTCCATTTACTCTTGTCGTCAGTGGATGCATAAACTCAGATGGTAACCCCCAAATTGAACCCATCTGAGTTGAACTTACAACTCCACATAACCCCAATTCAACCATCCGAGCCCCTTCTCCGGCGACCTCCAACCTAGATTTGCCTCCTTGTTGACGTGGAATCAACATTTCAGTACCAATAGACACCACCACTTCAATTGCTGCCAATTGCTTCTCGATCAATACCCATTTGCAGTTCAATGCAGAAACCCCAAAAGTCATCCTGACTTTACCTACTTTGCTATTCTATATCACATCCACTTCAAACCCAATGTTCCATTACGTCTAGAGCTCTAACAGACCTTCTCATCTCTACCATCGATTACTGATTTTCACCAACACCGAGTTCAGTTCCTCCCTGATCTGTAGCTTTATATTTCTGTCCAGCTAATGGCTTCCATCGAATGCAACTAGTGAGCAGCGACATCACCACTTTCTATTTCTGACCCATTGTAATTCTTCTCTCAGGAAATTTAGCAAACAAGTGTTGTGCGATATTTTCTTTCTCTGGAGGTACCCAATTGTTGTTTATGGGACTCCAAACTTTAGCTTATTTGACCTGCAATTGCGAGATTTAACATAACTCTACAGTCCTAGATAAACCCAAACTCTCAAGCATTCGTAAATTGAGCTGGACATCACCACCAAACCAGAGACAAATTGATTACTCAGTGCTGTTTTCTCGGCACCAAATTCAGTCCAACTTAACCCCAAATCTTCTTGTCCCTGTACTTCACACTCGAGCCAACAACAGGACCAAGCTTTGCCTTCTTCTCAATGCTCGTTTAAACACGTACAACACCACCAGTTCAAGTTCAACCTCAATTCGATTACTGAATCAACAGACCCACATATCAAATGCATCGCCAATAACTCCACTTACTGCCAATACCCAGCCTTCTCAATCCAGGTCACGAATTCAATGCCTTCCCATATTCCAGCCAACTTCATCCTACCCCTTTCTCACGAACAGCTACATCACCTCGAACTCCAAGATGAAAAAGAGATTTGGTGTACACCCAAGCATTCCGTACGCCTTATGGTCACAAACACACAGATGCCCCGGACTTCAACATCTTGGGTGTATCATTTTAACTCTTGGTGGGCTTCCATGCCATACATTCTTCTACTGAAATGGTTAGGTTCTTCCGCAACATTAAGTAGGCTGTCTCTTTGGCGCAGAGATATGTAGCGTTGGAAGTTTTCGCCACAACACCGTTTTATCGTCTGGTTAGCCATTTATTTTCTGGGTGATCGAATTCAGCTGTACTTTCTACAAAAGCACTAAAATAATATTATTAGTCAAAATATCGAGTCATAGTTAATATAAATATGGGTATAAAATGTAGCACGTATGTGCTTATTAACACCCCCACACTTATATTTTGCTAGTCCTCGAGCAAAACAAAGAATATATCCGCTACACAGCTGGATAAGAAGAGTGTTGTCCGCTAAACAGCAAGATCGAGAGATGTCTGCTAAACAACTAGACGAAACCACTAAACAGTGGCATAGATGTCTGCTAAACAGCTAGACAGGAAGACCCGCTAAACAGCTGATCATTTTTTTTTAAAGACCCGCTACACAGCTGGACATAATATGTAATTTTTTTTTTCTTAACGAAAGTGCAACACCCCCACACTTAAACATTACATTGTCCTAAATGTAATTGAGTCATCCAACGTAGAAATTAAGATGGGAGATTTAAAAAATAAAAGATAAGAGTAAAGGGAACAAATCTGATGGGTTGACTCCCATGAAGCGAAATGTATTTGTTTCCCTGTTTTCAGTAGCACGTTCTCAAACAAGGTGAGGTTGGTACCCCAAAGTACGCTGCAAATCATATATATATATATATATATATGGGGATCAACGAAAAGTTGGGGATCAACCCAACTAATCGAGTTTTTCTTTGAAAAGATGATCTATGATAATGATGATTAGTACCCAGAGAGCAAAACCTGAACACAGTCTTATTCGTAACAGAATTTGAACCTTCTCTATCATATGTGGTTATCTGAAGTAAATATGATTCATGGATAACGAGTAAAGATTGTTTAGAGAATTCAACAGTCATTGTACACTCTAAATCTGGTTCTAAGTCTGAGGAAACAACTTGCTCGGCAGATATTGGTTCATATTCATCCACGGAACAAGAGCTCAATGGAGCAATATTATCACGACTCATAGACCCACTATCATCTATAACAGTTTCATTATTAATATCATCAAGATGAGAAAAATTATACAATGGCTTAAGGGTCAAGGTCGGAGCTTTCTCGACTGATGAAACTAGTCGAGACTCGGGCATAACTAGAGGTTCTAGTTTGGGCTTCCATTTATTAGTGTCTAATAGCGGTGTGGAGTCTAACAAGGCATTGACTTCACAAATAACACTATCATCATCAAAATCATAGCCAAAATGAGCCAAGCAAACCTCTAATGGATCTTCCGAGTGGCTCTTGCAAAAGCCTTGCGAGTGCATACTTTCTTTTAGCCCACAGCACTTCAGGCTAAGGTACCTAAAAAAATTAAACAAACTGCGTAAAAAGGATCTAAAAGAAAAAAAAAATTTATGTACAAAAATAAAATAAAAATAAGCTATGTACAAGAAAAATTGATATCAATCAGAGAGTATTATGCAACCACTCCCCGGCAGCGGCGCCAAAAACTTGGTAGGTTCCGAAACGTAATTGAGTACTCAAATATAGTTTCTCCGCTGTAACTTCCTTCGCTTTGTATGTAGCGATCCTAAAGCATTACCTATCTATCCTTGCATACCACGTCTAGGGATTTAACCGAAGCACGAAATATCAATTCAAAAGCATAAATAATCAAGAAAATCACATGAATGATAAAACACCAAGCTATATGAAGAGAAATCACTAATCAATGAATCATTATTAGAAATATCATCGTAGAGTCTATATAAATAAATTGGTTTCAATCTAAACCCTAACAGACGATTTAGCCAACCATGGAGAAAATAAAATCAAAACCGCAAACCCTTGTTTTCTCCTCTTCTCAGCCCTGCAGCCGCCTCTCCCCCTCTCTTTTAAGATTTCTGTTCTTGTTTTTGTTATTTTCTTTCTCAAGTCACAAATATATTACCAACCAATGAGAGCCTGCCACATCATGCCTTCCAGCACCACTTTTTCATTGATTTATTCGCAGCATCATCACCATGAACTCTCGTATCTCCTTGGACTGATCATCGGCCAACAACACTACAGTTCCTTGACCTTCTCCCATTGATCGGCATTCAATCATTCGAACTCATAAATCTCCAGCCAATCATCACAACTCAATCATCTACCCAAATTAGCTCCGTCCACCAGTTACCAACGGTTGCAAGCAAATCGATTCTCCTAAAACAGATTCAACACCAGCACCAATTCACTCCATTTTCGATCTTCCCTGCTTATAACAGTCGAGCCGAAATCCCCACAAAATCCAATTAAGCAAACACCACCGCCGACTTCTTAATTTTGTCCATTTACTCTTGTCGTCGATGGCTGCATAAACTCATTTGGTAACCCCCAAATTGAACCCATCCGAGTTGAACTTACAACTCCACATAACCCCAATTCAACCATCTCGAGCCCCTTCTCCGGCGACCTCCAACCTAGCTTTGCCTCCTTGTTGACGTGGAATCAACATTTGGTGCCGGTGAGACACCACCACTTCAATTGCTGCCAATTGCTTCTCGATCAATACCCATTTGCGGTTCAATGCGAAACCCCAAAAGTCATCCCGACTTGAGCTACTTTGCTGTTCTACATCACATCCACTTCAAACCCAATGTTCCATTACGTCTAGAGCTCTAATGAGACCTTCTCCTCTCTACCATCGATTCATCGATTTTCACCAACACCGAGTTCGGTTCCTCCCTAATCTGTAGCTTTATATTTTGTCCGCCTAATGGCCTCCATCGATTGCAACTAGTGAGCAGCGACATCACCACTTTCTATTTCGACCCATTGTAATTCTTCTCTCGGGAAATTTAGCAAACAAGTGTTGTGCGATATTTTCTTTTCTCTGGAGGTACCCAATTGTTGTTTATGGGACTCCAAACTTTAGCTTATTTGACCTGCAATTGCGAGATTTAACATAACTCTACAGTCCTAGATAAACCCAAACTCCCAAGCATTCGTAAATTGAGATGGACATCACCACCAAACCAAAGACAAATTGAGTACTCAGTGCTGTTTTCTCGGCACCAAATTCAGTCCAACTTAACCCCAAATCTTCTTGTCCCTGTACTTCACACTCGAGCCAACAACAGGACCAAGCTTTGCCTTCTTCTCAATGCTCGTTTAAACACGTACAACACCACCAGTTCAAGTTCAACCTCAATTCGATTCATCGAATCAACATACCCACATATCAAATGCATCGCCAATAACTCCACTTACTGCCAATACCCAACCTTCTCAATTCAGGTCACGAATTCAATGCCTTCCCATATTCCGACCAACTTCATCCTACCCCTTTCTCACGAACAGCTACAGCACCTCGAACTCCAAGATGAAAAAGAGATTTGGTGTACACCCAAGAATTCCGTACGCCTTATGGTCACAATCACACAGATGCCCCGGACTTCAACATCTTGGATGTATCATTTTAACTCTTGGTGGGCTTCCATGCCATAGGGTTAGGTTCTTCCGCAACATTAAGTAGGCTGTCTCTTTGGCGCAGAGATATGTAGCGTTGGAAGTTTTCACCACAACACCGTTTTATCGTCTGGTTAGCCATTTATTTTCTGGGTGATCGAATTCAGCTGTACTTTCTACAAAAGCACTAAAATAATATTATTAGTCAAAATATCTAGTCCTAGCTAATATAAATATGGGTATAAAATGTATCACCTATGTGCTTATCATCAACATATGCCATAATGAAAGACTTCAGGTTTGAGAGCGACCAATAAGCATTTCGCCTTGACTTCTGCCTCACCAAAAGGGTTTTATGAAATTGCACTCAAAAGACGCACTTTTATGGTTCTCACATGTGTGCAGGTAGGAATGAAGAGAGAAATCCTGCGACACATTGAATGGTAGGAAGGAAACCTTCCGAATAATTTCTGGAGACCCCACAAAATCGTGGGAAGTAAAAATCTTTTTTTGATGATCTCTAAGAAAGGATTTCAACCATTATTATCGAGGATGAGATTACTTACTCACCTTCACATCCGATCGGCAATGATGATAACACCACTCTCATAGCATCCAATAGAAACGTTTTCGGCTCCTTGTCTTCATTTTCTTGGTCTTCGTCTTCGGCTTCAACTATTGATGATAAACTCTCGAACTTCGTAGATCCTTGACAATTTGTAACTCTTTTCCTTAAAATCCTCGTCGCTTGAGACTTCCTTATAGATTTTCCTTCCCCATGGCTTATTAAATAAATACAAAAATAAATTTTCTCTTGTCTCGTTTTTTCTTTTTTTTTAGTTTTTCAAGATAAGAGAAATAGAATACAAAACAAAGTGAAAATAAAACAAACCATGTCCGTGGGAAAAGTACTTTACCGCTTGATTCTTCACAAGTTGTATCGTCTCGAAATCATAAACTTCAATAATTCTTACCTTTTGATTTTCTTCGCTCTTGTAAATAAGTCTTCAACTTGGATATAAATTATGCTCAATGCATTGTAAGTCTTCAACATATATGTAAAAATCTGCTCATTGTATGTTGCTTTACTTGAATATGAAATTTGCTCTTTTCTTGTTCTGTTACTTGTTAACCTTGAACGTCTTCTACTTTCCTTCGAATTTTTGATGCTCCACTTGTCTTGTTGATGATAATGGTGTTTCTATGGACCCGTTGTTGTTGAGAGAATGGTGCTAACTGCAAATCGAACTACAAGAAGGAGGCTTTCATCCATAAACGTCACCCTCATGATTGACAAAATTAGCACTCAAGAGATCAAAAATAGTGTTGAAATTGGTGCAAAGTGGGGTAGCTCACCATTCTACCCGAAATTAGCTACGGTCACACACACTCTAAGAAGATTTTTTAGTCAGCTACAAAGAATTTAAGGTTGGTGCCTCACATGATATAAATACGGGTAGTCTCCACTAATGATTGATCATCAACTCTATGACTAAATATTTCTGCACCTCATTTGCCACCAACATGGTTAAGTTGAGCCACAAATAGTAAATGACTTCTCGTAAAGATTAATAACACCTAATTTTTAGTATTCTCTAGCACTTCTAAGTTCCATTTCGGTCGAGAATCTCGTATGTAAACATAGCTAGAAGTATACTAGTGACTCTAAAATCTCTACAAGTTGGAGGTTTTATGCAATTTTTTTTTTAAATATATGCTTAACCACTCCCCCACACTTAGACCTTACATTTTCCTCAATGTAATTGAATCCTCCTAGCAAAGTCAAGGTGGGAAATCTTAACATGATATGGAACAAAAAAAATAAATAACAAAATAAAAAGCAAAAGGATAAGAAATACAAAACCAATGGGTTGCCTCCCAGTTAGCGCTTGGTTTAAAGTCGTCGGCCCAACTTAGCTCTTGTAAGATTTATTCCCCATATACTAACAATAGGAAAATTTGGGGATCCACCCATAGTACCTGTTTTGCAAACACTAGCTTCATACAAATGTTAGCACAAGAAAACAATAGTGAAATTATCGCTCGATAGAAATTTCCCCCACACTTATTCTTCTCCAGACTCGGAAGTGTATAAAGAACATAGAATTTGAGAACTTCCATGGTTTCCTTTTGGCAAACCTGCATAGTTTTAGCATAAAGTGTTTCCAATGGTGGATATCGAGAAACCAAGTCATTCAAAAATACTTCTGATGCATATACATTCAAACCAATAAGAGGTAAATGACAAGAATCAATATGCAAAGGGTTAGACAAACCTTGCACAATCTCTTGTATTACGGAATCCTCTTCATACTTAAAAAATCAAGTGAACTACTTACCTCTTGTATATCGTGGTCCTCTATCAACCCTTGCAACCATTCTTCGTCATTTTCTACCTTAACCAAAGCCTTGGCATCATTAAAATCATTGGCAAGTTCAATTGGGTCTTCTACTAATTCAATCAATTTGGTTTCATTATCGAGCATCATCTCTTCAACATCTTCATCATCGGAATTGGGCCATTCACTCTCATAAAATCTTATTCGGTGTAGATCTTAAGATTTTCTTGTGAGTATGTTACATCGTGTATAACCATGGTTTGGTCATACCATGGCTCCTCCTTTTGAATAGGCGAATGATCATTATTACGATCCGGATCTGGAATAACTTCATCACTGCTATAAAAAATTTCCAAATGTTTCTTATCTTCAAAATGTTTGTTGATTTCTGTAGGAATTTCAGAATTATTTCGGTTTGGAGGCCAAACTTCTTCTTCATTCCTTGTCTCCCTGAGTTGAGCAATTTGTTCGTATATTTTCTCTGAATTCCTTTGAATCTCTCGGTGTGATTCCTCCCAGTCATATTGTTGATTCTGAATAAAAGCAATGGCGTCCCGAAGTTGTTATAGTTGTTCTTCTCTAGTCTCTTCAACTTTTTGAAGCTCTTGTTGTACCAAGTTAAGACAATTTCTCGCAAAACTAGAAATTTTCTGATCAAGAGCATAACTATCCTCCCATCCTTGTGATTTTCCACTTACATACCCGTCATAAGGTTGTTGATATGTATGAGAATATCCATAAGGTTTCATAGGAAAATGATCATAGCCAAAATATTGGTTTTGATTGTGTCCTAAGGATGGTTGGAAGTTGCCATAATGTTGAGGTTGAAAACCGTATTGATTGTTGTAATATGCTTTCTCATGTCCACCATACATGGAAAACGGGTACCTGAAATAAAAATTCTAGAAAAGAAAGTTAGAAACTAAAATAAAATCTAAAAAAAAAAGAAAAATAAAAGAAAAATAACTAAAGCTGCTCCGCGGCAGCGGCGCCAAAATTTGATGCGTGTCGTAACCACAACAAATTAGTGAATATTTTTCCACTAAATTAACAAGTAAAATGGTGGTAGTTAAGTTCGTTCCCACGAGGAGCAATAGGTTTTAGTTGTCTTATAATGTCACAAAAAGGGGGGGTTTTGGTTTTAGATTTTACAAAGTAAAAGAAATAAACAAAGCAAATAAAAAGATAAAGTTGAAATCAATAAGACAGACAAGATCAAGGAATCCTTCTTTGTTGCAAAAAAAATGAGTCAAGTTATGTTCTTTTCCACTTTTTGTTAGTCACACATTATCACCAACCGTAGGATAGCAGGTTCGCTTAGCTAACCCCAAAATTCCTTGTTTCATTGAATAATAGGTCCGCTTAGTTATCAGATTCTATTCTAAAGAACCACCTTAAGGTTCGCTCACAAGATGTAATTCAATGAACGCATTAAGATTTATGAATTTAGGTTTAGTACTAGTAGTTAAACTCGGTTCGCTGAGACAGAATCCCTCCGCAAGGTCTCGTGTTTTCTACTTGTGTAAAGAGTCAAGAAACGATTACTTATCCCCTAACTTTCACTAGCTTTAGATTGAATTAACAAATCAATTTAGCGTGCACTATAAACAATCTATCAATCAATCATAAACACTCACATTAGTAAAAACAAACGATAATCATGTGAAAACTTCAAAGTAGATTCAAACCAAAACTCAAAACATGTCAAGAACTAGGAATTCATCCTCAATCAATAAAATTATTAGCTACTCATGGTTTTGAAGTTCACAAAGAATAAAGAAAAGAGAAAGCAAACAAAAACCAAAGTGTAGTGTATGTAAAAGTGTAGAAGTGTATAAAGCCTAAAGAGAAAAGTAGAGAACTTCTCTATCTATAGGCTTCAATATGCTTGTAATCTTCTTAGGATTAGGATCCTTTCCCATTCAATCTCCAAGTCCTTGTCTTTGTAAATTCCTCAAGTCAAAATTCAATTTCAAGTCAAAATTCCAGATCCAAGTCTTCATACCCAAGAGAAAATCTCACACAAAAATCTGTTATTTTGGTCGTGGGAAAATTTATCGGGATCACCGGGATATTTAGGAAACATCACCGTAAATCACGAAATTACTCGGTCACTCGGAGTCAAAGCGACGGTCGGGCGTTAACTTTAACAGTCTTTAACGGTAAAGAGTTAAGAGATGAGGTGTGTGTCGGCCCGAGTTGGCTTTCGACTCGGTCTTCCGGATCATACTCAAATTGAGTTAAATCGTGAGTCATGGGTTGGCTCAGGGATGAAAATCCGACGGAGTTCTATTTGTATTCTGGATAATTCCAGGCCGATTTTAGGCCTTTCTTTCTTCAGTTCCCTGCACACATTTTAGAATTCATTCAACACAGTTTTGAGAACCCATTCTTCTGAGTTCTATTTTGAGTTATTTTCCTGCGTCATTAGAAGCATCACAATCTTCAATTTCATCACTTCCTCATCTTCTTCCCTGCAGTTCATACACAAGCACACATGACCCAATTTTCATTTAATATAACCTTCTCTGGATCTCAACAACAACTCGCAGAGTTCAATTTCTTCATCTGAACTGCTTCTCGATCTCAACAGACCACCAACAGCTGCATCTCATCTATCATGCTCAAAACCCTTGAATCTCCTCCATGAATTCCTCTTCTGCAATTTCCAACCAACATCACCATCTTCATTTGAAATCAACACCCATACCAACACAAACTCATAAATCCAACACCCAATTTCGGCAACAATCTTCTTCATCTCTGTGCTTCACGACATCAATTAGTTGCAGTAAGAACATCCCCAATCAGTGAGTACCCATCCTTTATAATCCTAGAAGAACTTGAATTCTCCTTTCAACCACCAGTAACTATATCTCAGATTCAATCTCTAGTTCCATTCGGATGAACTCAAACCCATCCTTTTCCTGTGGCTTTGCCTACCAACAATGCCATCAACCCATCGATCCGTTGATCTCCATCTTGTCTTGTTCGCATACCCTAAATCCATAGCAGACACCATTCTTCTTTGTTGTTTTAATAACCCATAACTCGATTCAATTTCATCATCAGCAGGTGCTCGAATTCCTCTCGATCTATCGAGTATATCAGCAGAGTCTTCTTGACTTGTTTCTTTTCAAGACAATTAATGACTCCGTGAGCTTCTTCTCTCGAATTCATCATCCAGAGCTGCTTTGTTTTCTTATCTCTTTCTTCACCTGAATTTCGGGTGTAAAATGATTGAGAGAATTGATTTATCTCTTCTTCTTTTTTTTTCGAAAAACCTTAATTATATTAATATTACCCAGAATCGGGTTGCGAGTTCTGATCGACTCAGTTTTGAAATTTCAGCAGTTACAAGAGGACTTGATAAACAACAATTACAATCAACCATCTTAACATAACAGTTACTAACTTTTATTTGATGAAGAGATCTAACCATTTCTTGATGATTCCGTTGATGTAGAAGTAACAAGAACGAAAAGCTCTTGACTGAACGGGTCCTACTGATAAATTCAGATTGACATACCCGTATGTGCTGGTCTGATTTCCTTCGAAGTCCGTCATCGTGGTGGGCTGTCGTACAATCTTGCATGGGCTAACCTTGGCTGTCTTGAGAGTCTTGAGAGTAATCACATTTGAAGATGCTCCTGTGTCGACGAGGGCCCTCCTGAACTCTGAACCCTTGATGTGAGCGGTAACATGTAGGGCCCGGTTGTGACCTTCCTATGCCATCATGTCGTCTCCTGTGAATGTAACATTAGTTACAGATGTTTCCGATGCAGTTAAGACTTCTGGACGAGAAGGAGTCAGGTGTACGTCCAGAGCTATTTTATTAATCGCAAACAAACGTCTCGCCCGTTGATTCTTCGAGAGGTGCAAGAGTTCACACAAGCTTTCCACTAGAGATGCCGCTTCCTGATCCACTGGCCTCTGGTTCGTTGTAAAACTGTTGATCTGGGGGGAACTAGTCCCTGGAAGGTCTCCGGAACGCTCATCTCTGATGTCATCTTGATGAGGAGATCAAGTATGCCGTTTACTGCTTCTTTGATTAGCTCCATGTTCTTCGTGTGAATCTCCTGTACCCGTGCTAGTTCGCTTAATGTTGGGAATCTCCTGATCATGCCGTCAGATATGCCGTTAGGAGGAGGGGTATCTCCGTTAGAGGAACCATCAGGATTTGATACCGTCGAGGTGGTCCTAAGACCAACCATCTCGAAATTGAATGAATGGTATTGAAGAAATTGACTTTACAACCGAGAGATTAACCTCCCACTGCGGTCACCAATTGTTTATGAGTGAAAACTATTTCTGCCGGTTTTGGTAATTTGGGATGTGTGGATGAGAAATGAGTCTAAACCTTAAACAGATGCACTGCGCGGTGAGTGCTTGTAGATTCGAGAGATCAATCTGTGCAAGTCCGGCCTAAACCAAGAAATGACCATTCCAGACTTGTTTCGGTCACAAAGTGAAGGAGATGGGGTTGATCTTAGGAAGGGAAGCGAAGAAGGTGTTGAGAATGTGAAGGTGTTGGCTATGAATGACTTGTATCAGAAAGCTGAACTGACTTGCAGGGTGTAAACTATCAGTTCCGGTGTTTGAATACGATTGTATCAACACTTGCCTCTGTCGTCTGGACTTGTTATTTTTTAAAAAATAGGATGGAGAACCTATTTATACAAGTCTTTTAGCCTAACCTTCGTATCTCGTGGGAAGTAGAGAAAGTAAAGTGATGGAGTATTGGAGTAATGTGTTAGTGTCACACGACCAGGCTTGCCCACTTCTCCCATCATCACTTAACCGCCCATGACTTCCTGACACGCTCTTGTGATGGCGCGTTGTGCGCTGCACGCTGTAAACCGCCTGACCAATACCCCAATATGTATCCCTCAGTTTGTGACATGATTGATGTCTAGAATGTGTGGGTCGTGGGACCCACAAAAGGTAGCATGTAATGCTAAATTGAATAACTGCGTTATTCAGGAGGTCGATACTTGTGAAGTATCGTGTGTATTCTATGCAGGTACTGCATCATGGTGTGGTAAAGTGACGGGTAGTGATCACCAAGACTCCTTATTGACCAATTAACTCCTGACCAGGGTTGTATAACCAAGCCGGTGAAGTTGGACGGACGAGATGATCTTTGAGACACTCATCTGCGACCGTTGATGGAATTAGGGTTTTAGAAGAGGTGCGCAAGCATCCCTCTTCAGCCTGGTCGAATCCAAGTTTGGGATACGATTTTGGCCAGGCCGATCGTACATGCCTGTAGACGGCATGACGGTGTAGGCGCCCATACCCCATTATCTCACGAAAGTGTGATCTGGACCGCTCAATTCGTCCGGCAAAGTCGAGTGGTCGAGATCAGTTTGCAACAGAAAACGAGTGCAAACAAAAGCCGCGCATCGTGCCAACTTCGGGCGCGCGTTCCAAGACGACCAATCTTGGTCGGTCTTGGCCGATCGGTCCTGGGCGTGTAGGTGATAGGATGGTGTTCACGCCTATACCCGATCGTCCCATGAAAACGTGATCTAAGCCACTCAAATCGTCCGGCGAAGTTGAGCGGTCGAGATTAGTTTGCAATTGGGAAGTGTAACCACGCTAGTTTGGGCGGACGATTTGGGATAACCAGGCATGGTATGCCTTGGCCGACCAGGTGAGGGGATAGATGGGTCCACGGTGGTCATGTTGGTATGACCGGACCTGCTTAATCTAATCTTGGACCCTCCATTCGTGTCGGAGAAGATGGGCGCTCGTGATGCTCATAAAACCATAATTTTGGGTTTCACGGCCGTGCGTCATGCTTCATTAGGGCGTACGAATTGGGATGACCAACCATGGGCTGTCCTGACCGATTGGTCAGGTATGTAGGCGGGCCCACGGTGATTGTGTTGACATGCTCTGGGCCTTTTGAATCTACATCTACACCCTCCATCTATACCTGCGAAGATGGATGGTTGAGACTGTTTTGTGACACATGTAATGTGCCGCAAACCCTAATTTAGGGTTTTCCGCCCATACCGCTCTGGTTTGGACGTTTTGGAAAGCTATGCCAACCTTTTGGGGAGGCCGACCATGCGAGGTCCGCGTTGGTTCGGCAACGAATATTCCATACCTGCTTGGGGGTTATGGAATTGATCTGGGCCATCCAATCATGCTGGTGAAGTTGGATGATCGAGATCATTTCCAGACTGATACGGAAAGTCCGGATGCTCAATCGGGATAGTATAACACACCGAGAGTTGCTCAATCGGGCTAGTATAACACACCGAGAGTTGCGGCATGTACGTGTATTTCGTACATGCTTTCATTATAATGCTTGGAGGTTCGTGTTGCTCTGCCGAGAGCAACACTCGCCGTCACTCGTCATGCCGCACCGATAATGAGTACAGAAATACAAGGTCGCTTACGCATTAATTAATAATGCTATAAATTCACAGGTATATGTGATTGTTGCTACATGCTCCAACCTCGGATGAATTTCGTGTATTTAATTCACAGAATGAGATTGTTGTCACATGCTCCATTCTAGGTGAATTAGTAAAGTGAATAAGTATTCAACACTTATTAATGGCTTTATCTTTTACAAGATGTTAGCGCATAATTTTCTGGTTTTTACAATTTTAACCTTAAATGAAAATCCACCATCAACAGGTATGTAAGATCTTATCTTCCTCGAAGAAATTAGTTTCCAAAGATAAATATAGGCTATTAGAGAAGAAAACATGGTCTAAACATAAGGAAAGGCAGGGTTCCATAGATTCCGTCCAAAAGGATCATGGTGGACAGATTGTTTTTCACCACAACACAATTTAATTGTGTTGTCTTTGTGCATCTTGTCTCATGTGCCTGTTCAAAAGAGATAAGATCTTGCACACCTCAGGCTAAAAAAAAAAAAAAAAATGTTTTCTAGCTTTATGTTGTTTGGTCTTTGGATTTCCTTCATATCACTGTTGATATTGGAAAGGATCTCTTTGCCAAAAGAAGAGGGTTATTTGCGACAATTCCACTCTTTATAGGGTTGTGAGCTGTGCGTACACAAACCTTTTTAAAGGTTTCGAAACCCCACATTCCTTTTTCCTTCTCTGATACTCTTTATATCTTAAGACTGCTTGTTGAGGTTTGATTGTGAACTCCTCTCACAAAACAGTTCTTTCATGGATACTCCAAGCATCATGTCTTCTGATGGGAAAGATATCAACATGATTGTTAATCCATCAATCACAAAGGAAAAATAGAAATCTCAATTGCCTCCAACTTTAAAAAGAAAAAGAAGGAATTCGAGGAAGCCAAGAGCTGTTCCTTCAAACTCTCAGAAGTTTTCTGATGTTCTTGAAGAGTTGAAGATGGCAAGAAAAGAGATTCAGCAAATAAAGACTTGCGTTTTAAGATCATTGGAAATTCAGAAGGCCCTGGTTCGACATCATCAGCCAAGAAGGTTTATTGGTATTGACTCCTTCCTCCATGAACCATATGTTCCAATGGATGTTGACGACAAGGAGTTCGGGGACGACAGGGAATTTTTCAAAGATGTTAATGTCTAGTAAAACTTCTTAAAAGAATTTTATTCTTGTTTTTGTTTAAGAAGGATAACTAGAGTTTGGAATAGCCATTATTGTGAGTACACATAGCTATGTCCAACGTTTTCATCTTCATGTTTTTAGATTTATTTGTTTAAATTCTAAAGTTTGGTTTGGAAGATGATTTTTGCAGTATTAATATTTATGGTTTTATATATTGCAATATGTTATGGGATATGTGTGTTTGCGTCCGTGAACTATTATTGTCCCATACGATGTCAAAAGTTATCTCGGTTATAAGTCGATATGCATGTATTGATACAAGATCGATGAACTTTTGACAAACAAAAGTTAAGCCTATTATGTCAATTTATTGATGGAAGATAGGTTAAAATCTTTTGTTTACGAGGATTATGTCTATTGAATGTCATTGTGTAAATGGTGATGGAAAATAGAATGAATCCTTGTATATTCCGCAGTATTGATCTTCTCTGATCCATAGTTTATGTATATACTGTGCGGCTCCATAAGTCTTCTTGTGTGAGCACTTCCAACTAGACTAATTATAGATTCGTTTCTGGTTATTTTGGTTGTGTATTCCGATTAAATTAATCATGGGTTCTCTTGTGGTTAGTTTAATTGAGAATTTTGGATACAAAATCATTTTGTGGTTTTTAGTGTCCAAAGAAATCCTTCTTTCTCGTAAAAGTAAGGTCGCTCTTGTTGTTCTTTCGGGAATGACATCAAATGGGGGAGAGTTCTTTTGAACTTGTGCTTAATTGCCATATCTTTGTGGGGAGTGCGGCGGTGGAATATTTGAGGAGTTATCTTGTATCTTTATAAACTCCGCGATGAATGCATTTAGCTTCGGCTTTATGATTGCATCTAAACAAAGTTGATATGTACTTTTCTTTGGTCTTGAAGTGTCTCCATGGAAATTTCATTAGGATCCCGTTTTCGTACCTTTGCCAATTTTATTGACAAAAAGGGGGAGAATTAATATGTAGTTCACACTACAAATAAATATGGTTTTTGGATCATTATGTAAGGGGGAGTGGTTTTCGTGTTGAGACGACGTATTGACTAAGGGGGAGTAATACATATCACCATAGTATTGTTGTCGAAGTTGTGATATGAGAACTTTGATGTTGTGTAATAATACTATGACATTGTATAACAATGATCGAGAGCGTTTGTTTTCTCATTGTTATGGCTACGGGACTTCAACAACTATGATGCTGAATTGAACATCTATGGAATCATGGGAATACTTGGAAAAGACGAAATTTTCGAGTAATGTTGAAGAACCAAGGAGATCAAGCATGTGGACGAGAAGCTACAAAGTTTTATCTATTTTGTAATCCATATGTATTGATAGTTTTGTCACTAAAATTGACAAAGGGGGAGATTGTTAGAGCACTGCTCGGTCGAACTCGCATGCGTTGATATCTCAAGCATGTTTGTCAATATTAGTGATCAAAACTATATGTCTTGATTTCTAGTTTACTTATGACTAAGTCTCGGTCTAGGATAGTTAAGTGTAGTTGAGCTCCAGACTCCATGGCGATCATCTTACAAAGACGAAGAACTACTCGAGGAACAAGTGGAACTTCATCCGACAAAAAGGTATATGGAGACTTGAACTTATCTGTCACTTAAAAGTCTATTCTATCTCCTACTCTTGAGATAATAGTCGTATAAGTATGATAGTTTCATACATACACATTTGCTATTTCGAGCCGAGTTTACTCGCCTATCTTTTTCTCGAAATATGTGTTGGTAAGCTTTCGCTTTAACCATTTTCATTTTTACCCGTGACGAAAGTCATGATGACGTTTCAATCTTGAAAATAGCTTTGATGACGATAGTCGTGAGTAACGATTGTTATAACATTATAGAAGAATGTTTCAATGATTGAAATGTAGAGTTGAGATTACCAACTATGGATATAAGCATATATAGTGTGTTCGCACATTAGTGTATAAATCCATGTGCCGGAAACCAAGTGTGTGCATATGTGTGCATGCGGTATTGGTGAAGGAGACAGGTTGAGTACGTGTACCCGTACGCGTACCTGCGGAAGTTTTCATACCGAAAATTTCTGCTGAGTTTGTAAGTTTGCAAACTAGTAAACCAGTCAACTTAGGTACGCATACCCGTACGCGTACCCACGGAAGTTTTCGAACCGAAAATTTCTGCTGAGTTTGTAAACTCAAATCCGGTAGCTATAATGTACGCATACCCATACATGTACCCAAGCTGGTTATTTCTCAAATCGGTAGTTCATGAGCTTAAAACAATAAATTATAAGGAATGCAATCTTTGCAAACCATGGCTATATTGTTCATGAATTGATTCAAGTGGATCAAACCGATTTTGCTTCAATTGTGTCTATGTATAAAGACCTAAGCAACTGAACAACTCTTGAACTAGTTCTTATGAGTCATTTGAATTAGTTATGAGAAAGATGAATATGGTTAATATGAAAGTGCTCATATGGCTAACCATTGGTTAACTATTTGTGAACCAACTAAGTGTACACGTTTAGGTACGGTTACTCAAACCTAAATGAATACATTTCATTTGTGTGTGACAAGCTAAGTTTCGATCTAACGGTTGAAAGATATTAGCTTGGTTGAATCAGGTTTTTCATCTAACGATGAATATTGAATGCTTTGTTACCAAGGTCACTTAGATTGCAAACCCTGATTTGAAAACTATATAAGGGTAACTCTAACAACTGGAAAAACTAATCCCCACACCTCCTGTGTGATACTAGTTGGTTTTGCTAGAGTCAATTCTCCTTTAACCTTAGGTTTCTTCTCGAGACCATGTAGGTTAACGACCGAAAGATTTCATTGGGATTGTGAAGCCAGACGAAACTACTTCTCTTATAGTTGAGCGATCTAATCTTGCCATTTTCTATCGTACGAGTTCAATTGAATAATTGACTTGAGATTAAATCTCCGATATGACAAGATATAAAGAAATCACAAACATCTTCGTCTCATCGTTTGTGATTCCGCAATATCTAGTTTTTCTACCATACGATTTAGATTATTGTGAGGTGATTGATAATACTAGGTTGTTCTTTGGGAATATAAGTCCGTGTTATCAATTAGTTCATGTTCACCTTGATTTATCAAAAGACGGAACAAAAATTCATAGGTTTATCGGTGGGAGACAGATTTATCTATTATCGTAGACTTTTCTTTGTGATACAAATTTGTTTATTGAAGTCTTCGACTTTGGGTCGTACCAACTCTTAGTTGTGGGTGAGATCAGCTAAGGGAATCAAGTGCGTAGTATCCTGCTGGGATCAGAGACATAACGAGTGCAACTGTACCTTGAATCAGTGTGATATTGATTAGGGTTCAACTACAGTCCGGACCGAAGTTAGTTTGTAGTAGGCTAGTGTATGTAGCGGCTTAATAGAGTGTGGTGTTCAATCTGGACTAGGTCCCGGGGTTTTTCTGCATTTGCGGTTTCCTCGTTAACAAAACTTCTGGTGTCTGTGTTATTTCTATTCCGCATTATATTTCGTTATATAATTGAAATATCACTGGTTGTGCGTTAAGATCAATCAATTAGATATCCAACCTTTGGTTGTTGATTTAAATTAATTGACACTTGGATATTGGTCTTTGGTACCATCCAAGTTATCTCTCTTTGATAAAGACTCGCAGATTTCTATTTGCTTGAGTAAATATCAAATCGAGAGATTGAGATATAAACTCTTTGATATACTTTTTATCTAGATTGAGTCTGACTGTCTAGTTGATTCTCTAGAAAGTATATTGGAGTTTGTCCATACAGATTGCTAATCGAAATATTGGGTGAGGTTGTTGTACCCCCGCTTTTTCACAACCCGTATAATCCAAGTCAACATTTAGAAAATCAATTTGGTACCATTTTGTTTATCATACGTCACGGGAATCGAACCCCTAACCTATAACTTGGAAGTTCTACCTATGACCAACCGGGCTAATTTCATTGGTTATCGACTCGGTACTTGGTATATCTAGTTTTAAAGTTTTGATTAGCTTTTAAGTTTGACCAGTCAATTTACTACTTTTAAACCTAATCTATCAAAGGTTGTTAACTGTTTCAAAAAAACGAACTTGTATTAAGTTCATATAAATATAAATTTGAGTTCATATCAACATAATTCTTTTTGGAAATATTGGGGTTGGATAATGTTCGCTATCAATTTCCATCCAGTGGCAGGTTCGTATATAAATGACGAGTCAGATCAAATATTTTTTGTCTTTTGAGTAATTTTATGGTTTCAACAACTTAGAATTTAATAACCTTCCAAATATATGAAATGCATTTTTCTTATTTTTGTTGGTTGAACATCTATACAAAAACTAAGAGCATGTTTGTTTTCTGCTGACTCGGGGTCTGGATCTGACTCGGCCCCTGACTCGGTCCGAGTCAGATCATTTGTTTTTTTATTTTGAGTCAGATCTGACTCGCGATCTGAGTCAGACCTAACCCCTGCTCGGACCCGTTTGAGTCGGGTAATAAAATACCCCTGACTTATGGGAACAAACCACTGACTCATATTTTTGAGTTAGGTGAGTCAGATCTGACTCAAAAAACAAACGTAGTGAGTCAGATCCAGATGAGTCAGGTGATTTCAGTCAGATCCAAATGAGTCAGATCCAGAAGAGTCAGGTGAGTCAGGAGAAAACAAACATGTTCTAAAATGATGATTTATATTATTGTTATTGAAAACCAAGAGTATATTTACACAGAAAATGGTTGGGAGCTTAGCAATAAGTTGCACCCCCGCACCTTTTTGAATAATAATACCTAACCTATGAAAAAGAGAACTGGCTACGTTACTATTGACGTCGTGGCTAACCATGCAGTTCTTTAATCTCTTCAAAAATACAACAATATCATCTCCCAACTCCCCTAATTAACATTGAAAAGGCTAAAACACCAAAATCATACCCATGAGACGCAAATTTGTTTGCGTATTTGTTCCGCTACATGTGCCACCAGAGGCTTTTATTAAAAAGAGAGAGTATTACACCGGAACGGCAAGGAGCCTAGCTTGATCTCCCACGCCCTTTTGAATAATAATACCAATCCTATGAAAAAGAGAACCGCCTATTTTGTTATTGACATCATGATTTGCTAGGCAATTCTTCGGTCTCTTTAGAAAAATAATTACATCCTCTTCTAATCACCTAAAGTTGAAGCGACTAAAACACCAAACTCGTACCCATGAGTTGTACACTTGGTCAAATACTTGTCACGTTTGCGAGTGATGGCAGCCGAGATAGCTTGTCCAGGTGTAAAGTTGCCAATACCGATGAAGGAAAAAACTACCGTGACATCGAAGCATGTATCCTTTTTATTATCCCAATTGTAGACAAGTATGTCAGCATGTCGTAAAGATGTTTCATCTAAAAGAAATCCCAATATAGCTTTTTTCCTGGATGCAACTCCCGCCTTGTAGCACAAGTCGTCTAAGGCATCTCGAATTAAATTGTGTCTGAATTTGAGACCCACGTCACTCGCATAATGAAGAACATGATCTCCATATATATCCATGTTTCTGCTATAGCAATAACAGATACTGTTTTCCTCAAGCAGGGGTATTCCTAAGCGATATTGTAAGATAAGTCCAAACTAACGAGGACCAACACTTTGGTTTAAACCCGAAATAGGCACTGCCTTAATGAAATCTTGTGCATGGTCAGTCTTAGTATTCAGAGTTATTATTATTATAATAAAAGATGCCAGCGGGGTCCTATTATTAAAAATTAAAAGGAGGTTTTTTACACATCAGTAGTGGGTAGCCGAGAGACGAGTTGGGCCCCAATACCAAGTTATTATTATTATTACTAGTAATACCACATGTGCGATGTACATGCTTGAATGTTACTCTTTTAACAACTCCAAACTAGATTATAATGATATTTTTTTCGTAAAATAAAATTTAATGTTCTTATTTGTACTCATTACGTAGGTAATTCAAAGAGCTTTTCAAATATGTTAATTTTACAAAAATCCGGTGTGTATTTTGAAAATATCAAGTTTTTAAAAAATTTAATATAACAATGACATTTTTGTTAATATGTAAATTGTGTAAATATTGATTTAATGTACCTTTGTACCCTTAAATATATGTGAAGTGATAATTGATATTAAAGGTCATATAAGTAATATCAGGGTTAGACCAAGGCTTCACCAAAAATACCTCTTTTCTTTATATTAGTATAAGATAAGATAAGATAAGATAAGATAAGATTAGTAAGATTATTATTTGTCTCGAAGTTATTGATGGTGGTTTTCTTACAAATTCAAAACTTGTAAATTTGCCTCTGAACATGTATCAGAGACATATCTATAAATATATGTGTGTTAGGGATACACCCAGTTGAACTCTCAGTATTCTATATATATTTAGGAGTATTTCAGTACTTACATTGTTGTAGTAGGGTAAAAATTGATTCTGCCGAAAATGGTAAAATGGGGTAGGTTGATGTGAAACGAGCCAAATCCCTAAACAAATTTATTGCGCATGAGTACTTTAGATTCGAGAAATCAATTTGTACAATTCTGGCATAAACCAAGAAATGGTTGTTACGGTCTTGCTTCGATCACAAAGGAATGAGAACTGTTGGTCTTAGGGAGGGAAGTAGATAAAGTGTTGAGATCATAAAGTATACTCTGTGAGAGGTGAAGGCGTATGAGAGTGTATCATAGAATAGAACCTGCTTGAAGGTTGTATACAGTGTGTTATGTATGTTCTGGACACTACTTCCTCAGAAATAGATCAGAAAATCTATTTATGTGTAATCATGCATGTACACCCTGATCTCATAGGAAGTGGAAGTTGTTGAGAAGTGTGAATGTGGATATCATTTGAAATTGATGAAACTGTGTCCCTATAATGGAGGGAAGACCGGACGGTTGCATAGCCACTACTCATTCACTTGTCAATTGTTCGCATTTACTGACACTTTATCATAATGGGTGCATTGCACGCCGCGTTGTTGTAGACTGCCAGACCAATACCCTGATGAACATCCCCCTATTTGTGACATTGTTGATATCTTGAGTGTTTTGGTAGAAAAATACTAATTTGATGTGAAGTCAAAGGTGACCTGCAGTTTAAGTCGAAGGTGACCTACACAACTCGTCACACCTGACTAATACGACTAACAAGCTGTGAAAACATATTATGTTAATGCCACTCTTGAATGGACCAGTAGTGTTGAATGTGTTGTTGTGAAGAGTGGTCATGATGAGTGGAGAAGAGGATGTATGGTCATCCAAGCAATTGGGTGTGCATAGTAGGACGTGCATGTGATTCCTAATGGAAGTATGTATTTCGACCAATCACGTGCGAGCTACGCTACAGGTGGTCATGAGTGGTAAGTTAAGCACTGCTTTTCATGATATCAACGAGAGGTGATGGGTGGTCATGAAAGAGTAGAGAAAAAGATACATGAGTATGGAAGTAGTCATGCATATGTGGCATGACATATTGTCTCATAATCACATTACCCCGCCTCTTGAATGAAAGAGTGAATGGAAGTTTATGTTAATACATGAAGAAATTCGTAAAATTTCGTAGTCAGAAAATTCAGATGTGAGACCTTTCACTAAAACTGTTGTAGCATCTTCATAAGAACTCAAATATTGATGGTTGACCCCACCATTCTTATCAGAAGAGAATTTCATATTTTTCTTCACGGGAATATTTAGGTTTTGAGCTTGTTTAGGAGGTGATAACATCCCAACAGTAAAAACTCAGGAAGAATTCATGAGGAATTCTGTCGGTTTTCAGCCACGACCTAGCTGGCTCTTTAAGCTATATCTTTTAGCTCGTTACTCCGATTGATGTGATTTTTTAGAATATTATACTAGACATCCCTACGAAACTTTTGGAATATAACTCATACTTAAATTATTTACGAATTTTCTCCCAGATGTTCGAACAAACTTGGGTGACCTTTTGGATGTCGTCCGACCAAGTTAAAGAGATGTGATTGGTCGAAATGGAAGAGAGGTGACAATCAAGCACTATGATACATAATTGTTTGGTCATGGGAGGATCTAGTCTAGTTAGATTGACCGGAGCGGAGCAGGTAGGCTATAAGCGATCTGATTGGCCGGAGCGGAGCATGTAGGCTATAAACGATATGATTGGACGGAGCGGAGCATGTAGCCTATGAGAGATTTGATTGGTCGATTAAGAAGAGGGGCGTGAGGTCGCCAACATGGAGCATGCTCGTCCGACCATGGGAGACGCGGAGCATGTTAGATTGGTCGGCCAAGTGGCGCGACTAATCCTTTTCCGTGACTGACCTAGTCAGTCAAGGTTTTCCTTTTATTTTATTTTTTTTGACTTTGCTAGGGTTTTGTAGCCATCGGCACTGAACACATTGGTTCCCAGCTAGCCTAGGTTTAGTCTCCACCAATAGGAATCGAGATATCGTGCATGCTCCGTTTTAGGGGAAAAATAATTAATTTATGTCATTCAGCTGAGAATGAAGATTAATGTCATGTAAGCTTTAGGAGTTCAACTAGGGAACATAGCGCTAAACCATTTTAACAATCAAGTACTGTGGAAAAATCCAAAAATGACCGTTATGCCCTTTTAGGTCAAATTTTGATAAAATAACCATTTTGCCCCTGGTCCAAAATTTAATGAATATGACTTTTCACTTCGAATTACAAAATAACCATTTTGCCCCTGGTATGTAAAATTACTATTTTACCACTGGTTTGAAAATTCACCCAAAATAATTATTTTGCCCTTTGTCAAAAGTCTACCATCAACAACTATATTCACCTCTGCATTGAATCTACACTGATTAGACAGCTCCTAGATAGATTGGTCAATACTATAGAGAAATATTTTCCTCAGAATGCCACTGGTGTTGGTTGCAATTCATCTCCAGATGTTCTCTTGTAATGACCCGACCCTTCACCGATATTGTTCCCCCTTAGCCATTGCGGTCATCCAGTAATGTGGAGTTTTCAATAGGCACCGCTGCGTTCATCTAGCAACAGCTTCCCAGGAGGTCACCCATCCATGGATTACTCCCGTAACTGCAGATGTTTTCGCCAATTCTGGAGCCAATTGCGCTAAAAAGCTCTTGTTATAATATAGACATCCTCTACCTCTTGTGAGACTAGTATCTGGCATAACCTCCCAGTATACTCTCCCAACCGAGCACAAGCGACCCATCCCTAGTTGTATTAACTACCACCGATATTATTCCCACTTACCCACTACGGTTATCCCAGTGTGGGATTTTTAACGGCGCTATTGCAGTCATCCAGCAGCAGCTTCCCTAGAGGTCTTCTATCATGTGACTACTCCAGGCCGAACACGCTTAACTGATAAGTTTTTTCCCAAAACTCAGTTTAGTGTATGCATCAGGCCTCGTTGTTAGGGAAGGACAAACCATTACCTATATTCCACTTGGCGAACCCTACCTGCCGAATCCGGGTATTACAATACCACCACCTTAAATTGGAGTCGTCATTGGCTCCGGAATATATTCAAGACCAGATCCAACGTTCCATATCCATCATGAGATAAGCACCTGGATCAACCTCGTCCAGCACCTTCCCGCTATCGACAGGAGATCCGTCGACTCTGGTACCATTTGTAATGACCCGACCCACCACCGATATTGTCCCTACTTAGAAATTGCGATCACATGCAGTGTGATGTTTTCTACAGGCACTGCTGCGTTCATCCAGTAGTAGCTTCCCAGGAAGTCACCCATCCCTGGATTACTCCTTCCCAAGCATACTTAATTGCAGATCTTTTCGTCAACTCTGGAGCCAACTGTGTTGAAAAGGCGTCGGCATAATGTAGAAGTTCTCTACCTCTTGTAAAACTAGTATCTGTCATAACCGCCCAACATACTCTCCCACCCGAGCACAAGCGACCCGTCCCTAATTGTATCCCAATTATCGCTGATATTATTCCCACTTGTTAACGGTGAATTTTTGACAAAGGACAAAATTGTAATCTCGCATATTCCTGATCCAGCAATCAGACGAGTATGTGAAATTCATGTCTCACGATAAAGCATGAAAACTCATACCGTGACGATCTCTGACTGAGTTTACTGCCTCTCAGAGCATACATAAATATGCGATTATTAAGGTCTCTCAGCCGAGCTTTCGATATTTCGTATATTTTGTTAATAGTGAGCAATTTCAGTAATTACTTCTGTATAAAATTGAAAATGATTGGACGTCTCCTAGATGTATTATCCACTAGTATAGAGCAACAAGGTCTTCAGGATGTTGCAATGTTCCCTGACTTTACAAAATAAGCATTCATAACGAGTGTGACGCTTCAACTAGCTCATACCTCGATTTTCGAATAGTTATAATGCTTGTTAGAGCATTGCTTGGTCGAACTCGCATGCGTTGCTATCTCAAGCATGTTTGTCAATGTTAGTGATCTAGCCTATTTATAGATGTCTCGGACTAGGATATAGATAGTGTAGTTGAGCTTAGATCTCTCGGCGTTCATCTCTTGAAGACGAAGAACTACTAAGGGGAGCTTGTTGAACTTCTTCGACAAAAGGTATCTGGAGACTTGAACTCATCTATCACTTGGAAAGTCTATTTCTACTATCTCCTATATTGAGACATAAGTCGTGTTACGATATAGTTTTCTCTATACACATTTGAGATTTCGAGCTGAGTATATATCGCTTACATATTTATCGAAATATATGTTGGTAAGCTTTCGCGTCGACCAAGTGGTAGGCCTGAGAAAGGGATTATTTTAGCCTACAATTTATACCGCAAGTGCACGGTGTCTGTTATGAAGCACGGGGCAAATACGAGTCGAACCACAGAGACTTGTGGTGCCGATAAGTGATCAAGGCTATGCTTAACTGAATTCTAAGTGAGGTAATGTGACAACAGATGTTTTGTAAATGCCGATACGGCTGAGTATGAAATGTGACACTAAGCTAAGGCAATGAAGTGAAATGTAACAAACTGGAAGTTACCAGGGTGGTGAATCCACCACCTGAAATTGAGCTAAGGCAATTCCTAGTCTAATTATGGTCTTGGTTCATCCCAGGGATGAACAACATGATACTATCTTGCTAATCTCACACACTCCCCCCTAGTATGGAGTGTCTTCTTACAAGACACTCCATCACAGGGTCATGTGATCAAATGGCGAATACAATATTTCTAACACATTAAAGCACGACAAGAACACAACATGAAAGTGAATCACTTAGCACATAATCATGGGTTTCAACACACCCTGGAAAATTAAACTAAAGCATTACAAGATAAATGAAATACAAATTAAAACTAAAGTGACTGCACTGGCTAATCCAGGCGTCCCTCAAACACTCACAGCTCCTTTTCTTTTATACATGCAGAGAGCAAATATCTCAAACCCTAATTTCAATTTAAAATAGAAATTAAATGAAAAATAATCGAACCCATACTCTGAATCGCACTATTCTCTTGTCAAATCGTCTCATGCGCTCCATGCTTTGGTTGTTGGCTAACCCTAGTTTCAATTATCTATCATTTAGCTTCTAGGGTTTGAGAAGCTATGTAATAGATAATTAATACTAGGAGCGGGCTGTTGGGGTTGGTTGTTGCTCGATATGGTGGTGGTGATGGTGTGTCGGGGAAGAGGGAAGGTCTTTGGTCGGGTGAAGGAAGGTGGAGGAGGAGAGCTCCGCTCCGAGATGGAGACGGAGATAGCGAGAGGAGAAGAAAGATAAAGTGAGGATGGGAAATGAGGTGTAGTCGATAGGTGTAGGGGTATGGGTATTTTCTGTGAGGCGGGGACAGCGATGATCGATGGGGAAGCTGCAGCGAGCGTAGGATGAAGGGTGCGATCCGAACGGCTCGGGGAGGTAGGCGGTTTTGGCGTGATCGGGTGTAGCACGGAGCAACGATCTTCGATGCACGTGGAGGCAGCGACCGTTGGATGAGGGAGAAAGAAATCTCAACGTCTCGAAGTGAGCGGACTCGGATCCGGGTCATGGTTAGCTCAAGCCCATGTCTTCTTTGTTGGGTTGCAACCGATTCGCGCGCGGCTTTGGCTATCTCGCTCCATAGATGTTTGACTCAATTCTTTGCTCTTTTGGCTCCTCGATTCTCCGAGCTTTATTTATTACCTAAAAACACAAAATTAATTAATACAAATATTTATTCTTGAAAACAAAGAAAACACGAATATGGGATAATATCTCGATTTCTAAGCGCAAAAGATGAGTAAAATGCCAATAAATAGATGTATAAATATGCACTATTTGGCACTCATCAAATACCCCCAAACCTGAATTTTACTTGTCCTCAAGTGAAACAGAAAATAAGAAATCCTAACTATACCCCGTCGCAGTCTCTCGAATGCATTTAGCGTATGCACTAAGCCTTTAAACCGCTAGGTGTCCCTAGTGGACGAGTTGTAGTCTCGTGAGGGTTTACCAGAGGTGTACCCACAAAACCTTCTCCAACTTCGAGTGTAAAAGAGTCTCAAGCATCCAAGAAGCTATGAGGACATAGAGTTTCGCATGCTAGTAATGAGGTTAGAACTACCAAAGAACGCATTCTCATCCTTAAGTCCGAGCGAGAAGTAACCATACCATATGAAAGAATTCGGATTCGATTGTGATCATAAGTCTCAACTTCTGCCTCACCATTAGGGTTTTATGATAATTGCACTCAAAAAGATCGCTTTTTTTTAGTCTCTCATGTGTGCAGGCAGGAGTAAAGAGAGAAATCCTGCACACGTTGTAGGTAAGAAGGATAACCTTCCGAAATAAAATCGGAGACTCCACGAAGTGTGGACAAAAAGAATCTTTTTCTGATGATCTCTAAGAAAGGAAAATCAACCATTAGCAAGGGGTGGGAGTACTCACTCACTTCTCACCCGATCGGCAATTAATATCACTCTCTCATAAGAACCATAGAAACGTCTTCACTCTTTGGTCTTCGGTCTTCAAATGTTGATGACGAACTTCTGAACTTTACAAAAACTTGACACAATAATTTTTAATAATTTTTTTTTTTTTTTTTTTTTTTTTTTATATCTAAGTTACAATAAAACGATAAAACTCAATTTTTCACAAACTTCATTAATTCTCATCCTATTTTCTTTCTTTTCTTTGTTGCATAAAAACCTTGGACTATCTCAACTTTTCTTTCAATATTCGATTTCGCTCCTTGTTCTTTGACGATGATGTGTTTCTATGGGTCTTGCTGATTGAGAGAGAGAATGATGCTAACTACAAATCGGTATTTAGAAGGAGTTTTCATCTTTAGACGTCACCCTCATGATTGACAAAAACTAGCACTCAAGAGATCAAAAGTAGTGCTGAAAATGGTGCGAAGTTGGGTAGCTCACCATTCCTACCCGGAATTTACGTAAGGTGACACACACTCTAACATCTTTTCTAGAAAGTTGCAAAAAATGAAGGTTGGTGCCTCACTTGATGTAAAATGGGTAGTCTCCACTATGGGTGATCACAATTCTACTACCGAATATCTAAACAAAGACCTAATTCGCCCTCCGGTATGGTTAAATCCGACTTTAACGCTCTAATCAACTAAGGAACCCGATTGTGTTCTCCTAGGTACTTCCAAGTTCCGTTATTTCGGTCAGAATCTCTATGTAAACATAGCTAGAAGCATGCTAGTGACTCTAAAATCTCTAAAAGTTGGAGGTTTTACAAAAAGAGTTTTTTTTTTTTTTTTTTTTTTTTTTTTGAAAATAAAAGGTAAAATAAAAGACTAAAAACTCTAAATGCAAAATAAAAACTAAAAACTCTAAATGCAAATGCACCCCCAAACCTAAATCAAACATTGTCCTCAATGTGTCACGAGATAGGAAAAATTTAAACAAATCACGTACCACGAGAACTATGTTGATAAGATAAAAGGGAAGAGATTACCGGATGTCGGCGGGGAGCAAGGTTGAGCTTCATTCGTCAAGGCTAGAATCCAATATTCTCAACGGAGATCATATCGGATTAGCATAATATATGTGCAAGAAGACTCAACCAATTCAAGAAAAGAAAATTTAACAAGTCCCTTTGGATATATACAATGAAAATGCACCATAAACCAATAGTCTAAAGAGTTGAGGATCAACCCAAAAGACGATATGTACACACATTAACAGACCTTACACAAAAATAAAATGAGAGTGCAAGTAAGACCGCAAATGGGAATGAGTTTCCCCCAAACCTAAATTTGTGAACGGGTGTGTTTGAAAGCACAAAGTCTTGCAATTTTAAAGGTACATCATGCAAAAGGTCTAACTCAAAATGAGTTTTACTAATAACAGGCAGATATACACATTCCAACTGTGGCTCTTTAAAAGTGTTATACTTTGATGCAAAATAGTCCAAGAGGACTTGGGAAGCACAAAGTTCTAGGCCTAAGTTAGGCATTTTCAGAAAAGTTGGTTTTGCAATTTTGTGACAAACTACACCTAGGTTGGGTGGAGGAGTTTCAATTTGTGACTCAGGAGAGAGGTTAGGTACATCTAAGTTGTGTTCATTTTTAAAATCATTTGTACCATCACACACTTTCCTAAAGTCAAAAGAGGGTAAATCATGTTCACTTTCACAGGACAATTCCACAGGATCCATATCAACATCACATGCATGAATATCAGAAGAAGCATCATTCATGGGGTTCACAGAAGAGACACTTAATGTCTCTGAACCTAAAGATTCTATCACATTTTCAAAATATACATGCTCTTCATATTCATCATCATCATCATAGCAAGAATTCATCTCTTCATTCAAAATTGTAGTATTTTTAGTGTACTCATCTACCTCTAGATTAGGTTCATATTCAATGTTAGTTGCATGAGTAAGACTAGAAACACTATTTTCAATCCTATCATTTTGTAACTCAATCAGGTTCCTTTGAAGAATCATCTTGAGTTGTTCCATTGAAGGAGAGTCTTCACTAGTGGGTATGCATTCCTCATATGGATATTCATTGTATAGTTGAGCATGAGGTTCACTAGAGAAGGGAAATTCGGACATGTTGCTATATGGATGGTCATGCATTGCATTCATTTCAAGCCTAGCATTTTGCTCTATGAGTGTTTCCATTGTTGATTGCAAACTAGGAGTTGGGGAGTATAAAATTGTTCATCTCCCCACATGTGGTGAATGATGCATGTGTTCGGGTTGATTATGGTCCCAATAGTCACTTCTAGACACTTCGTACATTGGATTATCATGGTTTTCCCTAGACTGTCTAAAAGCATGTAGAATATAACAAGATTTCAGCAGGTGGTCTAAGCCACCACATAAGGTGCAAGCATGCATTTCATATTGCCTAGAAAAACTAGATTCGATGATTGCTTTTCTAAAGCGCATTGCCTATCTAAAGCGAGATAGTCGAGCTTCTAATTGATCTAAAAGTGATGACGGGTATGAGAAAATTGTTCATTTTCAACTTTGTGGTGGATGATGTATGTGATCATAATGATTAGGGTATGTGAGGTCAGGGCCCCGAGAAGGCCCATAAAATTCCCTAAAGTCACTATGGTATGTGGGGTGTTCATCCTGTGAAAGGTGCCCGTAAGCAAGCTCTCTAAGGGATTTGTTTGAATCCCCAGATGCGGACCAAAATCCTGACATGATTTATCAACTCAAATTGAACTCACAATCTAATTTGGTTTTGGTGGGATTGGTTTGGTTTATTGGGTTTCATTTGGTTTTGTTGGGTTTTGGTTTGTTGTGGGCTTGTTGTTTGGTTTATGTGGGATTATGTGTGGTTGCAGCCCAAAGTGTTTGCAAAACTTAATGGGTGTGGTAAACCTAGTGAAATTGGGTTCTAGCCCAAATGATGTAGGCTCAGTTTTTGTGCAGACAGCCCAACAGTTTAGCTAATATGGGCTTGGCTGTTAAGGGTTTGCTTGAAAATTTGTGTGGGATTGATTTGGTTTAAGTCCAGCAGTGTGGCTTGATTGTGAGCAGCCCAGATTAGGTTGAGTTGGGCTCGATTTGGTGTAAGCCCAGAAGTCAGTTGAGCCCAGTAAGTGGGTTTTAACTTTAGCAGCCCAGGGTTGTGTAAACAGCCCAGAAGTCAGTTGAGCCCAGTAAGTGGGTTTTAACTTTAGCAGCCCAGGGTTGTGTAAACAGCCCAGAAGTCAGTTGAGCCCAGTAAGTGGGTTTTAACTTTAGCAGCCCAGGGTTGTGTAAACAGCCCAGAAGTCGGTCAAGTTTGTGCACAGCTAGGCCGGTCTACGGGTTACGTGGCACAAGATAACCGAGTCTTTGCAACTCGGCTTAGCTTAGCCTTTGCCGGCGGGTGCACAAGTACACAGGCTAGTCTCTTGAAATCACACAGTTAACACTAGCTCACAAAAATGATGCAACTACAGTGGGCTGCTTTCATGCACCACAGATTCATACATCAATGCAAAAGACTATGCTAAGGCTGGCTCAACAAGTTACACAGATTCACAATGCTATATGGATCAGCACAGAGCACTGAGGTACAGGGCACAGACTTGGTGGCTCAGGTGAGGTCTGCGGCCAACTTGGCTGTTTACGTTACAACTCACCCTCAACAGCTTCAGGGGCTGGGGGGTTAGAGCACAACTTCACAGTTCAACCACACCTCAACTCACAGCTTCAGGGGGCTGGAGTTAGTCACTTGAATCAGTTCACTGGGTCAGCAGATGCAACAATGAACAACGTATAGCTCCGTTGAAAACACACAGAGGGTCAGGTGGGTTGGTTGCAGTCCAATGCTCAAAATTTTCGGGGTATGTGGTTAAGCTCAGCTAACTTTCAGTCATGCATAGATGCTCAGTAAATGCAACAGTTGCCTCCACAAATTATGTTAACAAAACTCAGCATTCATATAGGTTGGCTACACATGAGTTAGGTATACATTCATGGAGTAATGGCTCACAAACCAAGGTGCTCAGTCATGCTCAGGGGGCTAGCAAGGGGGTTTCACAGAGCAACGCAAACCCTAGATGTTGCAGAATATCTAGCCTATCAGGTGAACCAATCTTGGCATCCAACACAAGTTGGCCAACTAACAATCATGCAGTCAGGGTTAACAAGTTGGTGCACAGGTCACAGCAGTTATACAAGAATTCCAAATCTCAGAATAGTCTCAGCAATGCACAAATAACAGTCCAAAATGAAACTCAAATAACAGCAAATGCTTGCACACAGATCATTCATGCAAGTATAGATTGTAACAAGATTTGAGAACAACCAACCGGCACAGCCAAAATGGCTGTATTGCTCTGCTCCGAGCCTTTCCCTGGGTCGACTCAGCTTAACAGCATGCACAGGCTCAAATCCTGGGCTTTTCCTTGGTTTCTCTAGGTTGGTTCAGCTGCTCCACAGTAGCACAGGTGGTACCTGCTATCTCAAGAGAAGGTTTTTAGTTCTCAGGATATGCAAGTTAAAGCACAGAGAATGAGAGAGTGGTGACAGCTCAGGCCAATGGATTTGTGGATCGCAACTAACCCACTCACAACTTGCGGCTTCAAGAGGGGGCTAGCAAGGTGGTAGGTGGCTCACAAGCTCGGGCCGATGGTTTTGTCAGTGAAGGTTAACATGCAGTGTACACAAGCTGCCAGGTTATCAGCTAAGGTGCCATGAACAAAATGCACTGAACAAAGAGCAATGAACCAATAAGAGCAATGTGACACCCTAAGCTACGGAGATGACACACTAAGCTACAGAATGAACAAAGTGCAATGAACAATGAGCAAAATGCAATGTGACAGGGGGAAATGAACAATGAGTAAAACAAAGAACAACGGAGACTAATTTACACTACAATGCAAGGCTAAAATTAACAAGAACAGAGAACTAACAGCTTAAAGATGTACAAACAGTGAAGATGTAAACAAGAGAGAAAAACTATATTATGCTAACACAGGGTTAAAAATTAACAGTGCAAGGTGAGTATGTACAAGGAAAAATGAAGAACAGTGAAGCGAGCCAAGAACACAGGGCACGCGCCAAGTCCCCGGCAGCGGCGCCAAAAACTTGGTAGGCCTGAGAAAGGGATTATTTTAGCCTACAATTTATACCGCAAGTGCACGGTGTCTGTTATGAAGCACGGGGCAAATACGAGTCGAACCACAGAGACTTGTGGTGCCGATAAGTGATCAAGGCTATGCTTAACTGAATTCTAAGTGAGGTAATGTGACAACAGATGTTTTGTAAATGCCGATACGGCTGAGTATGAAATGTGACACTAAGCTAAGGCAATGAAGTGAAATGTAACAAACTGGAAGTTACCAGGGTGGTGAATCCACCACCTGAAATTGAGCTAAAGCAATTCCTAGTCTAATTATGGTCTTGGTTCATCCCAGGGATGAACACCATGATACTATCTTGCTAATCTCACACACTCCTCCCTAGTATGGAGTGTCTTCTTACAGTACACTCCATCACAGGGTCATGTGATCAAATGGCGAATACAATATTTCTAACACATTAAAGCACGACAAGAACACAACATGAAAGTGAATCACTTAGCACATAATCGGGGTTTCAACACACCCCGGAAAATTAAACTAAAGCATTACAAGATAAATGAAATACAAATTAAAACTAAAGTGACTGCACTGGCTAATCCAGGCGTCCCTCAAACACTCACAGATCCTTCTCTTTTATACATGCAGAGAGCAAATATCTCAAACCCTAATTTCAATTTAAAATAGAAATTAAATGAAAAATAATCGAACCCATACTCTGAATCGCACTCCTCTCTTGTCAAATCGTCTCCTGCGCTCCATGCTTTGGTTGTTGGCTAACCCTAGTTTCAATTATCTATCATTTAGCTTCTAGGGTTTGAGAAGCTATGTAATAGATAATTAATACTAGGAGCGGGCTGTTGGGGTTGGTTGTTGCTCGATATGGTGGTGGTGATGGTCGTGTCGGGAAGAGGGAAGGTCCGGGTCGGGTGAAGGAAGGTGGAGGAGCAGAGCTCTGCTCTGAGATGGAGACGGGAGAGAGCAGAGGAGAAGAAAGAGAAAGTGAGGAAGGGAAATAAGGTGTAGTCGATAGGTGTAGGGGTATGGGTATTTTGCCGTGAGGCAGGGACAGCGATGATCGATGGGGAAGCTGCAGCGAGCGTAAGATGAAGCAGGTGCGATCTGAACGGCTCAGGGAGGTAGGCGGTTTTGGCGTGATCTGGTGTAGCACGGGAGCAATGATCTTCGATGCACGTGGAGGCAGCGACCGTTGGATGAGGGAGAAAGAAATCTCAACGTCTCAGAAGTGAGCGGACTCGGATCCGGGTCATGGTTAGCTCAAGCCCATGTCTTCCTTGTTGGGTTGCAACTGATTCGCGCGCGGGCTTTGGCTAACTGCTCCATAGATGTTTGACTCCAATTCTTTGCTCTTTTGGCTCCTCGATTCTCCGAGCTTTATTTATTACCTAAAAACACAAAATTAATTAATACAAATATTTATTCTTGAAAACAAAGAAAACACAGAATATGGGATAATATCTGATTTCTAAGCGCAAAAGATGAGTAAAATGCCAATAAATAGATGTATAAATATGCACTATTTGGCACTCATCACCAAGTTCATCTTATATCATGAGAAAATTGCCGAGTAACATCTTACATGGTTTGTGTGATACAATCATTTGATGTAGGCTTGGAATGTTTCGATAATGATTATGTCAATATCTTGAAAATTGGTTTGATGCTAATAGTGTGTGAAAACAACTATTGTCATTATAGAAGAATGTTTCAATGATTGAAATAAAGAGTTGAAGATGTAACCATCTTTGGATATAAGCATATATAGTGTGTTCGCACATTAGTGTATCAATCCATAAACCGGGAACCATGAGTATGCATATGTGTGTATACGAAATTGGTGAAGGAGACAAGATAAGTATGCGTACACGTACACATACTGGCGGAAGTTTTCGGACCGAAAATATCTGCTGAGTTGGGGAATTACAAACTCCCAAACTAGTCACCTTAAGTATGCGTACATGTACGCATACTGGCGGAAGTTTTTGAACCGAAAATTTCAGCTGAGTTTGGAAACTTAACAAACTCAAAATCCGGTTGCTTAAGTACGCATACCCGTACGCATACTTAAGCTGGTTATTTTGTCAAATCGGTCAGTTCATGGACTTAAACATTTAAATCATAAGGAATGCAATCTTTGCAAACGGTGGCTATAATGTTCATGATTGATTCAAGTGAATCAAACCGATTTGGTTTCGATTGTGTTTTCTATACAATTGAACAACTCTTTAACTAGTTTCATTTGAGTCATTTGAACTAGTTATGGTTAAGATGAATAAGGTTGATATGAGAGTAATCATATGGCTAACCTCGGTTAACCATTTGTGAACCAACCTGGTGTACACGTTTAGGTATGGTTACATAAACCTAAATGAGGGTACATTTCATTTGTGTGTAACAAGATAAGTTCGATCTAATGGTTGAAAGATATTAGCTTGGTTGAATCAGGTTTTTCATCTAACGGTGAATATTGAATGCTTTGTTACCAAGGTAACTTGGATTGCAACCCCTGATTTGAAAACTATATAAAGGAGAACTCTAGCAACTTGGAAACCTAATCCCCACACCTCATGTGTGTTACTAGTTGCATAACTAGAGTCGATTCTCCTTTAACCTTAGGTTTCTTCTCGAGACCCTGTAGGTTAACGACTTAAAGACTTCATTGGGACTGTGAAGCCAGACCCCACTATTATCTTGTAGTTGCGTGATCTGATCTTGCTGTTTCTATCGTGTTGAGTACAATTGAAATAATTGGCTCGAGATTTTATATCTCCGATAGGCAAGATAGAAAAGTAATCACAAAAAAACTTCGTCTCATCGTTTGTGATTACACAATAACTTGTTTCGCTAGTCGATTAAGTTTATTGTGAGGTGATTGATAATACTAGGCTGTTCTTCGGGAATATAAGTCCGGGTTATCAATTGGTTCCTGTTCACCTTGATTTATCAAAAGACGGAACAAAAACTCTTGGGTATTTAAGTGGGAGACAGATTTATTCAATCCTATAGACTTTTCTGTGTGAGACGGATTTGTCTATCAAGTCTTCGACTTTGGGTCGTATCAACTCTTAGTAGTGGGTGAGATCATCTAAGGAATCAAGTGCGTAGTATCCTGCTGGGATCAGAGACGTAAGGAGCTTAACTGTACCTTGAATCAGTGTGAGATTGATTAGGGTTCAACTACAGTCCAGTCCGAATTTAATTGGTAGTAGGCTAGTGTCTGTAGCGGCTTAATACAGTGTGGTGTTCAAACTGGACTAGGTCCCGGAGTTTTTCTGCATTTGCGGTTTCCTCGTTAACAAAATTCTGGTGTCTGTGTTATTTCTTTTCCGCGTTATATTTTATTATATAATTAAGGGTGAAATATAGATGTACCCCTATTTTTTTATGCATATACAGATGTACCCCGTTTTTTTGAACTTTGCAAATGTACTCCTGTTTTGACCGTTTTTTTGAAAAAACGGTAAATGAAAGTTAGTCCTAGATTATCTCACACCGGCTCCGCATTTTCCCACTTAAAAAGACATTTCAGTCCTTCAAATCACTGAGTTTTCTAGTTAACTCAGTTCGGTCATATAGTTCATCAGTACACTTTTTTAAAAATGAATTCAAAATATGAGCATGAAACTAGTAATAAGAATGTATTTGCGAACCTAAAAATTACATAGATTGAAAAATTAGTACAATGCAACTTATAATGTTTTACATAGATGGAAAAATTAGTACAATGCAACTTATAATGTTTTTCTCATTTCCACCATATAATGATTTCGAGAGTTGATCTCCTTGTTTTTCTTACTGGACATGTATCCAATCATGCTTAAATCTCTCAAAGCTTGTGCCTTCATGATTCTCTCCATGTTAGCACTCTAGCCATACTCTCTAGTAACCAATACAAAACAACTTTCTCAACTCTGAACGCTTCCTTAATCACCTTGCAAAGAAACTCAAACTTCTCCTTAAACGTCCAGCTTTCTCCTTTTCATCTTCAAACCAATATCAGCTCATATTGATATAAACTACAACAGCACATTCACATGACATATCCGAGCTCATAAGGGACCAACTCACACCCCGTAGCACCAAAATATCTGCCACAAATAGAAGAATCAATACTGAATCACTAATAGCTTTAAAGATGAAAAAAATATAACAAAACTGCTACAAGTAATCCAGAGAAGCATCATCATTACTATTCCTTTGCTTAATGGGTTCTTCCCTAACTTTTCTCGACGTGAAATCTCATTGCGCAACTATCACAACTGCAGCAATTGTTTCCTCTCCTTACTGGCTTGTAAAACCATTCATTGAATATTCACAAACAACCATGAGAGTCATGGTTAGTCATAGAAACGAGTAAGCAAAACATTCCAAAACCACACCCAAGAAGTAAACTGAGTCTGAACATAAACAATTCCCGCTCCAGTTAACATATAGTAGATTCCTACAACAAAAATGAATACATATATAAAAGACACCCAATATCAGGGACAATATGAAAGACAAAAATCTAAGCTTATTAAGGTTCTCAAGTTGCAAACTGTAGATTGATTAAGAGTGAACCAGGCAATACTCTGCTCAGAACAAGTATAACATACACTACTGTACATAAATCGTAACCGAAACAAACAAGGAAGATCATTTCTCCTTTTCCCACTGTCCCTAACAAATACAGCAAAAGAACTTTACTATCTAACAACCCAATTATTATTTTTTTAACTTGGTTTAAAACCCAGATCTCATAACCAAGTATCTTCTTGAAACAAACCCCAATTGAACAGAAAATCAAAAAGAAAAAAAAAACCCATCGAACTCCTAAATTAGAAACTATTAGAAGCACCTAATTGAACCCCTAAATTACTTAATAGTAATCAAAATTAATTGAAACAGGAAAAAAAGGAGAAGATGAACTACCTCGAGCCCTAAATTGAATAGTTTACATTTTACTTAATAATTGAAATCAATTGAAACAAGGTAACTTTTGTGCATTAATTATTGAAATCATAAATTGAAACCCCAGAAATCAACCCAATACTCTAATATGCATACTTGATATAACAAAATTGATGCAATGAAACAACTAGATAACGAAAAATTAACATCTACTTAGGGTTTGTGACAAACCTTTCACTTGATCCATTTTTTCCTTGTCTCCCTTCCACCATCTTCACCATGACCAGTGCAATCTAACCTTGCAAATCTCATATTAACCTTGTGGTAAAACAAACCCCAAAGTTTATTCTTGATTTTGCTGGGAGAAGATTTCTTTTTGTTAGAACCAGAAAGAAACGAAACTGAAAGAAGAGAGGAAAACTGTAGATTTGGGATCTCCTCTTTTTCCCGCAAGCTTCAGGAACCCCAGATATTTACAGTTTGCAACACGTGTAGGAGATAATTCCTATGTGTCACCTAACGATCTTACCTATAGAGTTTCATAGAGATCACACAGTGTAAGATACCCGATCCAGAGTTGGCCACGTGTGTATATTTGTGGCCAACATTAAAGGGAAATATGGTAAACTCGGTATCATCATCTCATCTCGGTCAAGGAGATATTGACCGATAATTACGAGAAATTGACTAAAGTAACAGACTTGGATGGAAAAGTGAAAACAGGCCTATATTTGTAAAGATGAAAAAAACGGGGGTACATTTGTCTATCGCGTATAATAACAGGGGTATATCTGTTTATAATCCTATAATTAAAATATCACAGGTTGTGCGTTAAGATCAATCAATTAGAATATCCAATCTTTGGTTGTTGATTTACATTGACTGACACTTGAACATTGGTCTTTGGTACTGTTCAAGTTGTTTCACATAATAATCAGGCTCGCGGATTTCTATCTGTTTGATTTGTTGATTACATTGTGAAACAGAGATATTAAACTCTTTGATATACTTTACTCTAGATTGAGTCTGACTGTCTAGTTGATTCTCTAGAAAGTGTATTGGAGTAAGTCCCCTCAGATTGCCAAACGAATTGTTGGGTGTGGTTGTTAGACCCCCGCATTTTCAATTGGTATCATAGCAAGCAAACACATTAAAGACCTCATAAGTCTGCGTTTGTAGCGATCTGATATGGACAAAGGTGCTATCTCTATAAACGTACCACTAGTCTTCGATGGCTCTAATTACTTGTGGTGGAAAATTGCTATGCGTGCCTTTCTTCAAGCGCGTGATTTTTAATTATGGGTTTATGTAGTTAATGGCTATGATGCTCCCGTTGTGGCAGTAGGGAATGCAACCGTTCCAAAGAACATTGGTGAATACAATGCTGCTTACTTGTTGCGAAGCAAAACTTCGACGGTTTGGATGCCATCATACATGCCATTACCCCAGATCTTCAACACCATGTGACTACGTGTACTCGGTCTAAAGATGCGTGGGATATCTTAGAAACCGTATTCGAAGGAAATACCAGTGAAAAGGAAGCTAAGCTTCAAAACTTTAATTCCGATTGGGAAAACCTTCGTATGGCAGATGAAGATTCTTTTGATGAGTTTAATCAAAAAGTGTCTGAAATTGTTAATGCATCTTTTGCATTGGGTAAGACTATTCCTGAAAAGGACATTGTGATGAAAATTATCAAATCGCTGCCATCTAGATACAATTCTAAGAAGCATGCCATCGTTGAAGGAAATAACCTTGATGCTCTTTCCAGAAACACGTTGCTTGGAAAGCTAAAGATCTTTTATCATGAGTATACATCCAAAATCGGAAAGGATGTTGCCTTCAAATCACAAAAGAACACTAAATTACTTGATAAAAGTAAAAGTGTTTATGTCTCTGAGGCTGATTCATCAGATGAAGATCTTGAAAAATCAGTTTCTATGATCACAAGACAGTTTAGGGATCTTCTATTGAAGAGAAGTAAACGGTTTTCCAGAGACAAACCTAGTTCGTCAGTTAAACCTCACAATCGCATTCCTCCTAAAAACAGGGATGCTGACGAGGCTGATGATGAGGATATGCCACAATACTTTAAGTGTAAAGGTTTTGGCCATTTTGAAAATGAGTGTCCGAACCGTAGAAAATACACTGGAAACAAAGGTCTTGCTGCAACTCTTGATGAAATGTCTGATCACTATGATTCCAATGAAGACGAAAAATCAAGTGTTGCACTTCTTTGTGAAGATATCGATTTTGATAACTGTAGAAATACATACATCAATCTTGATATTCTTCAAGAAAGAAACTCAATCAATCTGGAAGAAGAAATTAACCTTTTTGTTGGAAACTCTCTATCTGATTTTTCAGGTTCCACTCTGTGCCTAGCAGCTTGCGCATCCCGGGCATCTGAATCAGCTTATCCATTGACATGCTCTTATTGTTCACTCAATGTTCATGAACTTTCAAAGTGTTTCAAGTATAAACACAAGATGAGACATGTCAAGAGACTTCAATGAAGAGCAAATCGCCTAGCAAACAAGCTCAAACTTGTTCAAAAAACCGCTGAGGTATGTAAGATTTTATCCTCTTCAAAGAAGTTGGTTTCCAAAGATAGGTCAAGACCTCTAGAGAAAAGAGTATGGTCTAAACATTTTGATAGACAGGGATCAATGAATTCCCTTCAAAAGGGTCATATGGTGGACAAATTGTTGTTCACCACAGCACAACTTGATTGTGTTGTTTTGGTGCATCTTGTCTCATGTGCCTGATTAAAAGAGACAAGATTGTGCACACCTCAGGCTTAACAATATAAGAAAAACACTTTTTGTTTTGGTTTTCTTAGATTTACTGTGTGATTTGGAATTCTTTCATATCTAATTGATATTGGAAGGAACCTCCATGTTTATCAAAAGAGGGTTATTCTCGACAATTCTACTCTCTTTAGGGTTGTGAATTGTGTGTGCGTGCACCTGTACTATTTAAGGTTCCGTGACCCTACATTCCTTTTTCCTTATCTGAAACTCTTTTCATCTTAAGACTGCCTGTTGAGTTTATATTGTGATTTCCTCTCACAATCCCATACACGTATGGAGACTCCAAGCATCATATGTTCTGATGGAAAAGATGTTAATATGATTGTTAAGCCATCAATCATGAAGGAAAAAGAAAAATCTCCATTTCCTCCAACTTTGAAAAGAAAAAGAAGGAATGTGAGGAAGCCAAGGGCTGTTCCTTCAAATTCTCAGAAGTTTTCTGATGTTCTTGAAGAATTGAAGGAAGCAAGGAAGGAGATTAAACAAATAAAGGCTTTTGTTATGAGAACTCTCGATGGAGACTCCAAGCATCATATGTTCTGATGGAAAGATGTTAATATGATTGTTAAGCCATCAATCATGAAGGATAAAACAAAAAGAAAAATCTCCATTTCCTCCAACTTTGAAAAGAAAAAGAAGGAATGTGAGGAAGCTTAGAAATGGGTCATGTAGTAAAGAAAGGTGTTCCTTCAAATTCTCGTTAAAACACTCTAAACTTTCTCTCTCCTAATGACTTGCTCAACCATTTCTTTTCGATGTTCTTGAAGAATTGAAGGAAGCAAGGAAGGAGATTAAACAAATAAAGGCTTTTGTTACTTTGAAAAGAAAAAGAAGGAATGAGGAAGAGTTCCTTCAAATCTCAAGAATCAAGGAAGTACAAGGAGAAAGGCTTTTTGCGAGAATCCTTTAGAAGGCCCTGGTTCGACATCATCAGCCTAGAAGGTTTGTTGGAATTGACTACTTTCTCCACGAACCCTATGTACCAATGGCTGTTGACGACAAGGAGTTCGGGGACGATAAAGAATTCTTCAGAGGTCTTAATGTCTAGTAAATCTTCTTTTAGAGAATTTATTTCTTGTTTTTAGAAGAATAACTAGGGTTTGGAATCGCCATTATCGTGAGTACACATAGCTATGCCCAACGATTTTCATCTTCACGTTTTTAGATTTATTTATTTAAATTCTAAGTTTTTTGGAAGATGATTTTTGCATTTTTAATCTTTATGATTTTATATATTGCAAATTGTTATGGGATATGTTGTTTACGTCCGTGAACCTGTGACTGTCCCATACTTGTTCAAAAGTTATCTCTATTATGTCGGTATGAATGTATTGATGGAAGATAGAATGAACTTTTGACATTACAAAAGTTAAAGCCTCTTATGTCAATATTTGATGGAAGAAAGGATAAAACTTTTGTATACAAGGATTAAGCCTATTGTATGTCATTGTGCAAATAGTGATGGAAAATAGGATGAATCCTTGTCTATTCCGCAGTATTTGGTCGATCTCCGATCCAAATTTTTGTGCATATATTGTGTTGCTCCGTAAGGTTTCTTGTGTTTGAGCATAAATGATTGAGTTGATCATTATCTTATGATTAACTTAGTTGTTGCTCCGTAAGTTCTCTTATGTGTGAGCATAACCAACTAAATTGATCATTCTCTTGTGGTTACTTTAGTTGTTGCTCCGTAAGTTCTGTTATGTCGAGCATGACCAATTGAATTGATCACTTTTTGTAGTTAATTTGGTTGTGTATTTCAATTAAATTAATCGTGGGTTTTCTTGTGATTAATTTAATTGTATTTTTCGATTAAACTAACCATGGGATCTCTTGTGGTTATTTCAATTGAATATTTTTGGATTCAAATTCATGTGATTTGATGTTGTCCAAAAGAAATCCTTCTTTTCTTGTAAAAGAAAGGTCGCCTTTGTTGTTCCCTCAGGGATGACATTTTATGGGGGAGAGTTCATTTTGAACTTGTGCGTAATTGCCAAATCTTTGTGGGGAGTGCGGCTGTGGAATATTAGGGGTTATCTTGTATCTTTATTAACTCCTTGATGAATGCATTTAGCTTCGGCTTTATGATTGCATTTAAATAAGTTGGTATGGTATTCTCTTTTAGTCATGAAGTATCTCCTTGGAAATTTCATGAGGATCCCACTAGTTTTCGTACCTTTGCCAATTTATATTGACAAAAAGGGGGAGAATTAATGTGTAGTGTGATACTACAAATACATTTGGTTTACGGATCATTATGTAAGGGGGAGTGGTTTTCATGTTGAGATAGAGTATTGACTAAGGGGGAGTGATGAATATCACCATAATATTGTTGTCAAAGTTGTGATACAATTGGACTTTGATGTGGTGTAATAATATTATGACACTGAATAACAATGATTGAGAGCATTCTATTTTCTCATTGTTATAGCTATGGTTCTTCAACAACTGTGATGCTGAACTTACAGCCTTTAGGATCATGGAGTACTTGGAAGTGACGAAGATTTCGAGTCGCGTTGAAGATGCCAAGGAGATCAAGCATGTGGATGGGAAGCTACAATTTTATCTATTTTGTAATCCATATGTATTGATAGTTTTGTCACTAAAATTGACAAAGAGGGAGATTGTTAGAGCATTGCTCGGTCGAACTCGCATGCGTTGCTATCTCAAGCATGTTTGTCAATGTTAGTGATCAAAACTATTGTTGATGGTGGATTTTCATTTAAGGTTAAAATTGTAAAAGCCAGAAAATTATGCGCTAACATCTTGTAAAAGATAAAGCCATTAATAAGTGTTGAATACTTCTTCACTTTACTAATTCACCTAGAATGGAGCATGTGACAACAATCCCATTCTCTGAATTAAATACACGAAATTCATCCAGGTTGGAGCATGTAGCAACAATCCCATATACCCTGTGAATTTATATCATTATTAATTAATGCGTAAGCAGCCTTGTATTTCCTGTAATCATTATCAATGCGGCATGACGACTGAGTGTTGCTCTCAGCAGAGCAACACGAACCTCCAAGCATTATAATGAAAGCACGTACGAAATACCCGTACAGGCTGCAACTCTCGGTGTGTTATACTAGCCCGATTGAGCAACTCTCGGTGTGTTATACTAGCCCGATTGAGCATTCGGACCGTCTCAGATCGACCTGGAAATGATCTCGATCATCCAACTTCACCAGCATGATTGGATGGCCCAGATCAATTCCATAACCCCCAAGCAGGTATGAAATATTCGCTGCCAAACCAACGCGGACCGCGCATGGTCGGCCTCCCCAAAAGGTTGGCATAGCTTGCCAAAACGTCCAAACCAGAGCGGTATGGGCGGAAAACCCTAAATTAGGTTTTGCGGCACATTACATGTGTCACAAAACAGTCTCAACCATCCATCTTCGCATGTATAGATGGAGGGTGTAGATGTAGATTCAAAAGGCCCAGAGCATGTCAACACAATCACCGTGGGCTCGCCTACATACCTGACCAATCGGTCAGGACCAACCATGGTTGGTCATCCCACCGTACGCCCGAATGGAGCATGACGCACGGCCCCGAAACCCAAAATTATGGTTTTATGAGCATCACGAGTGTCCATCTTCTCCTAAGCACGAATGGAGGGTCCAAGATTAGATTAAGCGTGTCCTGGTCATACCAACATGACCACCGTGGACCCATCTATCCCCTCACCTGGTCAGCCAAGGCATACCATGCCTGGTTATACAAAATCGTCCGCCCAAACTAGCGTGGTTACACTTCCCAATTACAAACTAATCTCGACCGCTCAACTTCGCCGGACGATTTGAGTGGCTTAGATCACGTTTTCATGGGACAGTCAGGTATAGGCGTGAACACCAGCCTATCACCTACACGCCAGACCGATCGGCCAAGACCGACCAAGATTGGTCGTCTTGGAACGCGCGCCCAAAGTTGGCACGATGCGCGGCTTTTGTTTGCACTCGTTTTCTGTTGCAAACTGATCTCGACCACTCGACTTTGCCGGACGAATTGAGTGGTCCAGATCACACTTTCGTGAGATAATGGGGTATGGGCGCCTACACCGTCATGCCGTCTACACGCATGTACGATCGGCCTGGCCAAAATCGTATCCCAAGCTTGGATTCGACCAGGCTAAAAAGGGATGCTTGCGCACCTCTTCTAAAGTCGCAGATGAGTGTCTCAAAGATCATCTCGTCCGTCCAACTTCACCGGCTTGGTTATACAACCCTGGTCAGGAGTTAATTGGTCAGTAAGGCGTCTTGGTGATCACCACCCGTCACTTTACCACACCATGATGTAGTACCTGCATAGAATACACACGATACTTCACAAGTATCGACCTCCTGAATAACGCAGTTATTCAATTTAGCATTACATGGTACCTTTTGTGGGTCCCACGACCCACACATTCTAGACATCAATCATGTCACAAACTGGGGGATACATACTGGGGTATTGGTCTGGCGGTTTACAGCGTGCAGCGCACAACGCGCCATCACAAGAGCGTGTCAGGAAGTCATGGATGGCTAAGTGATGATGGGATAAGTGGGCAAGCCTGGTCGTGTGACACTAACACATTACTCCACTACTCCATTACTCCACTTTCTCCACTTCCCACGAGATACGAAGGATAGGTTAAAAGACTTGTATAAATAGGTTCTCCATCCTATTTTTTAAAAAACAGAACAAGTCCGGATAACGAGAGGCAAGTGTTGATACAATCGTATTCAAACACGGAATCGATAGCTTACACCCCGCAAGCCGGTTCAGCTTTCTGATACAAGTCATTCATAGCCAACACCTTCACATTCTCAACACCTTCTTCGCTTCCCTCCCTAAGATCAACCCCATCTCCTTCACTTTGTGACCGAAACAGGTCTGGAACGGCCATTTCTTGGTTTAGGACGGACTTGCACAGATTGATCTCTCGAATCCACAAGCACTCACCGCGCAGTGCATTTGTTTAAGGTTTAGACTCATTTCTCATCCACATACCCCAAATTACCAAAACCGGCAGAAATAGTTTTCACCCATAAACAATTGGCAACCACAGTGGGAGGTTAATCTCTCGGTTGTAAAGTCAATTTCTTCAATACCATTCATTCAATTTCGAGATGGTTGGTCTTAGGACCACCTCGACGGTATCAAATCCTGATGGTTCCTCCAACGGAGATACCCCTCCTCCTAACGGCGTATCTGACGGAATGATTAGGAGATTCCCAATATTAAGCGAACTAGCACGTGTACAAGAGATTCACACGAAGAACATGGAGCTAATCAAAGAAGCGGTAAACGGCATACTTGATCTCCTCATCAAGATGACATCATAGATGAGCGTTCCGGAGACCTTTACACCGGGACTAGTTCCCCTCAGATCAACAGTTTTACTACGAACCAGAGGCGGTGGATCAGAAGCGGCATCTCTAATGGAAAGCTTGTGTGAACTCTTGCACCTCTCGAAGAATAAATGGGCAGAGACGTTTGTGTAGGTTAATAAAATAGCTCGACGTACACCGACTCCTTCTCGTCCGTAAGTCTTAATCGCATCGGAAACATCTCGTAAATAATGTTACATTTACGTAAGACGACATGATGGCAGAGGAAGGTCACAACCGGCCCTACATGTTACCGCTCACATCAAGGGTTCAGAGTTCAGGAGGGCCCTCGTCGACACAGGAGCATCTTCGAATGTGATTACTCTCAAGACTCTCTAGACAGCCAAGGTTAGCCCATGCAAGATTGTACGACAGCCCACCACGATGACGGACTTCGAAGGAAATCAGACCAAAGACATACGGGTATGTCAATCAATTTATCAAGAAGGACCCGTTCAGTCAAGAGCAAAGTTTGAAGTCATAGAAATGGAGCCGGACTAACATATGATACTGGGGAAACCGTGGCTTCACGACAACAAGGTCATTCCTTCAACGTATCACCAGTGCCTGAAGACCATGCTAAATGAGGAAGTCATCCGTATTCCTGCATCATTGTCTCCGTACGCACCAATATGCGGAATGGAGCTGTTCGATCCAAAAGATACTTCGCAGGGAAGATCAGACAAAGTCCTGTGCACCCCACTACCCACGTGGGCTTCAATCCAGGAAGAAGACCAACTTGCATCACTGAGGGCCAAACACCATGATACGCCTTCTATGACGAGGCATCCATCTTTATCCAGTGAAGCTTCAACCCACGTTCACACCAAAAGGGAACGCACCTTTGAGGCGAAACGTGACCATAAGGGGAAGACAATATACCGGCGCCGTTGTTAGCAATTAGCAGGAGAGACTGGCTCCCAGTCTCTCCGCCCAATTGAATGCTGCAGGAACGACGAAATACAAGAGGAGGTATTGGATGCCCTGCGACAACTACAATATGGAACCAATTCCACGACTGACGAGCTCGAGACTGTTAACATCGGAATGAAGAATCTCCCAGGCCGGTCTCTATCAGTTCGACTCTGTCCACAGACCAACGTACGAGTCTTGTTCAACTACTCAAGGAGTACCAAGATGTGTTCTCCTGGACATACGAGGAAATGCCTGGTCTAGATGAAAAATTGGTCACCCATCACCTACATGTCATACCTGGATCCAAGCCAATTAAGCAATCTCCAAGGCAATTCAGACATGAAGTAGAAGAACAAATCAAGAACGAAATTCGAAGTTACTAGTGCCGGCTTCATCGAGACTTATTCATCATCCGACCTGGTTAGCTAATATGGTCCCTAAAGAAAGAAGAAAAACGAACAGATTCGGTGCTGCGTGGATTTCAGAGACTTGAACAAGTGCTGCCCCAAGGACGACTTTTCTCTGCCTAACATCGACATGTTAGTAGACGCCACTAGCGGACACGGAATGTTTTCCTTCATGGATGGTTACATCGGCTACAATCAGATAAGGATGTATGAGCACGATGCAAGTAAGACAGCCTTCCGAACCCCTCTTGGAAATTTTTACTATACTGTTATGCCATTCGGTTTAAAGAACGCCGGCGCAATGTATCAACGTGCTATGACGGAAATATTCCACGACATGATGCATAAACAAGTAGAAGACTTTGTAGATGATATCGTGGTAAAGTCAAGGGCTCGAGCAGATCACACCAGCGTATTATGGCAAGTGTTTGAGAGGTGTCGAGAATACAAATTGAAGATGAATCCTTTGAAGTGCGCTTTCGGCGTCTCTTCAGGTAAATTTCTGGGATTCCAAGTAATCGCTGAAGGGATCAAGGTAGACCCATCCAAGACTCAAAGCTATCCTCACAATGCCGCCCCACGAACTGTGAAGGAGCTCCAGAGTTTCATGGGCAAGGTAAACTACATTCGACGTTTTATACCTGTTCTAGCCCAACTTACCGCTTTATTCACCCCCTTATTGAAGAAAGGAGCCAGCTTCGTTTGGACCGCAACCCAGTAGGAAGCTTTTCGAAAGATTCAACGAATACTGTCATCTCCAGCCATCATGAAGTCTCCTGCACAAGGAAAGCCGCTATATCTCTACACTTCCTTCAGTGACACCGCCGTAGGGGATCTACTCGCTCAGATACCCCAGAGCGGAAAAAGCATGTTTAGACTTGATCCATTCCATTCAGAAGTTTAGGCATTACCTACTGTCTAATAGGGTGATACTCGTGTCTAAATATGATCCTGCAAAGTTTTTACTTTCAAAGCCTCTGGCCCCGACGGGAAGGACAGCAAATGGCTTATCCAAATGTCGAGCTGGACATAACGTGTGTGTCACCTAGAGCTATCAAGGGTCAAGCAGTTGCAGACTTACTGGCAGCATTTCCTGGAGAAGGCACTACATGGCTACACGAAGATCTCCCTGGAGAATTTCCAGACGTCTCTGTTTTGGAAGAAGAAGTGTGGCTCTTGTATTTTGATGGCTCTGCTACCCTTAGCAGTAATACTGGAGGAGCGGGCGTGGTATTAGTATCTCTAACCGGAAGTATTCTCATACTCCTTCAAGATGGACTTCGAATGCACCAACAACTCAGCAGAGTATGAAGCCTTCCTCATAGGGCTGTCAATAGCCAAGCAAGCGGGGAGTCACGCGTCCGGGAGATAAGAGGTGACTCCAAGTTACCGGTGAATCGATGAATGGGGTATACGCACCGAAGGAAGTAACGCTATCTCCATATCGATCGAAGCACAAAGGTTATCGAACTATTTTGATGATGCAACCATAACCCATGTTGGTCGCAAAGAACAACAAACACGCCGATTGTCTAGCAACACCGGCTTCCAAATTGAAGTTCGAAGGTTTGGAAGAAACCCCGACAAGAAAGAGGAGAACCAAAGAATCGACATGGTTATCACAATACAAAGACACCAAGACCGACGATTGGCGAACTCCGATCATTCAAGAGCTCAACATCTCACTCTCCCAAGGAAAGGTCAGTCTTAAAACCCTGCAGAACTTCTTCATGCTTTATGGTATGTCAGACATCGGAACCCGGATGGTTCCCCGTCAAGATGTCTTGGGGATGACGAAGCACAACTACAGGTGAGTCATGTTCACAACGAAATTTATGGACAATCACCGGTGGTAACGCTTACCGACGACTTCAACGCCCGGGCTATTGCGCCGTAGATGGAGACTCAATCCGCACTACTTAAGTCCTGCTCAAATTGCCAAGCACCGCCACATTAATTGGAAATTTTTAACGTGAACCACACTGGGGACTGGAGAGAGCCATACATTAGTTATCTCCGTGACGGGACAACACCTGCCAATCAAAAGGATGCTACCAAGATAAAGCAAAAGGTCAAGCGGTTCGTATTGCACGAAGGGATCCCAGTATCGCAAGAGCTTCTGAGGTGATCTAATACGATGCCTGGATGGGGAAGAAGTCCTAGTCATGTCAAGGAGACACACGAAGGAGAACATCAAGGGAAGAGGAAACTGTTTCTCCGTATACACGAGAAATACTATTGGCCGACCATGGAGGATGACGCAGCCGCTTTTGTTCAAAGTGTCACAAATGCCAAATTCATGGGAACCTTGTTCATGCGCCTTCCACCCCTCGCACTCGATAAAGGTCCATGGCCATTTTACACTGGGACTGGACATTATCGGGAAAATCAACCCTCCATCATCAAAGCAACACGAGTACATCATAACCGCGATGTAATACTTCACCAAATGGGTAGAATCCATTCCCTGCGAGGGACTACAGGAGCAACAATTGCGGCTTTAATTAAAGAACATATCATTTGTCGTTTTGGTGTGCCTAAGCATATCATCACTGATAATGGCACTCCCTTCGCCAATAAAAGTACGAGAGTTACTTGAAGAGTATGGCATTAAACAGGTCTTCTCCACCATCTACTATCCTCAAGGGAACGGACAAGTCGAAAGTACCAACATGACATTGATCCGGATCATCGGTCGAACAAAGATATGATAATCCTAGGAATGGCATGCCCAGTTACCAATGCGCTATGGGCATCTTTGGACATCACCTTAAGCTCCATTGGAGTTTCCCTATACTCACTTGTTTACGGAGCGGATGCAATTCTCCCACAGAGATCAAAATCCCATCACCCAGATTGCGGCGGAGCAGGGATCCACTGAACGAGGTCAAGCCTCTAACTCTAGAGTAGCGGAGTTAGACACTGGATTTCGAAGAAACAAAGCGTAAGAACGCACTCGGGTGTACAGAATAGATTTCCGTGGCATACAACAAAACCGTGAAATCACGTGTTTTCAAAGTGTGAGATTTGGTTTTGAAAACGGCCAAACACATCCAACAAGACATGTCCGCACCAAAGTTCTCACCGAAATGGGAAGGTCCTTACACAAATCACCAAGGCTTACAACATCTGGATACTACAAGATCATTAAGGTGGACGGAGGCAAATTGGAAGCAGTCATCAATGGAAAGTGGCTCAAGGCATATCATGCCTGACCACTATCTGCTCTGTCAACAATACATGCATTTATTTTCATTACATGTTTGAATCATCAATTATATTCAGAGATGCATCAATGAAAAACCCGTTTCACCAATCAAAACCAATGCAATTTATTCTCGCAAAGACGTTCAAGAAACTTTGACATAAACAATAAGGGAATACAGCTGAATACGAATTAGAAGAGGCCATCTAGAAGATTATAGTTCCTTGAGAGCATCATCTCCAGTCTAGCTTGATATCTTTTTGTTCTTTTCTTCAAGTCCCGTATGCCCCGCTCTACCTCCTTTGATTCTCGCAGCCAGTGAGCCTTCTCCTCTTCCAAGATAGCTTTCGCAGCAGAACAACATTCACGAGGATGCCCGCCGATCGACCTTGATGATATCAAGACGCCGCCGCAACCAGCCCACGTTGAACTCCATGGATTCGCAGGTAGATACCATATTCTCCCATTTTTCGAGGCTTGATTCAAGCAACGTTGCGGATAGAAATATTCTCCATCTCAAAGAATCATGGGAAGAAGGGGTTTATCAGCAAAGTGACTGTGAGCAGATGAACAAAGGCGGACCACATTCCCGGTTGCGATATGGCCATACTTTCTCCATAACTTTGTGTACAAAGGCACAAACTCCTTTCGCACTAAGAATCCACCGACATCTCGGTAGCCGGAGGATAAACATTTCATGCGAACATCGAATGAAAGACCCGCATTGGGGTATTCATAAGATGAGATACCCAAATCAAGCATCTTTGAGGTCCGCAGGGTAGGCGTGTTTGATTTTGAAGGAAGAGGACTGTTTAAGTCGTCATCATCGATAACCGTCACACATGTTCCTAGAGGATATCTCTCGCAAGAATGAGAGGATTATTCACTCGATCATTATGAAGAACAAGCAATTGTTCGTAAAAGGAAAAAGAGACGAACCCGGTATGATCTTCTTGACTCGGAGAACACGAGCGGGGATTCATCATGAAGCTCGACGCAGTCGTCGCACGTTTAACGGAAGATCCTCGGACTGTATGAAGAAGATGATCCACTGGTGTTCGACATGATAAGGAAACGGAGTTTTAGCGAGAAAGCCCTATTGTAAAATCGTAAAAGTGGTTCAAAATCTCTACACCTGCATATATGCTGAGGAAACCCTAAAACGATTACGGCGCCCGATATATGGGGATTCGACACCGACCAAGTCAGGCTTTCTTTTGAGCCCTAATCAAGAATCATAAGAGCATCTGGATACACGAGCGATTCAACCAGCAGTGTGTAAGCACCCACGCCCGGAATCCCAATAGAAGAAGAATCTTATCCCCAACTCAAGCACCTAAGGGAGGAAGCCGGTCCATCAAGGCCCATGGTCACGCGCGTATGGAGGATTGCCCACGATTGGTCAGAATCCCTCCAGGTAGACTTTCTTTATCTTGTCTTCTTATGCTTGTATATGTAACCATCTCATGCCTACCCCACAATAGTGTAACCATTACGTTCTAGGCAGGGGACTTAATGTTGATGGTGGATTTTCATTTAAGGTTAAAATTGTAAAAGCCAGAAAATTATGCGCTAACATCTTGTAAAAGATAAATCCATTAATAAGTGTTGAATACTTCTTCACTTTACTAATTCACCTAGAATGGAGCATGTGACAACAATCCCATTCTGTGAATTAAATACACGAAATTCATCCAGGTTGGAGCATGTAGTAACAATCCCATATACCCTGTGAATTTATAGCATTATTAATTAATGCGTAAGCAACCTTTTATTTCCTGTACTCATTATCAATGCGGCATGACGACTGAGTGTTGCTCTCAGCAGAGCAACACGAACCTGCAAGCATTATAATGAAAGCATGTACGGAATACCCGTACAGGATGCTGCAACTCTCGGTGTGTTATACTAGCCCGATTGAGCAACTCTCGGTGTTATACTAGCCCGATTGATCATCCTGGATCGTCCGATATCGGGCCTGAAATGATCTCTATCATCAAACTTCACCAAAGATGATTGGATGGCCCAGATCAATTCCATAACCCCCAAGCAGGTATGGAATATTCGCTGCCGAACCAACGCGGACCCCGCATGGTCGGCCTCCCCAAAAGGTTGGCATAGCTTGCCAAAACGTCCAAACCAGAGCGGTATGGGCGGAAAACCCTAAATTAGGGTTTGCGGCACATTACATGTGTCACAAAACAGTCTCAACCATCCATCTTCGCAGGTATAGATGGAGGGTGTAGATGTAGATTCAAAAGGCCCAGAGCATGTCAACACAATCACCGTGGGCCCGCCTACATACCTGACCAATCGGTCAGGACCAACCATGGTTGGTCATCCCATTCGTACACCCAAATGGAGCATGACGCACGGCCGTGAAACCCAAAATTATGGTTTTATGAGCATCACGAGCGTCCATCTTCTCCGGCACGAATGGAGGGTCCAAGATTAGATTAAGAAGGTCCGGTCATACCAACATGACCACCGTGGACCCATCTATCCCCTCACCTGGTCGGCCAAGGCATACCATGTCTGGTTATCCCAAATCGTCCGCCCAAACTAGCGTGGTTACACTCCTCAATTACAAACTAATCTCGACCGCTCAACTTCGGCGGACGATTTGAGTGGCTTAGATCACGTTTTCATGGGACAGTCAGGTATAGACGTGAACACCAGCCTATCACCTACACGACAGATCGATCGGCCAAGACCGACCAAGATTGGTCGTCTTGGAACGCGCGCTCGAAGTTGGCACGATGCGCGGCTTTTGTTTGCACTCGTTTTCTATTGCAAACTGATCTCGACCACTCGACTTTGCCGGACGAATTGAGTGGTCCAGATCACACTTTCGTGAGATAATGGGGTATGGGTGCCTACATCGTCATGTCGTCTATACGCATGTATGATCGGCCTGGCCAAAATCGTATCCCAAGCTTGGATTCGATCAGGATGAAGAGGGATGCTTGCGCACCTCTTCTAAAACCCTAATTCCATCAACGGTCGTAGATGAGTGTGTTTATGGGTGAAAACTATTTCTGCCGTTTTTGGTAATTTGGGGTGTGTGGATGAGAAATGAGTCTAAACCTTAAACAAATGCACTGCGCGGTGAGTGCTTGTAGATTCGAGAGATCAATCTGTGCAAGTCCGGCCTAAACCAAGAAATGGCCGTTCCATACTTGTTTCGGTCACAAAGTGAAGGAGATGGGGTTGATCTTAGGGAGGGAAGCGAAGAAGGTGTTGAGAATGTGAAGGTGTTGGCTATGAATGACTTGTATCGTAAAGCCGATCCGGCTTGCGTGTGGTGTAAGCTATTAGTTTAGGTGTTTGAATACGATTGTATCAACACTTGCCTCTGTTGTCTGGACTTGTCTTGTTTTTAGAAATAGGGAGGAGAACCTATTTATACAAGTCATTTGAGCCTTATTCACGTCTCTCGTGGGAAGTGAAGGAAGTGGAGTGATGGAGTAGTGGAGTTGTGTGTTGGTGTTACACGATCAGTCTTGCCCACTTCTCCTGTCATCTCTAACCGTCCATGACTTCCTGACACGTTCTTGTGATGGCGCGTTGCACGCTGCACGCTGTAAACTGCTAGACCAATACCCAGTATGTATCCCCAGTTTGTGACATGATTGATGTCTCGAGTGTGTGGATCGTGGGACCCACATAAAGTTGCATGTAATGCTAGATTAAATAACTAAGTTATTTAGGAAGTCGATACTTGTGAAGTATCATGTGTATTCTATGCAGGTACTGCATCATGGTGTGGTAGAGTGACGGGTGATGCCTCAATGACCAATTAACTCCTGACCAGGGTTGTATGACCAAGCCGGTGAAGTTGGACGGACGAGATGATCTTTGAGACACTCATCTGCGTCCGTTGATGGAATTAGGTTTTTGAAGAGGTGCGCATGCACCACTCTTCAGCTTGGTCGAAACCAAGCATGGGAAATGTTTTGGAAAGGACCGACCGGGCATGCGTGTAGACAGCATGCCGGTGTACACGTCCGTACCTCACTGTCTCATGAAGGTGCGATCTAGGCCATTCAATTTGACCGGTAAAGAGGAGTGGTTGAGATCGATTTTGCAATATAAATCTGGTGCCGCAAAAGCCGCGCATCATGCCCACTTCTGGCGCTGCTCCAAGATGACCAATCTTGGTCTGGCCGTGGCCGATCGGCTCGCGTGTAGGTGGTAGGCCGGTGTTCACGCCTATACCTGACTGTCCCATGAAAACGTGATCTGAGCCACTCAAATCGTCCGGCGAAGTTGAGCGGTCGAGATTAGTTTGCAATTGGGAAGTGTATCCACGCTAGTTTGGGCGGACAATTTGGGATAACCAGGCATGGTATGCCTTGGACGACCAGGTGAGGAGATTGATGGGTTCACGGTGGTCATGTTGGTATGACCGGACTCGCTTAATCTAATCTTGAGCCCTCCATTCGTGCTAGGAGAAGATGGACGCTCGTGATGCTCAAAACCCTAATTTTGGCTTTCACGGCCGTGTAACCATGCTTTATTCGGGCGTACTAACTGGGATGACCAACCATGGTTGGTCCCGACCGATTGGTCGTGTATGTAGGCGGGCCCACGGTGATTGTGTTGACATGCTCTGGGCCTTTTGAATCTACCTCTACACCCTCCATCTATGCCTGCGAAGATGGATGGTTGAGACTTGTTTTGTGACACATGTAATGTGCCGCAAACCCTAATTTAGGTTTTCCGCCCATATCGCTCTGGTTTGGACGTTTTGGAAAGCTATGCCAACCTTTTGGGGAGGCCGACCATGCGGGGTCCACGTTGGTTCGGCAGCGAATATTCCATACCTGCTTGGGGGTTATGGAATTGATCTGGGCCATCCAATCATGCTGGTGAAGTTGGATGATCGAGATCATATCCAGACTGATACGGACAGTCCGGATGATCAATCGGGCTAGTATAACACACCGAGAGTTGCAGCCTGTACGGGTATTTCGTACATGTTTTCATTATAATGCTTGGAGGTTCGTGTTGCTCTGCAGAGAGCAACACTCAGTCGTCATGCCGTACTGATAATGAGTACAGGAAATATAAGGCTGCTCATGCATTAATTAATAATGCTATAAATTCACAGGGTATATGGGATTGTTGCTACAAGCTCCAACCTGGATGAATTTCGTGTATTTAATTCACAGAAGGGGATTGTTGTCACATGCTCCATTCTAGGTGAATTAGTAAAGTGAAGAAGTATTCAACACTTATTAATGGCTTTATCTTTTACAAGATGTTAGCGCATAATTTTCTGGTTTTTTACAATTTTAACCTTAAATGAAAATCCACCATCAACAGAGTGTCTCAAAGATCATCTCGTCCGTCCAACTTCACTCGCTTGGTTATACAACCCTGGTCAGGAGTTAATTGGTCAGTAAGGCGTCTTGGTGATCACCACCCGTATTTTTACCACACCATGATGCAGTACCTGGATAAAATACACACGATACTTCACACCATGATGCAGTCCCACGACCCACACATTCAAGACATCAATCATGTCACAAACTGGGGGATACATATTGGGGTATTGGTCTGGCGGTTTACAGCGTGCAGCGCACAACGCGCCATCACAAGAGCGTGTCAGGAAGTCATGGACGGTTAAGTGATGATGGGAGAAGTGGGCAAGCCTGGTCGTGTGACACTAACACATTACTCCACTACTCCATCACTCCACTTTCTCCACTTCCCACGAGATACGAAGGATAGGCTAAAAGACTTGTATAAATAGGTTATCCATCCTATTTTTTAAAAAACAGGAACAAGTCCAGACAACAGAGGCAAGTGTTGATACAATCGTATTCAAACACCGGAACTGATAGCTTACACCCTGCAAGCCAGTTCAACTTTCTGATACAAGTCATTGATAGCCAACACCTTCACATTCTCAACACCTTCTTCGCTTCCCTCCCTAAGATCAACCCCATCTCCTTCACTTTGTGACCGAAACAGGTCTGGAACGGCCATTTCTTGGTTTAGGCCGGACTTGCACAGATTGATCTCTCAAATCTACAAGCACTCACCGCGCAGTGCATTTGTTTAAGGTTTAGACTCATTTCTCATCCACACACCCCAAATTACCAAAACCGGCAGAAATAGTTTTCACCCATAAACAACTATAAGTCTTGATTTCTAGCCTATTTATAGATGTTTCGGACTAGGATATAGATAGCGTAGGCGTTCATCTCTTGAAGACAAAGAACTACTAAGGGGAGCTTGTGGAACTTCTTCAATAAAATGTATGTGGAGACTTGAACTCATCTATCACTTGGAAAGTCTATTTCTACTATCTCTTATATTGAGACATAAGTCGTGTTACGATATAGTTTTCTCTATACAGATTTGAGATTTCGAGCTGAGTATATCTCGCTTACATATTTCTCGGAATATGTTTTGGTAAGATTTCGCTTCGACCAAGTTCATTTTATATCATGAGAAAATTGCCGAGTAACATCTTACATGGTTTGTGTGATACAATCATTTGATGTAGGCTTGGAATGTTTCGATAATGATTATTTCAATATCTTGAAAAATTGCTTTGATGCTAATAGTGTGTGAAAACGGCTATTGTCATTATAGAAGAATATTTCAATGATTGAAATAAAGAGTTGAAGATGTAACCATCTTTGGATATAAGCATATATAGTGTGTTCGCACATTAGTGTATAAATCCATAAACCGGGAACCAAGAGTATGCATATGTGTGTATACGAAATTGGTGAAGGAGACAAGATAAGTATGCGTACATGTACGCACACTGGCAGAAGTTTTAGAACCGAAAATATCTGCTGAGTTGGGGAATTACAAACTCCCAAACTAGTCACCTTAAGTATGCGTACATGTACGCATACTGGCGAAAGTTTTTGAACCGAAAATTTCTGCTGAGTTTGGAAACTTAACAAACTCAAAATCCGGTTGCTTAAGTATGCATACCCATACACATATTTAATTAAGATGGTTATTTTGTCAAATCGGTCAGTTCATGTACTTGAACATTTAAATCATAAGGAATGCAATCTTTGAAAATCGTGGCTATAATGTTCATGATTGATTCAAGTGAATCAAACCGATTTGGTTTAGATTGTGTTTTCTATACAATTGAACAACTCTTTAACTAGTTTTATTTGAGTCATTTGAACTAGTTATGGTTAAGATGAATAAGGTTGATATGAGAGTAATCATATGGATAACCTCGGTTAACTATTTGTGAACCAACCTGGTGTACACGTTTAGGTACGGTTACATAAACCTAAATGAGGGTTTGTTAATGGTGGATTTTTGAAAAAGGCTAAAATCGTAAAATCGTAACCTTGCATATTCCTGTAATCAGACGAGTATTGAGACTCATTTCTCTCGTTTAAGCATGAAAGCTCATGCCACGATGGTCTCTGATTGAGTGTATTTCCTCTCAGATCATCCATAAGAACCTCCGAATGAGTGTATTGCCTCTCAGAGCATATATGAATATGCAGTCTCGCAATTGAGACCACGACATATTTCATTAATACTGAATAATTTCAGTGATCACTTTTATATAGAATCTTAACGATTGGACGGCTCCTCAACAGCTAGCCTGCTAGTATAGAGTGATAACGTCTTCAGGATGTAACAATGTTTTCCCTGACTATATAAAAGACATATGTATAGAATCTTAACGATTGGACGGCTCCTAGACAGATTTCCTGCTAGTATAGAGCGATAACGTCTTCAGGATGTAATATTATTTTCCCTGACTGTACAAAATAAATATGATGCTTCAATCAGCTCATATCGCTCAATTCTCGAATAATTGTAATGCTCCTAGACATCGTGCTAGTATAGAGCCATCAATTAATTATTTCTAGTCGCTAGATTCATCAATTGAATTCCTATAAAATATTCTACATTCTTTATAACATTTCGTTACTTCAATTCATGGCTTTTCCCAGAAGAATTCCATGGGTTAGTAATAAATATTCAACGTATGGGCATCTGGACCATCACCGAGTAAGCCCCAAGAAAATGGTGCGAGTGTACTTAGCAATAATGCACGAACGAGCACCCGAGTGCACGAACGAACACTCAAAAATATGGACAAACGAGGAAACCTATGCAAAATAGGGAAGAAAAATAATAATAGTAAAATAATAAAAGAGGCGCCTAGGGGACCAGGCCCACCTGTCGGCCGGTCATGCCGCCGTGGCCGGCCCCACGCCTCTTCCCATTATTTTATCTTATTTTATTATTTTTTCCTAATCTCATGAAAAATCCTTCATTTGAGGAAACTCCCTCGTTTGAGCAAAACTCTCAATTTTTCCATATTTCCTTCACACGATGAAAAAAAAGTAAAAAAAAAAAAGGGAAAGGTGTCACGGGATCGGGCCTACTAGCCAGCCGGCCATGCCCTAGCCGTGGCCGGTCCCACACCTTATGATTCCTTATTTTATTATCATTATTATAATTTGTTAGAGCATATCTCGGTTGAACCCACCAAGCGTTGGTATGTCAAGTTTGGTTGTCATATTTTAGTGAATCAAAACTCATCTAAAGAGTCGCTTGATTATGTACTAGAGACATATTCGTAGGATTATGAGACATACAAGTATTACTCGAAAGACTTGAAGAATATGAAGAAGTAACAAGCTACAACGACATCATCATTCCTCTTTAGGTTAGTAATATTTTTACTTGAACTTTTTCATTCCTAACGTATCTTTCAAGTCGTGCTATATTGAAAACATAGCTGCGAAGCTGTGAATGACTATACTCTAGTAGTGAGACATGATCACATGATCATAGTATTAAGGAATTAGAATACGAAGTATAACGTTTATCTTTTGAACTTCGTATATAAGACATAGACATAATCGTATGAATGCTATTGTGATTATGTGTATGGGTAAAGGTGAAAATTTCGTCCTAGGAAACAATGTTTACATTTGTTTAAAGGAACTACATTCATGATCTTGTTTATGAATCAAAAGGAAAATCGCAAGGCTTATTGGTATTGTTATTCATTGCAGATCTTTGGATTACCAATATGTGTGAGTTAGTAGAACCGATCATAACTTGTTATATATCTTGGTATAACTAGTCACAGTGCCTTACTTATATGCCTTTAATTACCAGCAATTAAATGCATATCTCTGGAGAATAAAAAATGGTAACGTGCATTTACTAATTGGATATTTTCTAGTGAGATGTCGGAAATATTGGACAAAGCATTTCCAGGAATTATGAAAACCGATTTGGGCATTTATTGCATATCTTGAGAATATTCGGTTTTGGAAATTCCTTGGTGTCCAAACATCCTTGGTCTATAAATACCCAAGTTTGCATTTCGAGCAAACTATCCTAAGAGCCAGGCAAACTTCATCTTCTTGTTTTTTCTGGTGGAGTCGTCTATCCGGAGAGGAAAGTACCTTAATTAGGCGAAATCTCTTACGACCGGTCGTTTAAAGACTTCTGTGGGATCAAGAAGCTCTACGAGTACTGTTGGTGGGAAACTAGATAATTGAAGTTTATTTTAGTTTTCGATTGATTTGATTGACTAACGGTTGTTGAACTTTTATTGCACCTAGTTTGTTCATTCTTGAGAATCTTCTCTTCTGATATAAGATTCACTCAAACTAGATAGTGTCTACAGGATCTTTAGAACTGTTTGTAGATCTAAAGACATCTTGTGATAATCCATCGTTAACAGACTCCGTTCTGTGCGTGGGTGATCACAAGAGATTCAAGTGGTGTTGTGCAGGTGTTTATTGAAGATTAAAGAAGATTTGAAGACAAAGAAGATTTCTGATTTGGTTTCTATATCTTTGGGTGTGCACAAACCTTGATCGGCTGGGATCCAACTAGAATCGGATTTATTCGATTGATTAGTTGTGTAAGATCGGCATCACCTTATAGTTTCTTGTTTGATTCTATATTGATTGATTGCAAATCTAAACTCTGCTACTTCGGTAGTTGTTGGATAGATTGATCTAACCAGGCAAAGGATTTTATTGTTTAAACAAAAGAGCCTTTGCATATGACTTGAGATATCTTCATCTGAAATAATCAAGAGAGTTGTTACCAAACAGATTTGTTGTTCCTTTACTGTTTGGAATTCGATCCAAAGGAATTGTTCTAGACTTCCAGTGCGTGCACTTATTGAATGTCGGAAGTGTAGGGATACTGAAGAAACTAGGTGAACTATAGGTTTAGTTGCTTGGTCTCAACTATACGAAGTTTGTTAGATTTTGTATAACGGCTTAATTCTAAGAGTATTCAATTCTGGACTAGGTCCCGGGGTTTTTCTGCATTTGCGGTTTCCTCGTTAACAAAATCTTGATGTATCTTTTACTTTTCTATTTCCGCAAATATAATTGTTTATTATAATTAAAAGTAAAATACACAAACGTTAACTCCGTATTACTTTATAGTGATACTATAGAGTTCGGTTAAGTCTGAACCTATTATCAAGTAATCACACTTTGACTGTTGTATTGTCTCAATCTCGTATCCATAGACGATAAGTGGGAATACTGATTTGTCGTATTGTCTTGACTTTGTCCATATACAATCATTTTCGGTAAGAGGACTTATAGGTGGATAATTTAAAGATTGTGGTGTATTTGGGTACCCTCGTATTTTCATTATTTCCTTCATCTCATGAAACTCCTTCGTTTGAGCAAAACCTTGGTTTTTCAAATATTTCACCAATATTACTCAAACTAGCAAAAATCCAAAAAGTCAAATGGTCACATGACCGACTAGGCAACTCGCAACTCGCAACAAATATTAAAATATTATTATTTTAATATTCTCAAAATATTGATCGCACGAGCAATGTCCTACTCGCTCATTCAAGCAAAATTGAGAGTTTCAATCAAGATCAAACTCTTATGAAAATCCAAAATATTGCTCAAACGCACATCAGAAAATACCAAAATTCTCAGGGCTAAGACACGGACACTACGGTGACACGGGCATGTCACCTTGACCGACCAGGGTCGGCCCTTTGGCTTGCAAGGAGCCGGTCCCACACATCTTCATATTAGGTCCAAACTCTTTCCAACTTGTAGTTGCAGGAAATCCTACACTACACCCCTCACTAGGATTCACACAACTCAGACATTTGAAGATGAACAACTATGATTTTTATTGATTAATTCTTTGAATGTTTACAAGATATAATGGAAAAGAGCTAAAGAAATTACAATCACCACAAACTTTCTCTCTCCTAATGACTTGCCTAACACTCGAAAAGGATTCCCCCTCAACAGTCCTGCTCGACTCCTTATATAGGATAGTATACAATGGATGACAGCTAAGCTGTCCTTTATTTTCGGGTATGACTTGCGAAATATCGCAAGTGTACAATTATATAATCTCGCAACTATCCTAAATCTCGCTAGGTCTTCACATCTTTCTCGTGTTTTGGCTGCTGTCATTCATTGCGTCATTTATATTACTCATTTGCGACACTTTCGCAATATCGTCGTTTATTGATCTCGCGAGGTATTGTTGTTGCGATATTCTGATCCTACATCTTGCCTCTTCTCATGTCTTCTCTGCGAAGAAGAGAATGTCATGAGAACCAGTATTCTGAAATGCCGCAACCGCTTGTTTTTCATCAATTTTTGCCGACAAAATTCCGTGGATCAAGGATGATTGCTTACACGTGTCCAAATCATTTCCTTTTTACCGGCACATTTAATGTTATCCGGTTACTCCTCTCTTGTCTATTTAAAGGGGAATTCCTTAAGAAAGTATTTCTTTTCTTTTACTTCGTCTTCTTCATCGTCTGCAACTTTTTACTGTTGTTTTTTCTTCATCGTCTTCTTCATCATTTTTCTGCTATCTATGGAGCCATCAAGGTTTGTTAATTTTGCTGAATTTGATTACTTTGTGATTGATCTCTCTTATTGAAGTTGTTTTGTTTTGATACTGTTCTTCTTTTAATGGTTCCCCTGCTGTTTTTGTTTTAGCAAGAACAAATCTAACACCAAGTTCACCATTGTAAACCCTAATATCTCCATGGGTTCGCAACCGAAAAACACTGTCACTAAAAGAAAGCCTACGAATAATAAGGTATTTAAGAAACATTTACTCTTTTAATAACAATATTGTTGCCTATGTTTCTTATTTAACTTGTAATTCGCAGGATGACGGAAATGTTGATAGGTCCCCCAACAAGCCTCGCCGTTCTAAACCTGTTGCACCTGCTGTTTCCTTTCCTATATTCAAACTTACAACTCCTCCTGCGAAATCTTCGCAAGATAAACCTACTGTTTCTTCTTCCGAAAATACTGTTGATGATAGCACTTCTATGACTGAATTTTTCATAGATCAAATCCCTCATAACAGTCCCGTTGCGAATGAACCCATTTCCTCTTCTATTGTCAATGCCTCTACCGTTTCTCCAGTCATTGATCTTCAAGAGACTTCCACTTCTCATGATATTCCTTTAACAAAAAATGACTCATCTCTTCCTTCTTATATCGCCTTTACTTCCTTATCTGAGCAGATCCCTCTTACTAAAGAAAATTTGGAAGGAATAGATGTGGCCTTCAAAGTTCTATCAGATATTGTGAACGATGCCAAGAAGACTTCTGTCGATCCTATCAAATCTGATGTTTGCGAGATTTTGAGCAAATACCTTGGCACCGATAGAATTTCGCAAACATCTTTGGAGCAAGAAGTTAATATTTTGAAGAATGATCTCCAAGCTATGACTGCAAAGTATAATATTCTCCAACTTGAGAATCAAAAATTTCAAAATGTTTCGCTGGATCGTGATAATCGTCGCAAGAAGAACGAAGAATTGAAAGGTACAATCTTTCCTCTATATTCTCCATTTTTTTATTTTTTTTATTTTTTTTTATATATATTGAACCTCAAGCCCTTGTTCGCCCTTCAAGCTTTAAACCAGAAGCGAAAAATGGAGATATATCAGTTGGAATCTACTGTTGAAGAAGCTCGAATGGATAGAGATGCTTGGATGGAGCAATATAACCAATTAGATAATCTTCATACATATTCTGTTGATCAAATAGATAATCTTTCTAAAGAAAATGCTAACTTAGTTCAGGAACAAGGCTCATTAAGTAATGAATTATCTCGCCTCTCTTACTCTTTGACTAAAGCTAATTTGGAGTTGGAAACTTTATCAGATGAGAATGGAATTCTTTCTCAAGAGAAGCGAACTCTGTTAAACAAGGTGGCGATTTAATCGCAACAGTCTGATGTTTGTCAAAAAATATGTACATAACAAGAACAATCTCTTCGTTCGCTGATAAATCAACTCGAAGAAGTTACTGCCGAGAAGGATAAACTTATCCAGGGTAGAATAACCTTAAGTGTAAAGGAAAACCAATTAAGGATCAATGTTCCAAGTTAGAAAAGTCCAATTCTTCTCTTGCGGAAGAAAATGCCTTACTTGTTTCGAACGAAAAAAGCTTGCGATCTCGACTGAAAGGTTTAATTGGAGATAATTTTGATAATGCCATGGATCACTTGGAGAATAGTTGTTCGGATTTAATCCAATTTCTTACCTCGCAGAAGGAAGGTAGTCATATTATTTGACTACCTTAATCCATTTATTTATTATTTTGTGATATTTCCTTGCGAATTCCAAAAATCTGAATAATTTTCTATGTTCTTTTCTTTTGCAGATTCTGAGAAAAATCCTCATTCCTCTATTGCCACTCTAAAATCTGACTATTCAAAAATTCGCAAAGAAAATGGAATACTCACTGCTTCCCTTGCTCGCTCTCGCGATCTGACTGTAAAGATATAGAGAGTAGAAATCATTAGAAATCACTCCTTCGTCAATTTCATCTTAAGGCCGAAGTTCTTGTGAATGATGTTCTACTATCTAAATCTCTTGATCCTGTATGTATCGAACCTATGGAAGTAAGCGACGATGAAGTTCCTAATTCTCCTGACAGCGATTTTGACTACAATAGTGGTCACTACACCAAATTCTGGGATTAGAAACAGAACCAGGCCGTAACAAAAACGGGTTGTAACGGCCCTCGCCTGTTGCAAAAGTGGGTGTTACATTTTTTTTGTAACGGCTTTGTGGCCGTTACGAATTTATTTTGTAACGGCCCTCGTAACGGGCTTGAGCCGTTACGAATTTGCCACGTGGTAACAGCTCAGGGCCGTTACGAATTTTTTTGCAACAGGGCTGTTGTAACAGCTCAGAGCCGTTACGAACTTTTTTGTAACAGCAAAAAAATTACTGCCAGTCAACCTAGACCTGGTCAAAATTAGTCAATGCCGACCAATTTTGACCGGGTCAATATTGACTGGCAGTTCATTTTTTTGTCGAAAATTAGCCGGAATACAAAATTAATTACCTGCAAAAATCTTTCATTCAATCTTGCCAAATTCTATTATACATTCAACAACACTGACTTGTTCTATTCTTTAATTAATTCAGTCCAACAAATTCTTTGATATTCAACAAAGTCATTGACTTAGAACTTAAAGGAATTCCTAAACACCCTTTTACATGAGAGAATTCACTCAAGCAGTTTAATACTTGAGAGAATTCCTAAGTTTTAGAGAATACATTTATCTGTTTAAGTAAACTAACAGATATGGAACTCACATAACAGTCTTTGCCTTCTCTTGCATCCTGTTTGTCTCTCAAATCTGCAGTACTTACAAGGTCTAGGGTATGAACTGCGCTTATGCACCTGAACAAGGTCCTGGTTGTGAGCACCTTCTGCAAGGCAAGCAGCCACCATAGTCTGCGATCTGCAAGGCAAAGAATTGGAATGATCACATTTTACTTTCCGCTACAATCTATCAAATGAAAAACTACCACTGAAGACCCATCATGCAAATTCCAGAGGTACAAGATGTGGAAGGTAGGTGTTCAGTTTTACGAAAGATATTTTCAATGGCCTTCAGCATGGAGGAATGTAACTACTAAAGCATCGAGAAATACAAAATACACACCTAATAAGAGTACATGATGGAAATAATTACTTACGATCAAATTAGAGAAACAGAGAAGTGAGGATGCGAGCAACACACCTTCTATTACCTTGTAAAGAACAATAAATTCTTTAATGATATGAAACCACCACCCTTTATGAAAGTAAACAACCATTCGCAGATTCAGTAAATAATAACATAGAAGACACAACATATCTATAAGCAAACAAGGTAAAACAGAACATATACGAAGTCTGTAGATAAACCAAAAATTCAGAGCAACGATAACCAAGTCTCATTTACCAATTTGCTAATCTATGACATATGAGATACAACATAACAACAAATAAGTTGGAAGCGAAACATGCCTAGAAAAAATTTAGTCACTATTCTAGTGGGGTATTATAAATAGGTGCTTAAAAGAAACCAACTACAGCTACTAGCGAGCAAGATGGAACTCACAAACTGTCATTGTAAGCTTCCCCGTAATGAGAAGCACCGCCACCTTCCCCATAATCTAGCCGAGCCCTTTGGCGCGGACCAAAGATCAACATAACGTGGAGGAACATCCTCCTAAGGTAACATACACAAAGAAGATAATCGACTACTAAAAAAAAACAAATAAGTCCAACTATTGCAATAATCGTACTCAAGACTAAAACCCCGAATCACAACCAATGAAAAGTGAAAACTAACCAATGCAGAATATTGGCGTTTAGACCCTGAAACAGATTCATAGTCACGAGACTGAGCATCACGGTAACTTGGAGGAGGTCTTTCAAATCTTCGCTCATAACTTTCATCTATATAATCTCTCCTAGCAAGAAGATGACGAGCACCAATCCGTGGTGGGATTTTATCGGCATAGCCAGATCCTCGTGGAAGAGAATAATCATCTCTATAATACGATCGCCTCTCCACTGGGGCTCTAGGACTGTAATCTATGATTCTGCTTCTTGGAGGAAGCTCATCCCTTCAACCATAGTCTCTCTCTGAACTGCTCTTGGTGTATGAAGGGACTGCAAGAGTCAAGAAAAATCTGAATAAGGACAACATCAAAGTCAACTCATCAAACAAGGACCAAGGCTATTAGATGTGCATACTTGGTATCCTTGTGTAGGACCAAAGTTTGATAACCATTTCACCACAGAAGATGGTACATTTATAGACATGGCTGCTGTTGGATCTGTTTCGCATACACGAGGTAGAGACAACGCAGCACAGTTCACAATCACATCAGGCTGGCAATACAAAAATTAAACTCATTATAAGATTTTGAAATCAGTTCATGATTGCCCACATCAAAAATTAAAATAATTACGAGTTTGCAAACCTTTTCAAATGTAGTGGAGATTGAATCAAGACCTTGTCCAGTTTGTAAAAACCCAAGACTATATGTAAAACTTATGCAAGACTAGGAGCAGTTCCAGATTTTTGTGTGTCCATCGGCTCGCCTGCAGCGAATTCACCCTCCCCTGCGCTCGCATAGACGTCAGCACCATCGGTTTGGGGTTCGGCTGTGCTTTGTGGTGGAGGTGATGGTGATTCTGCTGGAGTAGGTGGCTTTGGCGCTGCTGGTTTGGGTTTCGTCATCACTGGCCTGCAAAACCTTTTCCAACGAAACAAACAAAATATATTCATCACTCAGGAGAAAGTGGATGAGGCAATCAATCACGAAGCCGAACTTTCTTACAAGAGTTTCAAACAAAGACCCATCCAATAAAATGGCGGACCTCAGCGAATCACGAGACTCATCAAGTGCAGTACCAATCGCAGATTACCAAACTACAAGAGTTTCAAACAATTTCACATCTTCAAAATAATAAATCTTTGAAATGGAAAAAATATAATCATAAAACAGAGAGGAAAATAAAAGCTTATCCACCTCTACATTCTGCTTTGTTCCTTGTATACGTTCAGTCCACATATTACGAATAAGGGCACGCCGTCCTTAAGCAACTGGGTTTTCCAGAGGAAGAGTACAGTAATCAATGACCTGTCACAATTAACATAGAAATTTAGCCGTAAGAATAGTGTATGGCATGATTCTAGAAATGAAATACAACTCCACACAGTAATTCCAGAACAACCTGAAATGGGCATATCTTACATTGAGTAGCTTAGGGAATGCCACTAAAGATCACAGTTGATTCATCTTTCAAAGGACTAAAATTTATGAAAAGAAACCATGATTCAGTTCAATATTTAAAGTGCCTAGGTTCAGGATGAGAAGTCACATGACAACATAAGAAATTCCTGAGATAATGTGGTTTGTTTCAATTCAAATAACCTTCTTATGAAACTAACACTTTTGGTGACTTATAAGATCATAGCATACTTAATTCTAAGTTCTAGCAGAGTTCTGCCCCTATCATGAAACAACAGTTAAGAACAACACATATCAAGCCATGGCAGTATCCAAAAAAAACGAATAAAGTGTTCACTTCAATTCGACTAACTTCCAGGTAGAGTCTTAAAGTTAAAACAAGATGCAAATGATTCAATTTTGTTGAGATGCAGAACTATCATGAGAGTATGACAGTTGAAATTGAAACTGCTCAAAACGGAACAACCAATAAGTGAACTGAAACTTAACACCAAACTGAGATCGTCACTCAGAGGTGTATGTTGATCAAGGAATTATCTATAATCCAGTTCAAAATATGACATGTCTACAAACATTCCAACTCAATTCTAAACATCCTAATAGTAATCTGGAACAAGATTTCTAACATAAATTAGCTAAGTTGCTGTAGAACCCAAACTTCATGACGAATAATAAATTTCGGGAAAGCCTAATTTCAAACTTTATCAAATCATATCTCCTTCCACAACTCAGAACTACATAGATAAGAATTCAATAGCAACCCTAAGTCTCACAAATACAGATTGAGAAATCTATGCAAAAGTAAGAATTGTAGAATAATCAATAAATCATCTTACCCAATTCAATCGGCCGAAACAAAAACTTTCAAGTTAGAATTCGTACCTTCAATCCCAAAATAAGAACAACAAAGATTCCCTTTTGATTTCTCCTGATCGACCAATGAGATTGACTAACTCAAAGATTCAAAACCGACACCTTTCCTTCATATGAAACAAATCGTTTTAGATTCACGGATTAGAAACTGGAAAAACTAAAAATAAAGATGAAACGAATCCCTAAAAAACAGATCGATTAAAAAAAATGAACCCTAAAAATCGAAAAACAAATCGGTTAACACTTACACAGATCGATGATCGATGATTCAACAGATTTCTGTGATGTTTCTCGGCTAATACGATCTCTGTGATTGAAACCCTAGTTTCATAGCCTCAGAGGAAGAACTGAAAACTGAAAACTGAAAAATGAAAAATGAAAAATGAACCACGATTTTCTTTCAATAGCTAGGTTATCCATAGAATTCACGCATGTGAATGGCACACTCGTGGGGAGGAAATATCCTCTTCTATAACTCATCGTGGGTGGAAATATAATGGTACGCATGTGAGTGGCACACGCACATACTCAAGGTGTTACGACCCAAGTGTGACCAAGCGTGTGAGTGGCACGCCTATAAAAAATTTAGTAACGGCTTCAGCCTGTTACGAATTTTTTGTAACGGGAAATTCGTAACGGCCCATAAGCCGTTACGAATTCCAGTTACGAATCCGGGAATTTGGTGTAGTGGGTGAAGAGCTCGCAAATGAAGAGACAATCCCTCCTAGTAAAACTGTCAATGATGATCTGGGTGAAGGAGGATCTGGTGGAAATATAATAACTGGCGAAAATATGGATAAAGTTGTTGAAGAAAGCCCAGTATCTCATTCTGGTGAAAAAACTGATATTTGAGAATTGACTTTCTCTTGTAATTTTTCTTCTTGTACTGTTACTTCCTTACGTACTTCAATCATCTTTTAGATGTGTTCATCTGCTTATTATTACTCTTTCTTTCAACGAGTATAATTTTTGATATTTAATGATTGCTATTTTGTTTTCCATTATCTTTATTTATGTTGAAATTCATCATTGCGACAAGATCGCAGGACGTCTTTACATTTTCATGTAATGACCCATTGATCTTGCCTTATCATTGCTCTTGTGTGGTCTTATTTTGCCACCCCTCATTTTTGCGTCAATATGACAGGTCTAAATATTCTTACGAACATAAAGTCCCATGACATTGTCATCTTACGACAAAATCGCAGGACGTCTTTAAACTTTCATGTAACGACCCATTGATCTTGTCTTATCATTTCTTTAGTATTTTTGCCTCTGGAGGATATTTTTCTTGCGACAATATGACAGGCCTAAATATTCTTGCGAACGTAAAGCCCCATGACATTGCCGTCTTTGCGACGAAATCGCAGGACGTCTTTACATTTTCATGTAAAAACCCATTGATCTCGTCTTACCCTCGTGTTAGTATTATTGCCTCTCCAGGATCATTGCACAAATATGACAAGCCTAAATTTTCTTGCGAAAATAGAGCCTCATGACATTTGCGTCTTAAGACACTTATCAGCTCCCTAATGGAGGGTGCCACCCTTATCATATCCCTGGTTGCCCCTTCAAGGAGGCGTACATCGGCCATACAAGACTAGCTCCTCCCATTCGGTATTAACAACAACCAGTTGTTTTCGCAGCCTCTTATCCCTTATACCTATAGGGTTTATGGTTACGAGAGTGCACCCTAAGTGGAATTTTCTTCGGGCCGAGTGAAGCATGTGCCAAGACTTGCCAAGAATGGCCGAGACACTTCAAATGCCCCAGGCACTCTTGGCTCAACCGTGTACCTCGGCGCCTTGGTCATACACTGACTCCTTGGAAGAGACCCTTGGTCGTCCAACCAGTGTATAACCTTATATATATAGTTGGAAATCCAAGGTATCTCCCCCGGATGGGCTTTATTGACCCCAAATTTTCATGACTCAGGTTCCAGGGGCGGTGTAACCTTTTCCCTGAGCCATGTCAAGAGATACCCCCTTATATGACGCACTTTAGGTCTTACATTTGCCTCTTACGAAATATCATTCACGAACTACGGTGTACGCCATAAAGGTTCGTCCCATTCACTCATTCTTTCATTTCTGTCAATTCGTTCAATCATTCATTTTTTATTATCTCTTGTTATTTTATTTGCGAGATATTCGCACATTCTTTCTTTATTTTATGCAATTTCGTAATCACTCTGTCGCAGGAACATTTCATATGAATTCATTTCATTTCTTCCATTCAATGTTTCACAACTTACTCTTTCCCTTCCATCTTCTATGGGTAATATTTCTTGAGATACAATCTATTCCATGGTCTATCCAACCTTTGGCCCACATCTTTGCCCTCGGGATCCATTAATCTATATGCCCCTGTTCCAACTATCTCCTTGATGATATAAGGTTCATCCCACTTTTTCGCCAACTTGCCACCACTTTCTCGCTGATATATTGGTGTTTCTCTCAATACCATATCACCTGGTTGAAATTCGCGTGTCTTAACACGTTTGTTATATTCTCTGGCTAATCTTCGCTGGTAATCTCCATATGTTGTAGCGCTCTTTCTCTGTTTTCCTCTAATTCATCTAATTTAACCAAAATGTTACCCGCACTAAGATTTTTCTCCCAAGCTTCTCTCTTTGTTGTTGGAATAATAACTTCTGTCGGAAGTACAGCTTCAACTCCATATGTTAGACAAAATGGCGACATTCCCGTGGCTTCTCGCCTTGTTGTATTGTAAGCCCATACTGCATTATGCACTTGTTCACACCATGCTCTATTATGTCCTTCTAATTTCTTCTTCAGTATATCTGCGATTGTTTTATTTGTTGCTTCCGCCTGTCCATTGGCCTGCGGGTATAAAGGAGTTGACTTCCCACATTTTATTTGAAATGCATTAAGCAGCAATTCTATATTTTGTCCTCAAACTGTTTCCCATTGTCGGATACCAATTGTGGCTTTGGAATTCCAAATCTGCATATTATGTTTTCGAATATGAAGGTAAAAAATATCTTTATCGCGAATGTGTTGTCTTGCTTTTACTTCGCCCACTTTGTGAAATAATCAGTAGCGACAATCGATATCTCCTCCGCCCGTGCACTGTAAAAATGGTCCTACAATATCTAACCCCCACTTTCCAAAAGGCCATACACTTGTTGAAAAAGTTAATGGTGCTCCGGGTGCATGTATTTTCTTTCCGTGCCTTTGACAATCTTCGCAACGTCTTGATATTTGTTTCGCATCTTCATGCATATACGACCAATAATAGCCTTGCATTTTTGCCTTATGTGCTAAAGACCTTCCGCCACTATGATTTCCAGCATCCCCACTGTGTAACATTTTTAGCACTTCGTCTCCTTCTTTTCGTGATAAACATCTAAGCGAGGGTCCATTAAAGGATCTTCGGTATAACACCCCGTCTCGTAATTCATAATTCGTTGCACGGCTTTTTAATTTGTGCATCTCTAATCTATTTCTTGGCGTTTTTCCTTTCATTAGATAAGCATGAAGTTATGTTCTCCAATCTTCACAATAGGGTCTTTGTGTTCCATCTTCTATGAGCATTACTTCCACTTCTTCTTCTTCCTCTTTGTTGATTGACGGTGATAGAAGTGTCTGTATTTTTATGCATCTCGCAGTTGGATCTGTCATCATACTTGATATAAAATCAAAAGCATCCGCGAGTCTATTGTCTCTTCTTGATATATGTCTCCATCTTATTTTTGGTATCTTCGCCGATAATTCTTCAACAAGTTTTTTGTATTTTTTCATTGATGGTTCATTTGTAGTATATTCTTCTTTTATCTGGCGAATAGCTAACTGGGAATCACTGGTGACTCTTACATTCTCTAACTTCATTTCTATTGAAAATCGCAAAGCATGTATTATAGCTTCATACTCTGTTTCATTTGTAGTTGCAGGATTTCCCACACTACACCCCTCATTCAAATCTGTTTAATCAATCCATTGGAAGATGAACAATGATGTGTTTTATTAATTGTTTTCTTGAAAGATTTACAAAGAAATGTAGAACAAAACTAAAGAAATTACAATCACACTTTACTTTCTCTCTCCTAATGACTTGTTTCACCATTCAAAAAGACCTCTCTCTACAACAGACTTACTCGACCCTTTATATAGGGTATTACATAGTGGATGACAGCTATTCTGTCCTTTATTTTCGGAAACGTCTCGCGAATGCTCGCGAATGTACAACTGTTTGCCTTCGCGACACTCTTAAATCTCGCCAAGTCTTCACACTTTCCTCATGTTCTAACTGTCGTCATCTATTACGTCATTTATTTACCTCCCTGCGACTCCTTCGCGATGCGATTTGTTTATTAATCTCGCGAAGTATTAGTGTTGCGATATTCTGGTCCTACATCTTGCCTCTTTTTCCTTGAATATCGCTTGGAGAGCGATTTTTAAGGAAAAATTTGTTATTGTGGTGATCTTTGACATTTGTTGATGAAGGAACGAGCGAAAGAATATTGGACTTGAAAAGTACGTACTTGCCTCTATTCTTTTGCGAAGTTCCGAAGCTTTGCGAAGTGAACAAGAAGTAATATATCTTCAATTTCCCACAGAAATTTGATTCCTTGAATCTTGGGATGACCGTTTACACGTGTCTAAAATTACTCTTTCTACCGGTACATTTAATGTTATCCGGTCACCCTTTTTTCTTCTATTTAAAGGAAAACTGCCTGTGAAAACCATTCCTTCTCTTCTTCTATATCTTCTTCATTGTCTGCAACTGTTTCCTGCTATTCATCTTCATCCTCTTCTTTTTATTATCTTTCTGTTATCGTTTTCATGGCATCCAGGTTCGTTATTTTCATTGATTTTGATTATTCTCTTGATTGATCTTCCTTATTGAAATTACTTCATCTTGATTTTGTTCTTCTTTTGATATTTCTTTCGCCATTTTTGTTTCAGCAAGAACAAACCCAGCTCTAAATATACCGTGGTGAACCCTAACATGCCCACCGGTTCGCAACCAAAATCTTCTTCGCAATCAAGTCTCGGCTTCCAAAAAACAACCTGCGAGTAGTAAGGTATTTTTAGAAATATTTACTCTTTTAATAGCAATTTTGTTGCCTCTGTTTCTTAGTTGATTTATTATTCGCAGGATGATAAGAATGATGATAGATCTCCCAAAAGGTCTCGCCATAATACATTTGATGCCTCTGCTGCTGCTCCAATTGTTCCTTTTTCGGGATTCAAGCATTCTTCTTTCCCTACGATGTCTTCGCAAGGCAAATCTCCTACTACAGCGACTTCTTCGCAAGATAATCCCATTCCTTCTTCTCAAGATAATGTACCATTCCCTACAGTGTCATCGCAGGATAAATCAATCCCTGAATTTTCTGCGAATGAAATTCTTCAGGTCATGCCTATTCCTACTTTTACTTTTACCTCGCCTCCACCTATTGATCAGGTCTCTCCAATTGGCGGTCTTATAACTATGGGTGACTCAACTTTTCCTTCTTCCTCTACTATTTCTTCTCCCTCAAAATCTATCTCTCTTAGCAAAGAAAATTTAGAAGGGATGGATATAGCTTTTAAAATTTTATCAGATACCATGAATGATGTTAAAAAGACCTCCACCTGATCCCACCAAATCTAGCGTTTCGAGTCTTTGGGTAAATTCTTTGGTTCCGATACGATATCGCGAGCATCCTTGGAACAAGAAATTAAGACTTTGAAGAATAATCTTCATAATACTTTGTTGGATCGCGATAATCTTCGCAAGAAAAATGAAGAATTAAAAGGTATCTCTCCTTCCCCCCCCTTTTTTTTTTTTTTTTTTTTTTTTTAAAACTTGGTTCGCCTCTCAAGTTTTGCACCAGAAACGTAAGATGGAGATATATCAATTGGAATCTATTGTGGAAGAAACTCGAACGGAAAGAGACGCTGGATGGAACAAAGATAATCGTTTAGATAATCTTCATACGTTTTCTATGGATCAAATAAATAATCTTTCCCAAGAAAACATCCGCTTAGTTCAAAACCAAGAATTATTAAGTAATGAAGTGTCGCGTCTCTCATATTCTTTGAATAAATCTAATTTGGAGTTGGAAACCTTATCAGATGAAAACGGAACTTTATCTCTTGAGAGGCGAGCTTTATTGGATAAGGTGGCAATATCCTCGCAACAACTTGATGCTTGTAAAAAAGCATTGAATGAGCAAGAAAATCTATCCGCCACTCTTGAAAAATAAACTTGAAGATACTACCACCGAAAGAGATAAACTTATAGGAATAGAATAAATCTAAGTGTGAAAGCCAACCAACTCAAGGACGATTATACCAAGTTAAAAGAATCCCATTCTTCCCTTGCGAATCAAAATAAGTTATTGATTTCTAACGAAAAGAGTATGCAGTCGCGGTTAAAAGGTCTTGTCGGTGATGGTTTTGATAATGCCATGGAAAACTTGGGGAATAATTGCTTGGCCCTTACTCAATATCTTGTCTCGCAGAAGGAAGGTAGTCATAAGATTTGACTGCCTTTTCCATTATTTTTCTTTTCTAATTTTTCTTTTCCATTATATACCATTTTTCATCTTATAATTTTAATGTCTTCCTTTACTCTTGCTTAATCTGAGAAAAATCTTCACTCTTCTCTATCTACTTTGGAAGCGGCGCATGCTAAAATTTGTAAGGAAAATGCAACGCTAGTTGCTTCTCTTGCCCAATCTCGCGACCGAGCCAGAAGGAGGTTTAACTACCTTAATCATCTTAAAGATATCCAGAGTAGAAATCAACAGAAAGCGCTTCTTCGCCAATTTCCTCCCAAAGCAGAAGTTCTTGTGAATAATATTTTACTTTCTAAATCCCTTGATCCTGTCTATGTTGAACCATTGGAAGTTGAAGATGATGAAGTACCCAACTCTCCCGACAGTGATTATGATTATGAAAGCTGCGAAGACCTCGCTAATAATGAAGTTATCAATAAGGAACCTTGCGAAAGAAGTTCTGATGAAAACCCTTCAACTGGCGAGGGTGAAGCTGATAAGATTGTTGAAGAATCTTTACCATCTCCTTCAGCTGAGCAAGTTGATATAGAGAATTAAGTTTCTTTGTAACTTCGTTGAATTTTTCTTTTTGATTGCAAAGCACTAAGTCCGGGTTTTGGATGAATTAGTTTCTATTTCTTTCTTATTATAAGAACTCATCTCGCCACCTTATTATGCAATTCCTTTATTTTCCATTAAGTCTTGTGTTGTAATCGTTCTTGCGATGAAAGATTTCAATTGCCCATATTCAAGATGTTTAAAGACCTTTCTTGAATGATGTTATCGCGACAAGATCGCAGGACGCCTTTACATTTGCATGTAATGACCCATTGATCTTGCCTTATCATTATTTGTGTGGTCTTATTTTGCCTTCCTAAGTAAAGGTCTTATTTTGCCACCCCTCATTGCGACAAGGTCGCAGGACGTCTTTACATTTTCATGTAATGACCCATTGATCTTGTCTTATCATTTCTTAAGTATTTTTGCCTCTGCAGGACATTGTATTTGCGACAATATGACAGGTTTAAATGTTCTTGCGACCATAAAATCCCGCGACATTGTCGTCTTTGCGATGAAATCGCAGGACGTTCTTACACTTTCATGTAAAAACCCATTGATCTCATCTTACCTTCGCGTTAGTATTATTGCCTCTGCAGGATCATTGCACAAATATGACAAGCCTAAATTCTCTTGCGAGGATAAAGCCTCATGACATTTGCGTCTTTTGACACTTATCAGCTCCCTAATGGAGGGTGCCGCCCTTATCTTCTCCCTGGTTGCCCCTTCAAGGAGGCGTACATCGGCCATACAAGACTAGCTCCTCCCATCCGGTCTTAACAACAACTGGTTGTTTTCGCAGTCTCTTATCCCTTATACCTATAGGGCTTATGGTTACGAGACTACACCCTAAGTGGAGTTTTCTTCGGGCCGAGTGCAGCATGTGCCAAGACTTGTCAAGAGTGGTAAGGAAGTTCCATGCTCCCCGCACTCTTGACTCAACCGTGTACCTCGGCGCCTTGGTCATACACTGACTCCTTGGAAGAGACCCTCGGGCGTCCAACCAGGTATAACCTTATATATATAGTTGGAAATCCAAGGTATCTCCCCAGGATAGGCTTTCATGGGCCCCAAATCTCCATGACCCAGGTTTCGGGAGCGGTGTAACCTTCCACCCGAGCCATGTTAAGAGATACCCCTTATATGACGTACTTTAGGTCTTACATTTGCCTATTGCGAAATATCATTCGCGAACTAGGGTGTACACCATAAAGGTTTGTCCCATTCACTCACTCATTCATTTTATCAATTTATTCAATCATTTGTCTGCGAAGTTATCGCACAATCTCAGTTCCATTATTCAATAGATTTGTATACATTCTTCATGGCGAGATTCTCGCACAATTTTTCCGCAACCATCATCTCTGCTTCTTATCCTTATCATGCTTTCATCACTAAATTGTTGTCTTTTCTCGCAATTATTCATTTTTTACACCTTTTATTCTTACTTCCTTCTGCCTCCGCATCAGTCCACCATTTCAATGTCTCCTTTGTATCATGATACTCAGTTGCTTTTGTGCATTCACTTCGCAGCATCTCTTCTTCTTTTGTTTCTATGGCATCTACCATTAGTCTTTCTTTTCTTTGTTCATCCTGTACACTCTTCCTCCAACCTTTCTTTTTTGCTGTTCTCTCTTCGCAGCTTTCTACATCCACCTCATAACACTTTTGCCCCTCTATCCAATCTCCTTTTATAATTCCGACACCGCTAGGATGTGGAAATTTTATGCACTGATGGTATGTCGATGCTATACCCAGAATTTGATGAAGCCATGGTCTTCCAATCAATGCATTATAGGGAGATTCCACATCAACTACACAAAACAAAATATCAGTCGATAACCCCTGCAAGGGTATCCTCATGTGCACTTCTCCTTTGGGCTTGTTCGCGGTACCGTTAAAACCATATATTTTGTATGTTGAAGGGATCAGGTCTTCATCTCTTCCTCCCATAGTTTTGTAAGTATGGTAGAAAAGAATGTTGACTGAACTGCCAGTATCAATCAATATTCTATTGATTGCCCAACAATTTTCCGCTTCATCATCTTCGCCATCAATGGGTTTTGGATTAATTTCCAGCTTCACAACCAGTGGGCTATCATGTATTTCTCTTCCTTTGGGTACTTCTTCAGCCGAGAAAGAAATAATCTGTAGTTGCCACTCTTTTAGCTGCGATGTCTTCGCAACATTCATCACTTCTTTATCATCAGCATCTCTCGCGAAAACTCTACTAAGTACATTGTCATGAAAATCTTCAATAGTGCGGTATGAGTGTACAATGGAGTTGCAAAACAAATTTTTAGCCTTTGCCCCAACTTCTATAACAAATGTTTCTTTTCCCTTTGCCGGTGGGGGTGGCAAATGTTGAACTTTCTCTTCTTCTTTTAAAAAGTGATTTAGCTTTCCTTGATCAATCATTCTTAGGATAATTCTCTTGATGTTCCTGCAGTCATTTGTTAGGTGCCCATGAAAGCGATGGTAAGAGCAGAACTCATGACTTCTATCTCCAGGTGGTGGCTCACTTCCCATGTTCCATGGTGCAGGTATATTTTCCATCAAAAGTATTGCTTCCCATATTTTTTCCACACCGGCATTCAATGGCGGCATTTTAATTTCCTCCCACACTACTCTGCGACTTCGCTATCCTCTATGATAATTCCGCCTCGGCCTCCATAAGTCTCTTGCGAATTATACCTTTGACCTCCATAGGTTTCTTGTGGTTGATCAAGTCTTTGAATTTTATTGTTTCCGTCACGGTTGTAGAAATTTCTTTCTCTTTCAAACTCTTCCTGATCGCGACTTCCCATAGCTACTAACTTTGGTTCTATATCAACTGCTTTTCTTTCTTGTTGACCTTGCGATGTGCTCGCCATTGTGTGTGTATTAGTTGAGGTAATAAACTTCCATTCGCAACATTAGAATTTGTGTTTGCCACTGGGTAAGATTCCATCTCGTTTTGTCTTTCTTCTAAAGCAATATATTCCTCCTGGAGCTCTCGTAATTCAGTCATTGTAATTGTATTCTTAACTCTGAAAACCTGAACATATAATAGATTGGTTGCGAACATAGCATTTATGAATGACAGTATGAGGTATCTTTCATCTACCCTACCGGCCATCTCGCTGCACATCGTCTTCCATCTGACAGTTAAATGTCTTAAACTCTCGCCAACTCTTTGTTTTAATCCAAATACATCTTCAATGCCAGGTCACGAAGAGTTGTTACTTATATACGCCCCCAAGAATATAGCCTGTAAATGATTGAATGATGTGATCGTATTCCTTGGTAAACCCTCAAACCATTTTAAAGCTTCTCCTGTTAAACTTGACGCGAAGTATTTGCATAATATAGCGTCATGGTTTTCCCATTGTAACATACATCTCACATAAGCCTTGATGTGTTGTACTGCACAAGTTGATCCATCAAAAATGCTAGTTAGCGCTGGTAAGTTGCATTTTGGGGGTATTCCTCCTAACTGCACTTCTAATGTAAAAGGATTTTTCGCAGCCTCCGCGATAGCTTCATCTAACTGTCTTCTCCCCCTTCTCTTCTACTGTTCAATATTCCTCTCATCTCTGCCAATTCTCGCAGAATTTGTTCATTTGCCTCAGAATTTGAATCGATCGGTCTCTTTAATTCTGCTTCTCTCCTTCTTCGTTCGTGTCTACTTTTTTGTACTCTTTCGTATTTTTCGTTAATATCTCCATCGTTGCGATTTCGCTCGCGCCTCCTCTCTCGATTATCATGATTATTCTGCCGGATCGCTTCTTCCAATTCCCGATTTTCCATTTCTGCTCTCAATCTCTCTCTCGCGGGCTAGACGTGCTTGCTCAATGTAATGCTTTTCAATATCATCGTCAATTTCCTTTTGTTTCCTTTGTGTTTCTCTCCCATGTAATGCTCTTCTTCTTTCCTCCTGATTTTCTTCATTAATTGGGTTATTCTGTCCTCGAGGCTGCCTATCTTCTTGATTTCCATCATCGTGATTGTTTACCAAAATATAACGATTTTCTATTAGTTCTCTCTCTTCGCGACCTTCTTCGCCATGATTTAACTCTCTTTCCAAATTTTCTTCATTAATGTTCTCCGCAGGTAATGTTCTTCTCCCATTTTCTCTAGTCGATCCTGATCTCGATCTGTTACTACTTCTTGATCTTCTATTTTGCAGCCTCCTATTTTCCATCCTCAACTCGTGGTTTTGCCTTGTTAGATTCGCACGTTCTTCTGCTTCTAACCGCCTTTCTTCGTGTATTGTCTGTCTCAGCGCTTCTAATGCCGCGATTTCTTCATTTCCACGAATTGTTTCTCCCATCTCTTCTCGATTTCTCTCTTCCTGTCTATTATTCATCAATTGTTGTACTTCTTCTCTTTCTTCCGTAGAATCTGATCTCCATGTATGCACGCTCACTCTATCATAATCGATTACTCTGTTTAATCTTTGGTTGAATTGGTGGTTGAGTTGATGGTTGAATTGGTGGTTGAGTTGATGGTTGAATTGGTGGTTGAATTGGATCTTCTTCTCCATTTCTTGCATCTATCCTTGATGGTTCACCTACTTCATTTCTTCTTTCTCCCACTAATCTTCCACTTCTCCTTATGATTGTTGGTGTTCTGATGCATTCTTTCTCCTAGCCATTTCTCAATTTTAGTAACTTGTTAAAAATTATTCAAGATTTCTTTCTTGTTATCCCTAATTCTTCCAATTCACAAGGTTGATCTTCTTCAATCCATGTTTCTAGCGCAAATGTAGTTGCAGGATTTCCCACACTACACCCCTCATTCAAATCTGTTTAATCAATCCATTGGAAGATGAACAATGATGTGTTTTATTAATTGTTTTCTTGAAAGATTTACAAAGAAATGTAGAACAAAACTAAAGAAATTACAATCACACTTTACTTTCTCTCTCCTAATGACTTGTTTCACCATTCAAAAAGACCTCTCTCTACAACAGACTTACTCGACCCTTTATATAGGGTATTACATAGTGGATGACGGCTATTCTGTCCTTTATTTTTTCGGAAACGTCTCGCGAATGCTCGCGAATGTACAATCTGTTTGCCTTCGCAACACTCTTAAATCTCGCCAAGTCTTCACACTTTCCTCATGTTCTAACTGTCGTCATTTATTTACCTCCCTGCGACTCCTTCGCGATGCAGTTGTTTATTAATCTCGCGAAGTATTAGTGTTGCGATATTCTGGTCCTACATCATTGTTGGTAGATGCAAATTCCAATCTAAAAGAAAAAGCCATTTTATTGCCTTCTGGCGAAATTACAATGATCCCAATTCCGTTACCTTCTCCATTTGACGATCCATCTACCAATATTTCCCATCTGTTTTGCTCAGTTAATAAATCCCTTGGATTTCCATGTTCTTCTTCTATATCCATCATTTCTTCCACTGCTTCATCTTCTTCCAATGGAAATTCTGCTAAAAAGTCTGCAACAACTTGTGATTTGGGTGAGGATAGTATTTCATATTTGAGTTTGCAATGACTTACTTGTGCATTCCATCTTTCAACCCTTCCTGACCTTTTTGAATTTTTCATTACTGACTCAATCGGTACTTTTGTCATTACCTTAACCATGTGTGCTTCGAAATAGATGCGAAGTTTAAATGTTGCGTAAACTAATGCTAAGATTAGTTTTTCAATTTTTGAATAATTTTTCTCCGCGGCATTGAATGTTTTGCTGATGTAATAGATTGGCTTTTCCACTCCTGCGTCCATTCGCAGATATCTGCGCTTAGTGCATGCGAGGTTGTCGCAAGGTAAATTAGTAATTGTTCCCCGGCTCGCTTTTTGTAAGATTGATATATCCATTAAATGTTCTTTTATTCCTTGTAACGCCTTTTCACATTCATCTGTCCACCTAAATTTCGCTCCCTTTTTAAGTATGTTGAAAAAATACTTGCACTTATCAGATGATCGCGAGATGAATCTTCCTAGCGAAGCTAATAGTCCATTTAACTTTTGCACATCTTTCACTGTTGCTGGTGTTGGCATATCGCGAATTGCTTGTACTTTCTCTGGATCGACTTGTATTCCTTCTTTTGACACAATGTATCCTAAATTTTTTCCAGATGCCACCCCAAAGGTACATTTTTACGGATTTACTTTGATGTTGAAATGCCTCATTTGTTCAAAAATTTCCTTCAAATCCCGTACATGATCTTTTGCTTCTTTACTTTTTATTAACATGTCATCTACATATACCTCTAGTGTTTTATGTATCCATTTTTCGAACACTTTTTCTACCATCCTTTGGTATGTTGCACCAGCATTTCGCAGACCAAATGACATTTTTGTGTAACAGTATAATCCTCTTGGAGCGAAAAAGGCAGTATGCTCTTGATCTTCTTCAGCGAGAGGGATTTGATTGTATCCCTTGTATCCATCAAGAGAAGATATCCTTTCATTTCCTGCTGCTGACTCAACCATTTACGGAATATCTGGCAAAGGAAAACTATCTTTTGGACAAGCTTTGTTTAGATCGGTAAAATCTATGCAAATTCTTATCCCTTTTTTCTTCTTTGGGACTACGACCATATTCGCTATCCATTCGGGGTATTTTGCTTGTCTAATAATTCCAGCATCAAGCATCTTCTGTAATTCTTCTTCTATTTGAGGATCATATGTTGTTGCAATTTTTCTAATTCTATGCTTGAATGGTCTTGCATTTTTATCAATCTCTAATTTATGGCACGCTATAGATGGATCTATTCCAGGCATCTCATCCATATCCCACGCGAAGATGTCTTTATAATCTCGCAACAAATCAATAGTCTTCTTTTCCTCATTTACCTCCATTTTAGTCCCGATTTTTAACATCTTGGGTTCTTCTTCAGTTCCGATATTCACTTCCTTTGTTGGCTCTGCCGCAATGTAGTTAGCCTTCGGTTCTCCCATGGGTGTTGGTCCTTTTACTTCCTTCGCGAGTTCATTCTCTTCGCCATATATTCCTTTTCCTTCTTCTGCTCTTATCATGTAAGTTCTAAATTCTTCTTACTTTTTCGCTGCTTTTGCCATCTTCTTGCGATCTTTTCGCCTATTCACCTGTTCTTCATAATGTTTTACTTCGATTTGATGATATATCCTTCCTTTATCGGTATCTCCTCTGATTTCGCCAATTCCACTCGGTATAGGAAATTTGACACATTGATGAAATGTTGATGCTACAGCTTTTATTGCATGTATCCATGGTCTTCCCAACAGCATGTTATATGGTGATTCCATATCCACTACACATAACGTCACATGTGTTTCAATTTCTCCCAACAAAATTCGTATTTTTATTTCCCCTTTAGGTTTTGTTATGGATTTGTCGAAACCATAGATATGATATGTTGCGGAAGTCTTTTCTTCAACTTTGTATCCCAATTCTTTATAAGCATGATAAAACATTATATTCACTGAACTCCCTGTGTCCACCAAAGTTCTATTTATTGCCCATTCTTCCATTGTTTTTGTTAATTTTCCTTCTTCTTTGCTTGCACTTACTGTAATTACTAGTGGAGATGCGTAGGGCTGTCAATGGAATACCGATTTCCGGATACCGTAACCGATAATCCGAGTTCCTATAGGAAATTTTCCGACATAACGGTAATCGGAAATCGGTAATGGAAAATTATCGGAAATTTTTTCCTTACTGGAACGGTATTGGTTTAGGCACTTACCGTTCCGTTAATTACCGGTACCGGTATCTATTGTCACACGTGTATATTGTACGTGTTAGTATTACTCTGTCTCTTATCTTCTCTATTCTTCTAATCTTCTTCTATTCGAAACAAAAGGAAAAAAAACTAAAAAACAGTTTGAGAGTCGAGAGAAAGAGATCGATACTCAGTTCACTGATAAACCAGAGACAGAGAGAGATCGAAGGAAAGAGATCGAGAGAGATATCATGAGTAGTGAATCAAGAGTTAGAATCTTAACTAGTTTTCATTCGGAGAGAAGATTTCCCTAGTTTTCATTCAACTAACAAGTAAGATTTCCCTAATTTGTTTATTTTTGTTAAAATCCATTCCTGCAGTAAGTTTGTTGTTCATCATAATCGAATTTTACATGGTTGCTATGATTCATTCATTATACTAATGTTTTCGGAACTTTGTGTTTTGCATGGATTTGGAACTTTGTGTTTTGCATGGATTTGGAACCTAAAGCTTCTTATTTTGAACTGATTTTCAGTATGAGAAATAGGTTATGTATAATGTTGTCACATACCGGTATTTATCGGTAAAATTACCGATATCCGGTAACTTAATGGAACGGTAGCGGTTTAAATTTTTAAAATTCCGCCGGAAATTATCGGTATCGGAATTCCGGTAGGAAATATCGGTAACGGTAATGGATGAGCTAGTTACCGTTTCGATAGGTTCCATTGACAGCCCTAGAGATGCGTGATTTAAATTCTCTCTTGATATCTCCGTTGATGTGAACATGATCTTCTGTTTTTCCCATTCTTTCAAGGGTGACGTCTTCTCTGCTGTTATAATTTTCTTTCCTTCAAAATCTCTTTTGTGTATTCTCCCTCTGATACTTTCATGAAATTCATTAACCATTGTTTTTGTAATCATATTACATTCCAATTCTCCATTACTCTCTTTGATTCTGGCTTTCTCCAATTATCCATCATACTCTTGATTTAAACAATTTTAGTGACAATATCCAATCTCTTATCTTCAATCGCTCCCTGTTTCTAGCGCCAATATGTAGTTGCAGGAAATACTACACTACACCCCTCACTAGGATTCACACAACTCAGACATTTGAAGATGAACAACTATGATTTTTATTGATTAATTCTTTGAATGTTTACAAGATATAATGGAAAAGAGCTAAAGAAATTACAATCACCACAAACTTTCTCTCTCCTAATGACTTGCCTAACACTCGAAAAGGATCCCCCCCCAACAGTCCTGCTCGACTCCTTATATAGGATAGTATACAATGGATGACAGCTAAGCTGTCCTTTATTTTCGGGAATGACTTGCGAAATATCGCAAGTGTACAATTATATAATCTCGCAACTATCCTAAATCTCGCTAGGTCTTCACATCTTTCTCGTGTTTTGGCTGCTGTCATTCATTGCGTCATTTATATTACTCATTTGCGACACTTTCGCAATATCGTCGTTTATTGATCTCGCGAGGTATTGTTGTTGCGATATTCTGATCCTACACAACTAGTATGGAATTTCATCAAACGACCGTCAGTCGGTCCCACGACCACCGAGGGCCGATTCCATGCCCTCTTGGTCGGTCTCATCTCTCCATAATTAGGTTGTATTTCATAATGCTCATACGAACGCTCTTTCAATAAATGATTAAACCAGCATTTAATCATCCTTTCACCAACTGGTCTTCAAAGGACTTTGGTACATGCTCATTCGAGCACTTGGGAGCTACATGGTCGGGCGATCATCCCATGTAACTGGTCCCTCTCTCGCTCAGTGATTGATTTTCAGTAAATCATCAATTGATCATCAATCGATCAAAATTAGGGTTTTGAATCAAATGCTCTTCAAAGCATAGTTCTGAACAGATTCAAACGCTAATATTTTTTATGTTGATCTAGCAATCAAAATTCTAATTAATTATACTTGGTCCAGCTACCGATGTTTTGAATTAATATTTTATTTGGTCGCGCTACCAATAATTCATGAAACGAGCAATATTTGCTCAATCGATCAATATTGGTTCAACTATCAATATTTAATTATTCACGTGAGCAATACTTGCTCAAATTAGCTGTAGTTGCGGGAAATCCCACACTACACCCCTTACTCGAATTTGATTAGTTATCCATTTGAAGATGAATAACAATATATTTTATTGATTGTTTTCCTGAAAGGTTTACAAAGAAATGTAGAACAGAGCTAAAGAAATTACAATCACTCTTAATTTTCTCTCTCCTAATGACTTGCTTAACAATTCGAAAAGAAGACCCCTTTCAACAAACTGGCTCAACCCTTTATATAGGGTAGTATACGAGTGGATGATGACTCACTATCCTTTATTTTCGGGAACATCTCGCAAAGTGTCGCGAACGTTATAAACGTCTTTACTTGCGACACTCCTAAATATCGCCAAGTCTTCATACTTTTCTCATGTTCTGACTTTCGTCATCCATTGCGTCATTTATATTTCTTTCTTGCGACGCCTTCGCGATGTAGTTGTTTATTAATCTCGCGAAGTATTAATGTCGCGATATTCTGCTCCTACATCTTGCCTCTTCTCATGTCTTCTCTGCGAAGAAGAGAATGTCATGAGAACTAATTATTAAAGTGCCGCAACTGCTCATCTTTATCTCGCGATTATTCATTTTTATTCGTACGGAATTTATTACAGGTGTTTCTTCTTCCATTCTTTTTTTGACACGTCTCTTTCAACCGTTTATTCTTGACCATTCACGTCCCATCTCGCATTAAATGCATTTGTTTTCTCGAGGATTCTCTTCTCTATATATAGCTTTCTTATCCTTATCTTTTTCTCTTTTATTTTCCCTCTGCAACTTTCGTTTCACTTTCTTCTTCCGCAATTTGTGCTACTGCTACTGTAATTCCCCTCTTCAATTCTCTCAATCTTCCATTCCCATTCATTCCCATATTATATCAATGGCTTCATTGGGTCGTACATATAAACCCGTTTTTGAAGATACTCAAAACAAATTAAAAGAGAAGGGTTTCATCTTATCAACTATTCCCGATCAAGAATCTTCGTCTATTCTTTCTGCAAAATTATTTTCTGATCATCAATGTGATGATCATAAAATCATAGTCTCGCTAGGTCAACTCCTCGCAGGACTTCCCATTCCTCTATATAATCCCGAGATACCATTATTCTATGAAATCCTTGCTCATAAAAAATTCTCGCGAGCTGTCTATCAGTTGAGCGGCGACTGCATCCGCTTGATGCTTGAATTCGCACACCGCGGCGCTGGCAAAGGATCTTTATATCCTGTTAATGTTAGAGATCCTAACTTTGCAAATTTGGAGATAGTCCCCGAGAAGTATACTGTAGAAAGTTTCTTTGCGAATTATGCAGTGATAAACATGAGAAATGATAAATCTCGCTGGGGCGCTCGACTAAAAAGAATAGATAACGTTCCGATGACAAGCTGCTTATGCATGATATCGATTGGCATTCGGGTAACAATAGTACTCCCCGCCACTCCAAAGATGAGAAGTGGTGGGTTGTTCCTTTATTCTTGAGTGGACCTTACATCGCAGGTTCACATGTTCTCCCCGCACACCTCGCGAATTACCATCCTTGGGAATTTAAGTGGCCTGAGGAGAAAAAAGAGGTATATTTCCTTCTTTCAATTTCGCTTTGCGACATTTCCTTTCTCTTTTATTTATTAACTTTCAAGAAATTTTAGATCGCCAGAATGAGAAAGAAGTATAAAGAAGATCCAAAGCCGAGTACCCTGGCGATACTCCGATCGCTCACGGATGAAGTAAGAAACATCTTCTTTTATTTTAAACAATATTGTTGCCTCTGTTTCTTATCTTCATGCGTATGCGAAGGTTAACTTTGAAGAGGCTGAAGCTGCGAAGGTTAAAGGCAAGGATAAAATTGCTTTTCGCAAAGACAAGTCTTATGCTCCGCTTTCTAAAAAACGGAAAACCCTGCTCTCTTCTCAAACCAATGAAGATTCTGATGAGGGTGAAGATGAGGTTGGTATTTCCTCCGCGAAAGGGGATCGTTTGACTACTTCTGTCATGGCACAATTGTCCAGTGTCTTCTCCGATTCTATGCAAGGATTAGGAGATGATCATCTAACTGCTACTTGCGGAGCTCTCGCTAAAATCTGCGATGCTCCACTATTAGAGGATAATGAGTCTCTTCGCGGGGTTTCCCGAACGTTGACTTCCAGTCATTTAAATGCCCTCAGTGCTTTGGTATGTTCACATTCCTTTGTTTCTCTGTAATTTCGATTATAAGCTCTTATCCTAACAATTTATTTTTCTCTTTATAGTCTGGGAGAGCTTCTTTTGTTGTTGCCTCAGATCTCGAGAAAAGATGCGACAACTTTCGCAAGAAAAATCTCAATCTTAAAGAAAAGATCCGAGAATTAGAAGCTGAGGTTGCGATATCTCGCAATAAAAATGAAAGAATTCAACAATTGGAGACTGAATCTGCTTCCCTGAAGACTAAGATGTCTACTCTTCAAAGCGCTAACCAGCAACTTTATGGTATAAATTTTTTTTTATTCTTCAAGTCATCTTTACTTTGTTAGCTATTATTCTTTGCCTGATTTATTATTTTCGCAGACATATATAATCTCTCTGAAGAAGCCATTCTTCTCCATTCATTTCCCGAGCCCATGGATAATGATGTTCTTCTCGCCCATCTCAACGAGTCTTTAAGTAACTCGTCAAACAAAATTGATTCCCTTTCATTAAATGAACTTCAAAATAAATGTCGCCTTTTAGAAATTGAGCATAGAGCTAGTTTAGGTTTAGCCAACCGATTTAAACAAATGTATCTTGATTCCCATAGAAAATCGAGCTTCAAAGGAAGAAAATTAGTGGCCTTATTGATGAAAAAGACCGTACTGCTAATAGGGGTGCGCAGGCACTAGCAGCATTTCAAAAGTCTCTTCTCGAGGTACAAATTGAACGAGATGAATCCCTTCGCCAGAATGCCATACTTACTGAGCGAGAAGAGCAAGTTCGTTCACTTCTTGTTATAAATAATGATGATGAGTTTGCTTGGGCTGCGAAGGTTCTAGATAATGCCAGGAATAATTTAGGTGTTGATGTTAGCCTTCATGCCGAGCATACTGCCTTGGTTAAAGACATGATATCGACGAGAGAAGGTTGTTTATTATACTTTCTTTGTCCTTTATCTCGCTGTGATCTTGTTATTGTATTGTTAATTTATTATCATGTGTTCTGCAGAATCCGAGAAAAGACTTCAAACAAGGATTGAAGAACTTGAGTCTGAAAAAGGACAACTCGCACAAGACTTTTCTCTTCGCAACAACAAATATTCTAAGCTGAAGAAACAACTGCAAGCTACAGTGGCGAACTTTAATAATTATGGAGTTCGTTTTCGCAATCAAACTATTGAGATAGTTTGCAATGATCACAAGATTCCTCTTAGTTCATATCCTTGTCTTCGCGAGGATATTCCTGAAGATACACTTTTCTCAGATGTCTCTGATAGTGATGCTAGCGAAGCAGAAGAATTTGGCGAAGAGAATGATGAAACTGAAGAATCTGACCAAGAAGATGATCCTTCAAAGAAATAACTTCTTTTTCTTCTTTTGCTACTTGTAATATATATACTCTTTCAATCTTCTTGGATTGTCAAATATGAATTCAATCTTAGCTTTCTTTACTTGCACATATTAATCAAGCAGTTCTCTTTTATAATTCGACTACCAATATCATGAATGCATAAATTCCTCATATGGGAATGAATAACAAAACCTTATCCTATTCATTCCCAAATGAGAGATCTACCTCTGTTGTCTGTTTTCTGAAGCATATTGAAGCTCGCTATGGCGACAAGATCGCAGAATATCTCCATAAATGAAGAACTCCACTAATCTTGCCTTATCGTTTTTGTGTGGTCTTATTTTGCCTTCCTAATTAAAGGTCTTATTTCGCCACCCCTCGTTGCGACAAGATCGCAGGACGTCTTTACATTTTCATGTAATGACCCATTGACCTTGTCTTATCATTGAGTATTTTTGCCTCTGCAGGATATTTTATTCGCGACAATATGACAGGCTTAAACACCCTTGCGAGTGTAAAACCCCATGACATTATCGTCTCTGCGACGAAATCGCAGGACGTTTTTGCATTTCCATGCAATAACCCATTGATCTCGCCTTATCCTTGCATCAGTATTATTGCCTCTACAGGATCATTGCACAAATATGACAAGCCTATATTTCCTTGCGAAAGTAAAGTCTCATGACATTTGCGTCTTTTGACACTTATCGACTCCCTAATGGAGGGTGCCGCCCTTATCATCTCCCCTGGTTGCCCCTTCAAGGAGGCGTACATCGGCCATACAAGACTAGCTCCTCCCATCCGGTCTTTACTGACAAGCGGTTGTTTTCATGACCTCTTATCCCTTATACCTATAGGGCTTATGGTTACGAGACTGCACCCTAAGTGGAGTTTTCTTCGGGCCGAGTGCAGCATGTGCCAAGACTTGTCAAGAGTGGTAAGGAAGTTCCATGCTCCCCACACTCTTGACTCAACCGTGTACCTCGGCGCCTTGGTCATACGCTGACTCCTTGGAAGAGACCCTCGGGCGTCCAACCAGGGTATAACCTTTTATATATAGTTGGAAATCCAAGGTATCTCCAACGGATAGGCTTTCATGGGCCCCAAATCTCCATGACTCAGGTTCCAGGAGCGGTGTAACCTTTCCCCTGAGCCATGTCAAGAGATACCCCCTTATATGACGCACTTTAGGTCTTACATTTGCCTCTTGCGAAATATCATTCGCGAACTAAGGTGTACGCCATAAAGGTTCGTCCCATTCACTCACTCATTCATATTTGTTAATTCATTCAAGCATTCATTCTGTTTGCGAAGCTATCGCACAATCTTACATTGTTTAAACATTTTCGTTTTTCAATTCTTCAATCAAAGTTGCATACATTTACGAGAGTTGAAGACAAATGAATAGAGAGTTGAAGACACATTTACGAGATCTTCACATGTTTCTGCTTCTATTATTGTTTCTTCCTCTTACTTTGAATAATCTCTTGTTGTTGCCTTTTTGATGATTATTCACTTCTTACACTTTTCACTCTTACTACATTCTGCCTTTTCACCATTCAAATCTCTTATCGTTTCCTTTCCATCGCAATGCATTCACTTCGCAAAGCGCCTACAACTACCTCTTATTCTTCTTGTCCTTGACGTGCCTTCGCCACTTTATCTTTGTTACTTTTCGCAATTATTCACTTCTTACACCTTTTATTCTGCTTCCCTCCGCCTCTGTATCATTAAAACCTCTCGAATAATTCTTTTCAAAGATGACTTTCAACTGCCGTCATATCTTCTCCTCGCAATGTGTCTTCCCTCCTTATGTTTATGCTATCTACCATCAATCTTTCTTTTCTTTGTTCCTCTTTAATATTCTTCTTCCATCCCTTCTTTTTTGCGGCTCTCTCTTCACAGCTCTCCACATCGATCTCATAACATTTTTCCCCTTCTATCCAATCTCCCTTTATAATTCCAACACCACTAGGATGGGGAAATTTTATACACTGATGATACGTTGACGCCACACCCAGAATTTCATGCAACCATGGCCTTCCAATCAATGCATTATAAGGGGACTCCACCTCGACCACACAAAACAAAATATCAGTTGACAATCCTTGCAACGGTATTCTCATGTGTACTTCTCCTTTGGGCTTGTTCGCGGTACCATTGAAACCATATATTTTGTATGTTGAAGGGATCAACTCTTCATCCTTTCCTCCCATAGTCTTGTAAGTATGGTAAAAAAGGATGTTGACTGAACTCCCATGATCGATTAATATTCTATTTATCGCCTTGACAATTTTCTGCTTCATCATCTTCCCCATCAACAGGTTTTGGATTAATATCCGGTTTTACCACCAACGGGTTATCATGTATTTCTCTACCTTTGGGTATTTCTTCTGCCGAGAAAGAGATAATCTGTAATTGCCATTCTTTTAATTGCGACTTCCTCGCGATGTTCATTACCTCCTTATCATTAACATCCCTCGCAAAAACCCTACTGAGTATGTTATCATGAAAATCTTCAATGGTGCGATATGAATGAACAATGGAGTTGCAAAACAAATTTTTAGCTTTCGCCCCAAATTCTATCATGTACGTTTCTTTTCCCTTCAATGGTGGCGGCGGTAAATGTTGAACTTTCTCTTCGCTCTTTAAAAAGTGATTCAACTTCCCCTGATCAATCATTCTAAGGATAATTCTTTTGATGTTTCGGCAGTCATTTGTCAGATGTCCATGAAAACGATGGTAAGAGCAAAATTCGTGACTTCTATCACCTGGTGGCGGTTCACTCCCTATGTTCCATGGTGCAGGTATATTCTCCATCAGGATTATAGCCTCCCATATCTTCTCCACACTAGCGTTTAATGGTGGCATTTTGATTTCTTCCCATACGACTCTATGACCCATTTGTCCTCTATGATAATTCTGCCTCTGGCCTCCATAAGTCTCTTGTGAATTATGCCTTTGACCTCCATAGGTTTCTTGCGGTTGATCAAGCCTTTGAATTTTATTATTTCCGCCACGGTTGTAGAAATTTCTTTCTCTTTCAAATTCTTCCTGATCGCGACTTCCCATAGCTACCAATTTTGGCTGTTCATCATCTACCACTCTCTCTTGTTGCCCTTGCGAGGTGCTCGCCACTGTTTGTATTAATCTGGGTAACAAACTTGCATTCGCAGCACTTGAACTTGTATTCGCAACTGGGTACGATTCTACTTCATTTTGTCTTTCCTCCAAAGCAATATATTCCTCTTGCAATTCTCTCAATTCGGTCATTGTGATTGTATTCTTGACTCTGAAAATTTGAACATATAATAAGTTGGTTGCGAACATAGCATTTATGAATGATAGTATGAGATATCTTTCATCCACCCGTCCAGCCATTTCGCTACACATTGTCTTCCATCTTACTGTCAGATGTCTCAAGCTCTCGCCAATTCTTTGTTTTAGCCCAAATACATCTTCAATGCCAGGTCGCGAAGAGTTGTTGCTTATATACGCCCCCAAAAATATAGCTTGTAAATGATTGAATGATGTGATTGTATTCCTTGGTAGACCCTCAAACCATTTCAACGCTTCTCCCGTTAAACTCGACGCAAAGTATTTGCACAATATAGCATCATGGTTTTCCCACTGTAGCATACATCTCACGTAAGCCTTGATGTGTTGTACTGCACAAGTTGACCCATCAAAAATGCTAGTTAGCGCTGGTAAGTTGCATTTTGGGGGTATTCCTCCTAACTGCACTTCTAATGTAAAAGGATTTTTCGCAGCCTCCGCGATAGCTTCATCTAACTGTCTTCTCCCTCCTTCTCTTCTGCTGTTCAATATTCCTCTCATCTCTGCCAATTCTCTCAGAATTTGTTCATTTGCCTCGAATTTGAATTTATCGGTCTCTTTAATTCTCGCTTCCCTCCTTCTTCGTTCGTGTCTACTTTTTTGTATTCTTTCATATTCTTCGTTGATATCTCCATTGTTGCGATTTCGCTCGCGCTTCTCTCTCGATTGTCATGATTATTCTGCCGAATCGCCTCTTCCAATTCCCGATTTTCCATTTCTGCTCTCAATCTTTCTCTCTCGCGGGCTAGACGCGCTTGCTCGAGTATAATGCTTTTCAATGTCATCTTCAATTTCCTTTTGTTTCCTTTGTGTTTCTCTCCCATGTAGTGTTCTCCTTCCTTTCTTCCTGATTTTCTTCATTAACTGGGTTATTATGTCCTCGAGGCTGCCTATCTTCTTGATTTCCATCATCGTGATTATTCACCAAAATATAACGATTCTCTATTAATTCTCTCTCTTCGCGACCTCCTTCTCTAAGATTTAACTCTCTTTCCAAATTTTCTTCATTAACGTTTTCTGCAGGTAATGTTCTTCTCACATTTTCTCTACTCGATCCTGATCTCGATCTGTTACTACTTCTTGATCTTCTATTTTGCAGCCTCCTATTTTCCATCCTTAATTCGTGGTTTTGCCTTGTTAGATTTGCGCGTTCTTCTCACTTCTAACCTCCTTTCTTCGTGTATTGTCTGTCTCGGGCGCTTCTAATGCCGCAATTTCTTCATTTCCACGAATTGTTTCTCCCATCTCTTCTCGATTTCTCTCTTCTGTCCACTATTCATCAATTGTTGCACTTCTTCTCTTTCTTCCATAGAATCGATCTCCATGTATGCACGCTCACCCTATCATAATCGATTACTCGTTTAGTCTTTGGTTGAATTGGTGGTTGAGTTGATGGTTGAATTGGTGGTTGAATTCGACCTTCTTCTCCATTTCTTGCATCTATCCTTGATGGTTCACCTACTTCATTTCTCCTTTCTCCCACTAATCTTCCACTTCTCCTTACGATCGTTGGTTGTTCTGATGCATTCTTTATCCTAGCCATTTCTCAATTTTAGTAACTTGTTAAAAATTATTCAAGATTTCTTTCTTGTTACACCTAATTCTTCCAATTCACAAGGTTCAATCCCTGTTTCTAGCGCATATGTAGTTGCGGGAAATCCCACACTACACCCCTTACTCGAATTTGTTTAGTTATCCATTTGAAGATGAATAACAATATATTTTATTGATTGTTTTCCTGAAAGGTTTACAAAGAAATGTAGAACAGAGCTAAAGAAATTACAATCACTCTTAATTTTCTCTCTCCTAATGACTTGCTTAACAATTCGAAAAGAAGACCCCTTTCAACAAACTGGCTCAACCCTTTATATAGGGTAGTATACAGTGGATGACAGCTCAGCTGTCCTTTATTTTCGGGAACATCTCGCGAAGTGTCGCGAACGTTATAAACGTCTTTACTTGCGACACTCCTAAATATCGCCAAGTCTTCATACTTTTCTCATGTTCTGACTTTCGTCATCCATTGCGTCATTTATATTTCTTTCTTGCGACGCCTTCGCGATGTAGTTGTTTATTAATCTCGCGAAGTATTGATGTCGCGATATTCTGCTCCTACATTAGCAATATTGATTCAACTATCAATATTCAGTAATTCATCATATTTACTCAGATTATCAATATTCATCATGTTGATTCAACTATCAGCATTCATTCGAGAATTATACATCTGTCTCAACAGACATGCTCAATCCATGAATCATAGAGCATTCGTCCATCATGCTCGAATCGACAATATTAAGACTCATCGTCTGATCAAGTCAATAATTGACTAATTAAATACACGTCTGCCTTGCAGACTCAACAATCATGAGACATCAATCATGTCACGTGGGGGGATATTAACCAGGGTTTTGGTCTGGCGGCCTACGACATGTGTGTCCATCCACGATGAGAATGTGATTAATTCCTGCAAGCGGTTAGAGGAGTTAGCAAAGTAGTGGGTGGGCAATCAACCAAGTCTCCGAACGATGAGTAACTGGTTTTAACACGATTTCCCATTTTCCCACTCTTTCACTCCAGCAACCGTCACACTTACTGGGATCAATGTGTCTACTATTCTGGCAATATAAATAAGTCTCTGAATCCATCATTGAAGGAACAAGAAACTACAAGAATGCTCGTCTGAACAAAGAATTCTCATCACACAAGAATTCTCATCGTTTGAGCAATCACTCTCAACAGAGCAAACATTCAATCAATCAGAACTTATCTTATTTCTTCACGCAGAATACACAACACATCCACAATCCTTGATCAACATTGATCTCGCACACTTCTTAGCTTCCCTCCTACAGATCGACCCATCTTCTCTTGTGACCGAATTGACTCTGGAACGACCATTGTCTTGGTTTTGGACGGAGTCTTACAGATTGATCTCTCGAATTCAAGCACTCCCTTTACAGTCCATCTGTTTGCAAAAGGTTAAAGATATTTTCTCGGTTGAGGAGTCTCCTCCGCATGGCCGTCTCTTTATTTTCCTATAAAACTGCCAAATCATTTTTTCCCCATCAACAATGTTCATATTGTGGAATGAACTTGTATAATAGTTCATTATACCAGTTCATTTTGTAGAATGAACTCGTAATAATAGTTCATTATACCAGTTCATTTTGTAGAATGAACTCGTATGTTATTTAATCATAAGAGTTCACTTTTTAAAATGAACTAGCACTTGATAGTTCATTAAAGTAGCTCATTTTATAGAATGAACTCGTATAATAGTTCATTTTATAGCTAAAGAAAAAGGTAAAAATAAAAATCCCCGAAATATAGCAACAATGGTACTCGTTGGAAAGCTCTCGTCGAGGGCTTTCCGAAGATATAAAATTTATCATTTTGGACATATGGTTTAAAAGATATTTCCTTTTTAAGTTTTTATTTATTTATTTTTATTAAGAGAGAGAGACAAAAAGGTATTTCTGCAACTATTAAAGGACTGTGACATCAATGATGACATCATTCCGCATGGGTATTGTCCACCCTAGGACCAAACAATAATATTTAGGACCAAACATAATATATATTTAAGAAAAGGACCATACAGATAGTTGACTAAGTCAAAAGGACCAAATGAACTCTAATATATTATTCATAGAACTAAATGATATTTCCTACATAAATATTCAATGTACGGGCATCTGGGCCACCACCGAGTAAGCCCCGAGAAAATGGTGCGAGTGTACTTAGCAATAATCCACGAACGGGTACCCGAATGCACAAATGAGCATTCAAAAATATGGACGAATGAGGAAGCATGTGCAAAATAGGAAAGGGAAATAATAAAAAATAATAGAGAGGCGCAACGGAACCACTCACCTCACTCGAATTTGCTTATTCAACCCATTTGAAGATGAATAATAATGTGTTTTATTAATTGTTTTCGAAAAAGCTAAAGGCCCACCGGACACTTTTAAATCGGCTATTACGTCATTTATTTACCATGCCGCCGTGGACGGTCCCACGCCTCTCCCTTTTATTTTCTTATATGATTTTATTGTTTTCCTAATTTCATGAAAATTCCCTTGTTTGAGCAAACTTCCTCGTTTGAGAAAAACTCTTACAGGGGGTTAGTCGTGGGAGAGTTTGAGAGATTTTAATGTATTTAAATCCCTAGGGATTTAGAGGGAGTGTATGAGAGAGTCCAGACAATTTGGGGGAGTTTAACCCTAACTCCCCAGAAATCTCTTGTTTTTTGAGAGATTTTGTCCAAGCACAAAAAACATCATGAAACTCTCTCAAACTCCCCTAAATTGTAAACTCCCTATAACTCTAGTGTTTTATGACTAACTTTAAACGAATGTACCTTGATTCCAGAAGAAATCCAAAGCCTTAAGGAGGTTAAGAGATTCTAATCAAATCTCCCACCACTAACTCCGAATGCATTTATGGGAAGCATGTGCAAAATAGGAAAGCCAACTCTTTGGTCCAAATAAATCAATGCAAAATAATACGCCCAAAGAATATAGCTTGTAAATGATTGAATGATGTGATCGCGCCCAAACTGACGCCAAGTATTTGCATAATATAGCGTCATGGTTTCCCAGTATAGCATACATCTCACATAAGCCTTGATGTGTTGCCCAAGTTGATCCATCAAAATCTTTGGTTAACGTTGGTAAATTGCATTTTGGGGGTATTCCTCCTAACTGCACTTCTAATGTAAAAGAAGGATTTTTCGCAGCCTCGCGTGTCTTCTCCAATTCTCTTCCTCTTTCATTCAATATTCCTCTCATTTACTTAATTCGCGCGAGAATTTGGTCCCACGCCTCCTTTTTTTTGTATTCTTTTTATTTTCTTATATGATTATTTTATTGTTTTCCTAATCTTTTTCAGGCGTGCTTGTTCGGTGTAATGAAAATTCCCCAAACTTCGATTTTCGTTTGAGAAAAACTCTTTCCCACAGGGGTTTTTTTCCATCCTCAATTCGTGGGTTTTGCCTTGTTCGTGGGAGAGTTTGAGAGACTTCTTCTCTTTTTTAATGTATTTAAATCCCTTTGGTTAGGGACGGTTTGGGTTGAAGAGGGAGTGTATGAGAGAGCCATTTCTCAATTTTAGTAATTTGTTAAAAATTACAATTTGGGGGAGGGAGTGATTTTAATGTATTTAACCTAGGATTTAGAGGGAGTGTATGAGGAGGTTATTTGGGGAGTTTAACCCTAACTCCCCGTAAATCTCTCTAATTTTGTCCAAGCACAAAAAATCATGAAATCCTCCACCACTCCCTATAACTCTAGTGTTTTATGACTAACGAGGGAGGGAGATTCTAATCAAATCTCCACCACTTTGGGAGTTTAAGGGATTTTGAGGTAGTTTTAGAAACTCCCTAGAAATCTCTCACCACTAACAGAGATTTTAAAAGATTTTGACAAACTCCCCCACGACTAACATGGGATTTGCCAACTCTATTGAAATACATTAAAATCTCCCACGACTAACACCCTGTTAGTTTCTCCATATTCCCTCACACAATGACAAATAATAACATAAAATAGAGAATAGAGTCACGGGACCGGGCCTACTAGCCGGCCGGTCGTGCCCTAGCCGTGGCCGGTCCCATATTTCCCCAATTCCTTATTTTATTATTATTTCTTCTCTCATCTCATGAAATTCCCTCATTGGAGCAAAAAAACTAAATTTTCCATATTTCTCCAATTTTGCTCAAACTATCAAAATGCCAAAAAGACAAATGGTCACACGACCATCCGGGCCCCTCACGGAAAAATATTAAAAATATCATTATTTTAATGTTCTCAAAATATTGGTCGCACGAGCAAAGCTCTACTTGCTCATTCAAGCAAAATTGAGAGTTTCGGTCAAGATCAAACTCTTCTGAAAATCCAAAATATTGCTCAAACACGCACCAGAAAATACCTAAATTCTCAGAATTGAGTCACGAAAAATATGGTGATACGGGCATGCCACCTTGACCGATCAAGGTCGGCCCTTTGGCTTGCAAGAAGTCGGTTCCATACATTTTCATAATTTTGACATAATTAATCTTCTGCAGTTCATATTGGGTTCAAACTCTTTCCAAACAACTTGGAATTTGATAAATTGACCACCAGCTGGTCCCACGACCACCAAGGGACGGTTCCATACTCCATGTTCGGTCTCTCCTCTGTCCACAATTAGGTTTTATCGCCTAATGCTCAGACGCGCATATTTTAATAAATGATGATTAAACCGACATTTAATAATTCTTTCACGAGTCTGCAAAGGACTTTGGTGCTTGCTTATGCGAGCATCTGGACGCTAAATGGTCGGCCCATTATCCCATGTAGACGGTCCCTCTCCCACTCATTGGTTTATTTTCAGTAAATCATCAATTGATCAACAATCGATCAAAATTAGGGTTTTGAACCGAATGCTCTGCAAAACATAATTCTGAACAGGTTACAACACCACTATTTTTATGTTGATCCAGAAGTCAACATTTTAATTAATTATGATACAATATTTGGTCCAGCTGTCAATATTTTAATTAATATTTTATTGGGCTACTAATAATTCATTAATCGAGCAATATTTGTTCAATCGAGCAATATTTGCTCAGACGAGCAATATGAAAAAGAGGGGGTCTAACAACCATACCAAATATTTCGTTTCGTCAATCTGTATGGACAAACTCCAATATACTTCCAAGAAAATCAACTAGACAGTCAGACTCAATCAATGGAAATACATCCAAGAGTTGTATCTCTGTTTTCTCAATGTAATTAGCAAATCAAAAGATAGAAATCCGCGAGCCTAATTATTATGAGAAACAACTTGAATGGTACCAAAGACCAATGTTCAAGTGCCAATCAATTTATATCAACAACCAAAGGTTGTATTATCTAATTGGTTGAACTACGCACAACCTGTGATATTTCAGTTATATAGAAAATATAATGCGGAAAAGAAATAACACAGACACCAGAAATTTTGTTAACGAGGAAACCGCAAATGCAGAAAACCTCCGGGACCTAGTCCAGGTTTGAACACCACACTGTATTAAGCCGCTACAGACTCTAGCCTAATACAAGTTAATTTCGGACTGGAATGTAGTTGAGCCTTAACCAATCTTACACTGATTAAGGTACAGTCGCGTTCCTTACGCCTATGAATCCCAGCAGGAGTCTACACACTTGATTCCCTTAGTTGATCTCACCCACAACTAAGAGTTGCTACGACCCAAAGTCGAAGACTTGATAAAAAAATCTGTCTCACATAGAAAAATCTATTGAATAGATAAATCTGTCTCCCACATAAATACCTACGAGTTTTTGTTCCGTCTTTTGATAAATCAAGGTGAACATGAACCAATTGATACACAAGACTTATATTCCTGAAGAAAAACCTAGTAATATCAATCACCTCACAATGATCTTAACCGTATGGAAGCGGAACAAGATATTGTAGAATCACAAACGATGAGATGAAGATGTTTGTGACTACTTTTTATCTCACCTATTAGAGATTAAATCTCGACCAAATCTTAGAGAAGATAGTACTCAATACGATAGAAGAAAGTAAGATTAGAACACGCAACTACAGAGAAAATAGTTGGGTCTGGCTTCAGAATCCCAATGAAGTCTTTAAGACGTTAACCTATAATGGTTTTAGAAAAACCTAGGTTAAAGGAGAATCGACTCTAGTCGCAACTAGTATCACACAGGAGGTATGGGGATTGGGTTTCCCAGTTGCTAGAGTTCTCTCTTATATAGTCTTCAAATCAGGGTTTGCAATCAATGTTACCTTGGTAACAAAGCATTCAATATTCACCGTTAGATGAAAACCTGATTACAACCGTTAGATCGAACTTAGCTTGTTATACACAAATGAAATATGACTTCATTAAGATATGGGTAACCGTACCTAAACGTGTACACTTAGTTGGCTCAAAAATAGTTAACCGAGGTTAGCCATATGAACACTTTCATATCAACCTTGTTCATCTTAATCACAACTAGTTCAAATGACTCAAATGAAACTAGTTATAGAGTTGTTCAATTGTTTATATTCTCATAGAAGTATACCAGAAAAAATTGAAGCAAAATCGATTTTGATTCACTCGAATCAATTCATGAACATTATAGCCACGGTTTGCAAAAGATTGCATTCCTTATTATATAAATGTATTTGTTCATGAACAACCCATTTTAGAACTTAACCCACTCAAGTATGCAAACTGGTAAGCATACCTAAGTAGTCGGACTTGGTCTGTGTTCGCCAGTATGCAAGCGTGTACGCATACTGTCGTTCACGACCAACATCAGTTGAAATCAGTACGCATACGGGTATGCATACTAAGTCCCCGGACTTCAATTGTTTAACCAGTACGCATACTAAGTTCCCGGACTTGGAATATATCTACAACAGTTAGCATACAAGTTGATGCGTGTCGTGGGTGCAACAAATTAATTCAATATATTTCCCACTAATTAACTAGTAATATAGCAGTAGTAAGAGATCGTTCCCACAGAGAGCTGTGTAATTGATAGGTTATTTGATCAACAAAAATATAATAAAAGGAAAACACAAAGGGGGGATTGTTTTGTGAAATAACTAAAAGACAATGCGAAGAATAATAATAAGAGAAAAATATGATTGAGAATTCCTTCGCCGTTACCAAACGATAATTGGATTAGTATACTTATCTATCTTTCGTAAGAATCATTCATCACCAACCGTAGAATAGCATCTAGTTCAGTGCTATCCCAAAACTCCTTTTACCACGGATACGGAAGCTCTCCAATACCAGATTCTATTCAATTGAACCACCAAGTAGTAGCTCACTCAAGGTGTAATCCGATCGAACGCTTTAGGCTTTATAAATTAGGTTGATCCCAGTAGTTGAACTCTTAGCTCAAGGTCCACTTGCTGATGTTATCTTCACTCGCAATTGCTCCACAGAATCCCTCTGCAAGGTCTCGCGATTTCTACTTGTGTAGAGAGTCAATCGACGATTACTTATCTCATAACTTCTACTAGCAATAGAACAATCAAAAGACTAATCTAGTATGCATCCTAAATCAATCTAAAAATCATCCATAAACCCCAAATACGGTGAACACAAACGATGATGATAAAAGCTCTAAATAGATTTATATAACTAATAAAGCTCCACGCTTAGAACATTGAATTCATCCTTAACCAATAAAAATTTAGCTTCTCATGATTACACAATTACCCGGTTTCCCCCCTAAAGGGGTAAACACTAGAATATTAATGAAGAACAAAGTATAATATGAGATATAGAGATGAGATTATCTATTTTAGGTTAAGAAGTGTTTCTTTTATAGTCTCCAAGTTGTATATGCGCCTGCGCCAAATCCCGTGCTAAATTGGTTGCCAAACTTGGCCGAATTTCCAAATACGGTTTATGCTCAAATCTTGTCCGTGTGAAGAATCTCTTGTAAGGGTACATTATTTATATGTCCCTACTTTTTACACCCAATAAATATGTCCTTATACAACAATAAATATGTCCCTACTTTTTTATAACCTTATCCATTTCACATTAGATTACCTTAATACCCTCATCCATATAATATTTTTTTTTTTATTTCAAAATACAACAAATTTCTTCCTCTACCACTTCACCACCACCACTAGCACCACCACCACCAACATTCAACTACCATTCCACCACCACCGTTCAACAACCACCACCTACCAACCGCCACCACCACTAATATTCCACCACCACTCCTTCACCACCACCATTACACCACCAACAGTCCTCCTCCACCACTAGTCCGTCGCCGCCGCCACCACCACCGCCGCCGCCGCCACCGTCGTCGCCGCTGGTTTAGATATTTTTGGATCAACAATAGTAGTTGATCCAAATAAAAATAGAACCAACAGTATTTGATCCAAAAAAAAAGGATCAACTGTAGAAGTTGATCCAATTTAGTGGATAAACTTCTATTCTTGATCCACTAAAATTGGATCAGCAATGAAAGTTGATCCATGTAAAATTGGATCAACAATGAAAGTTGATCCATGTAAAATGGAGTGAACTTGGCGTGAGTCGAACACGCATCATCTGACATGGAGTCAGCCATGCTACCATTGCACCACAAGTTCAACATTGGAAGAAATTTACATGATTTAAACTACAAAGCATGAGTTCAAAGTATCAACAACAATAGTTGATCCCATATAGATGGATCAACAACCATAGTTGATCCAAAATATATGGATCAACAACAGTAGTTGATCCCATATCACTGCCTGCTTAAACCCAAAAAACCACCATATTTCATTAAATGTAGCTTCATAAACACCAACAACTCCAAGACCAGCTTCAAAACCAATCTCGACAACTACAACAACCGGAACCACCATTCTACTACTATTTCCATGACTAATTTCTCATTCGTACCTCTCCACCATTACCGCCACCAAAAAATCACACATCTCCAAAGACCACCACCACCACCACCAAAACAACGTAACCAAAATCCAACACAAACTTCATCATTCCAACCAAAACCACCATAGTTGATCCAATAAAAATTGGGTCAACAAATGGTGAGTTGATCCAAAATATATGGATCAACAACCATAGTTGATCCAAAATATATGGATCAACAACCATAGTAGGAGTTTGACAAAAATTCAATTACCACTATAAACTACAACGTTGCTATCACCACCACCACCATCCCCACTACTACAACAAATCCACCACTGTCACCTCCATTACAACAAAATTTACACCCGCCACCAAAACAACATTTTAGTTTGTTCGGCAGTACCGAAATGCTCACTATACCTAGCTTGTGATCAACTGAAAAACTATATAATCACTTATATAATTTGTCATACCCAAAACATGCGGTTGCAAATTCACAGTTCAAACCCACATATACAAATTGGATAGCAAAACAAAGAAAACTACCTCCTCATTCAAACCCACATATACAAAATACATACCTCCTCATTCACAGACGTTGTCGCCGCCGCCACCACCATCTAACTGATTGAATTCAAATTTAAGATCGACCACCAATTGATTGAAGAGATCTGTCTTCTTCTTCAAATCAAATATCTACTTAATTTAACTCGAACAAGACAACAACTCTATTAAAGCAGTTCTGAAACTCTATCTTCAATTCATCGTCATCATCCTCACCATCGAATTTCTGAGTAGATCTACAAATCATAGAGTAAAATCCTTGAAGGAGATTGTGATGGTTCAATACAAGAAGTTGAGGTTGTGGTGGTGGTGGTGAGTTTGGGGGAAGGTCGGAATCAATTGTTGTTTACGGTGGCGATGTCGATGGAGATAACGGTGGTCATGGCTATAGTCACCAGAGGAGGAGAGGGAGAAATTTTAGATCCCGAAAAAAAAAAAAACAGATTGGTTTAATCAACGATGATGAGAGGGTAAATAGGACATTAAAGAATTACAGGATATACGATTTAGAAGGCAATGAAATTTTTCACTACATATATGTAAAAATTCATATACTAAAAAACACAAGATATAAATATTTTTTGTAAGGATAATTGTGAAGATCCATGGATAGTAGGGACAATAATTCAATTTCCACTCTCTTGTAAAAACAGTACTCATGGATGGGCTTGCGGATAGTTCACAAGATACACATATGTACTCATGGATCGAACCCAAAAACAATGACAAAACTGAATAAAACCAGTCCCAACTTATATGTACACTGGCTTGAACGAACCTAAAAACCTCATGAAAAGTCTGAAAAACAAATCAAAAGAAGAAAATGAACAAAATAATCAAAGAAGATGATTAGGAAACACAAACAAATCTTCTCTTAGTAAATCACAACGATGCATCTTCATCTTCTTCTTCTACTCTTCTTCTTAATAAACTCAATCATCAATCTTTTAAAACTAACAAAATAGAAGTGGTATAAGTAAATCTAATAACGAAATGAACAAAACATATGATTATTCATATAGATCTAGTAAATAATAAACAAATCAAACTGATTGAAACCCTAAAATAAACATTTAAGAGAAAAAGATTTGATAAACGGAGGTGGGAAAACCCCATAATGAGAAGAAAAAAGATGAAGAAAACGAATAATGAAATGCCAATATTTTTTCAACTTGTTAAATGATTATATTTTTAAACGGTTGAGATTAATGTTTTTTTTTATTATGGACCTCTAGTTACTGGGCTTTAGTGGGTGGATCCTTCTCACTAAACTAGTACATAGGTAATTCCTACTAATTCAATTTCCATACGGTGAGAATATCGTCACTGGCTGCCGTCCAAGCTACGGTGGGAAAACTGAAACTTCAACTGTGATTATATATTCAAACATTTTATCAAACTCTCAACTGAGTATTCAAACTCAAACTCCAACTCTTTTTCTTTCAGTTTCCTAACACAATGTCGTGCCATCAATACTCCAAGTTTTCTCTAAAACTCGACCCATATATATATGCTCTCTTCTAAGTCAATCCATCTCCATCGACGCCAACCATTAACAGCCAACTCGAACAACACTTCTCTGCATCTCTCTCGTGCAACAACCATTCGTTTCTGTGCCTCACTAAAACCCGAGCATCACTGCCAAGACCTTCAGCACAACCAATAACTCAGTCACCATCGATCTTTCTCTATTTTATCTTCAAACTCTCGCTGCCAGAATTGAACTCCATCGACTGACAGCAGCACGCAGTGGCGATCAATCACCATCTCTGCACAAACTCTATCTTCTGCCATGCAACACCACATGCATTAATTCCTCCTTTCGTCGATCACCAGTCCCTGATTCACCGACCACAACTCCTTCGATCAACAAACCATCATCCCTGCCAAGATGGGCTTTCGAGTTCATCTCCTTCCTTCATCGATCTCGTCCAAATTCTGTACAGCGCCAAAGCTCGTCTCTGCTGTCCATCATTCAGTCTCGTCACTGCCAACATATTCTCCATCTTCATCGTCAACAGCGAAACCACCTCCCTGCCAATCCTTACGACCATCTCCATTAACCTCAGTCGTCTCAGCTAACTCTCATCAACTGAATTTCAAATGCAACCAAACTAAGCTTCAAGTCCATATTCATCAAATCGCCAGTAAAACTCACAGCAGCTTCACTCTATTTTGTAAGCTACAGAAAAATTCCATCAACTGCTAACTCCTTGCCAACAGCTCTGTCCGTACGTATCTCCATCTCTGGTAGCAGTTCTTACCATCTCGTCACTATACTTGATTACCATTACACTGCCATCTCCCAAAAAGACCACGAACCTTTAACAACTCCCATTCAACTGTCAGTCATAGAAGACTGACAGTATAATTAATATTATGTGGCTGCCCTGAGTAGAAACTCGGGTGCCTATAACAGTTCTGTAGGTTTCAACAACTTCGGCTTGCTTCAAATGCTTCCGGATTCTTCATACGACGTCGGATTGACTTCATTCTTTCGCCAATGGCTTCGTCTTTTCGTCCTCTTCGAGATGATATCAAGGACTCCTAGATATGAACGAGCTCTACTGGGTCTTTGGTCCTTCTCCACCTGTTGCTAACTTCTTTTATTGCACAATTACGTGCAAATTCACTTGATAAGCACGAAAGTGCTATATTTTATACCCATATTTATATTAGCTAGGACTCAATATTTTGGTTAATGACACTATTTTAGTGCTTTTGTAGAAATTACCAGCGAATTGGATTACCAGAAGGATAATTGGCTAAATAGTGGCATTTGCGACACTCATGCCAAAGTGCCGCGTCATTTCCTGTTTGCTAGAATCACCAAAGGGCATCACTGCTGGGAAGTCAAGAAGCAAAGCAAAGGATTGTCTTGGTTTGTTGAAACGAGCTAGGCCCATTTGGAGTTAAAAGACGATGAGACGTGGCCTCCACTACAACCACAATCTGTGAGTGGCATACCAAGAGATTGTTCGAGCTGGTGGCATCTTCCATTCCATGGTATGACTTGGGAGATTTATATGCTGCAGAGAGACATTGAGAATGAAGATGTAATGGCTGGAATGTTTCTTCATTTCCAGTCACCGGAGTTCAATAAGTACAATGGGTTACGGCTAAAAATGGCGGTGGATTGAACAGTTGCCGATGGTGATGGTCTGATGGATTTTGGAAGTGAGATGGGAACTATATGGATGAATACAGGAAGTGGTCACGATGGCAGAAGCTTATTGTGGAGACTTGGTAGTGGCCTGAAGTTGGGAAATGATGTTGCTGACATTGTTGTTGGTTCGAATGAGATAGGACTGCCATGGTCGTGGCTATGACAAATTTCTCGATTGAAGAGTAAAGCATCAAGCTACGATGGAAATGGGGGTTCAATTCGGAGGAGATTAGAAGCTGCTCTTGATGTGAATGAAGCAAGGAAGAATAGTTTTATGGGTTTGTGTGATTGAACTCAATGCTGCACTTTACTGGACAACGAGATGGATTCAGTTGAAGGAAGATTTAGAAGCACATGAGAGAATGAAGATCGATATTGGACACCTGTTGTTTGAGAATTTGTGTGAGAGAAGAGAAAGAAGGGAGTGAAACTGGTGGTACCAGTAGCTATCCTTGGGCTGTAAAATCAGTCGAACTAAGCTGCGAAAATTGGTCTGAAGTTTTAGTTACATGAAGAAGTTTTGGCTGGACTTTGCAGCTTGTGGTTTGTTCAAAGAAGATGGAGCTAAATTGAGTAGACAGTTGAGCTGTTGCTGCTGGTGCAAGCCGGTGATAGCCGAGATGGAGAGCAGGAGGTCAGAAACGATTGCAGTGATGATGTTTGTGTGGACGAGATGGAGCGAAAGAACTCAGAAGTTCAGGGAACGAAGCTGGTGCCTAGACTGACGGACTGAGCAGTTGAGAAGAAAGATGACTGTATGTATTGCTGTCGTGAATCAAGTCCACTGTATACCCAGGATTGAGTGCAGAAGGTTGGAGTTGAATTCGTTATGGAGGAGATGGTATAATCTGTGGTCAGTTCATAGTGCAGCTGCGAAGATGAATGGGTTTCGACAGTAACTGGCAGCAGAAATCCTAGGTGCGAAGACGGGTGGTAATTGGCTGCAGTGATGGTGCTTTAGCCGTGAAAGAAGAAGGACGCAAGCAATGGTAGTCGCCGGAGTTTGTACAACAAATTGGTGGTGGTATTTGAGCTTCGCAGTAGGCATTTTGAAAGTGTCGATCAATGAAGTATTCAGATGTTAAAGCTGCTGATTGGATTGGGCTGTTGTGATCGGTATAAGGAGATATTTACAAGAAGGACAAATGGACGGTGGTGGTAACGAGATTCAGTTGGTCAGGGAGCCAGAAACTGGAGGTGTGCTCAACGGTGCATGAGCCTGGATTGGATATCGACATGGGTATTGGACTGGGCCTTAGCAATTCCCTAGGTTTCAATTTTATTTCTCGCAGCAACTATATATTCGTACACGAAGAGAAGAACGGAAAAGGGGGAATCGGCCAGAGAGCCGTGAGCAGAGACAGAAAACAAAAGGCCGCCGCTACAGACGGAACAGGAGAAGGGTTTGCAATTCTTATAGTTTCATTTCCATCTTCTTGATTAGCTAGTGAATCTTTTTAATATGTTTGTGGCTTTTGAGAAAGCCATGTTTTGCTAGATTTATGTAGCCAGGGTTTTATGATTCGAAACCATTCTTAGCAATAGACCATGATTGATTTGAAGATATTTGGTATTAGGGTTTTATAAATAAATAAATCGATATTTCTTGAATTTTGTCCATCGATATTTTATGTTTAATTAGTTTCACCTAATTATTTGTTTCTTTTTTTGATAATTCATGCTTAGGATTTCTTTGATGAGTTACGCTTACGAGTACGAGTAATATTTGAGAAACTATACATTTGATAGGTGTCGTCATACAGACTGGACATAAGATTTATGATTTCATTTTTGCTCTTTAATTGATATAATGGTGGACTCCATAAACCCTGGTTACCGACTCTGTTTCTCATTGCATTTAAATTGTTCTTTTTAGTTTAATTTTATTATTTGATTTTCAATTCAAAAAATCCAAAAATATTCGTTCTTGCTATTTTAATTTGAGATATTGATTACGGTATTTCCACCGCTCCTTGTGGGTTCGACCTGTACTTGCCTCTGTCTACTAGTTAGACACCGTGCGATTGTGGTTATCACATATAGGGTATTCCCATATCCTATCAATTATTGACTTCTTTTGGACGATTAACCTAGCAAACATAAATAAGAGAAAACAAGAGTAATATACAATAATTCGCAAGAACATATAGCAATTACTAGCATGGATTCGACACTAAATATATGCAAAATATGCACTTAACACAAGTACGCATCCAGTCAATGGTTAATTGTTCTAAACTCCCATTTCAATCATTGAAACATTCTTACAAGACGGGAATATCTGTCTCACACAAACTATTAGCTTCAAAGCAATTTTCAAGTGATCAATTGATCAATACGAAACATTCTGAGTCTACATCAAATGACTGTCTCACATATTTCGAGAAATATGTGAGCGAGTAAAACTCAGCTCGAAATATCAAATGTGTATAAAGTAAAGTCTATACAGCAATACGACTTTTGTCTCCATAGGAGATAGAATAAAAATAGACTTCTGAGTGATAGATGAGTTCAAGTCTCCACATACCTTTTGTTGATGAAGTTCCACAAGCTCCCATTAGTAGTTCTTCATCTTCAATCGATGAACGTCGTGATGTCTAAAGCTCAACTACACATTCTATCCTAATCCGAGACATAACTATAAGTAGACTAGAAATCAATACTTATAGTTTTGACAACTAAACTTGACAAACAAGCTTGAGATAGCAACGCTTCCGAGTTTGACCGAGCAGTGCTCTAACAATCCCCCCCCTTTGTCAATTTTAGTGACAAAACTATCAATACATATGGATACAAAATAAATAAACTTTGTAGGTTCTCATCCAAATGCTTGATTTCCTTGGTTCTTCAACATTACTCGAAATCTTCGTCACTTCCAAGTACACCAGTGATTCTGAACGTGTTCAACTCAGCATCATAGTTGTTGAAGATCCGTAGCCATAAAAATAATTCCACAAGATTGTTTTCTTATTGTTATACAATGTCATGGTATTATTACACAACATCGAAGTCCAATTGTATCACAATTTTGACAACAATACTATGGTGATATGTATCACTCCCCCTTAGTCAATACTTCATCTCACAATGAAAACCACTCCCCCTTACATAATGATCCGTAAACCATATGTATTTGTATTGTGAACTACATAATAATTCTCCCCCTTTTTGTCAATAAATTGGCAAAGGTACGAAAACTAGCGGGATCATAATGGAATTTTCGATGGTTAAAAGAGAACATATCAACTTTGTTTTGATGATTACAAATAGTCGAAACTTAGTGTATTCATCAAGGAGTTTATAAAGATACAAGAAAACTCCTACAATATTCCACAGCCGCACCCCCACAAAAATTTGGCAATTAAGCACAAGTTCAATTAAGAACTCTCCCCCATAAAATGTCATTGCCGAAAGAACAACAAGAGCGACCTTACTTTTACAAGAAAAGAAGGATTTCTTTGGACATTAACAAATCACATGAAACATGAATTTGTATCCAGAAAACTCAATTAAATTAACCACAAAGGAACCTCAATGATTAATTTAATCGGAAATGCTCAACATAAGAAAACTTACGGAGCCATACAGTACTTTCACATAGAAGTGGATCAGGGAAAGATCAATACTGCGGAATATTCAAAGATTCATTCTATTTTTCATCAATATTTTCATAATGACACAATAGACTTAATCTTTGACATCAAAAGTTAATTATATTTTCATCAATATTTGCATACCGACATAATAGACTTAGCTTTTGACATATATGGGACAATCATAGTTCACGGACGTAAACACACATATCCCATAACAGTATTTGCAATATATAAAACCAATAAAGGTTATTACTGCAAAAAATCATCTTCCAAATAAACTTTAAAATTTAAATAAATAAATCTAAAAACATTGCAAGATGAAAATCATTGGCAATAGCTATGTGTAATCACAATATATGCTATTCCAAACTCTAGTTATCCTTCTTAAAACACAAGAATAAATTCTCATAAGAAGTTTCCTAGACAGCAAGACAAACTCGTAATGCACATATGATCAGTGCCTAATAATGCATATTTCAGATCATTTTGTTATCTTTTGTCACATCTTAAATGCTTTAATATCCTAATTTTTTATGTCAAATTGTGGATTTTGTGTCTTGAGATATCAATAATTCTTTTTGTTGTAAATATTGATAATTAGTGTTTGTTTGCATTTGTAGGAGAATAAAGAGAGTCTGATTTCACCGTGGAGAGTGGAATGGAAGTAAAAAATCTGTGAGCGGAAGTGCATACAACAGTATTAGTGGATTGGCAGATTCATTCGAGCAAACAATTGTGGCAAAGAAGCGAAAGAAAGATCGAACCATTTGCATGGGCCAAGATTCGGAACCCAACGTTTGGAAATTAACTGGAAAGGAAAACAAGCCCAAGCTCCACTCTTGTATACCCAAAACAAGGTATTCGTGCTTTACACCTGAATATCAAGTCTATCACCTTTCCCAAATCCCATCTCATACACGAGAAACAAATTTCCTTTTCTGTGCTCGTCTTTCCCCAAAAACTCAGTCGACCATTTTTGTATCTCCTCAATTTCTTTAACCTGTCAAATCTATCAAACCCATACCTCCATCACCATCTTTCCCCTATCAGACCACTTGCTTATTTTCTATACCTTTCTTTATACTCGATTCAACCAAACCCTAGGCTTTGACTCATAGGATAAGCTAGGGATTCGATTTTCTGCAAACATCTCAACATAAGAGCGCAATCGATGAAACTAGGGTGGCTGTTTATAATGAAGTTTATTCACAAATTGAGTTAGTCAAAGACAAGGTCAGGCGTGAAAGCTAGGTCTGAATTTTCAGACCTCTACATCATCAACATCAGTCAAATAGATCAGGATAAGTGTAGTGGCGGTTGATGAAGGAAGAGTCTTGAAAAGTGGTGAGTTTCAAGAACAAAAACCCTGAATTTTATATTGTGTATCTGTTGGTTGTGTGGAAGGGATTTTGGGGGAGAAATCTTTGTATAAATAGGGGTTGTTATGTTGGGTAAAGACATGCAAGGAGAGAGGGAAAGAGAACTGAATTTTCATCTCTTACTTTTGTTAACAGAACTCAGTTGAAAGGAGAAGTTCTTCTATTTTTATCAATATCAAAAACTTCATCTGTTTCTATACTAGCTATGTTCTAACTTTCTTAGCTAGAGCGTTGATGAAATCCTTAGCTTACTGCTAGTGTCTTATGTTAATGAAATTGTTCTTGTAGAGCTTAATTGAAAAGGATATGGTTTAGTCTTTATGTTGCAATTTATAACTTTCACCTAGTATGTCTTGCATCCTAGGTTGTTAGATCGATTATTTGTTGTTGCATTAACTCACGTTTCATTGTATGTTTTCAATTTGTGATTAGTTGTGCTGTAATAAGACAACTAATACTAGGAATTGATCTCCTAGTTGTGATTGAACTATCCATCTTTGAAAACCTTTTGGAAAGGCGAAAGACCCGTATCTTCACCGCTGATCCGTTACAAGGGATAAAAACAATTTCAATAACTAAATTATCTAGTGCAGGTTAAGTTGTGGAATTGATAGCTCTAGTGCTCTCTTATCAAGTGTTCAACCTTTCATTTAAATTGAATTCTGTTCTTCAGTCAATTCTCTTTGCCAACATCTAATCGTTTAGACAAACTCTTTGATTTGAACTAGTAAAGTAAGGCTTTAAATTTAACTTTGCATTCACCTTGTCCCTGTGGATCGACCTGTATTTGCACTATACACAATAAAGCACTGTGCACTTGCAGTTTAATTGTAGGCATATCTTCTAGTCCTACCAAGTTTTTGGCGTCGCTGCCGGGGACTCGGTAGTGGTGTAGTTGCTCTATTGTTAACTTTACTGGTTTTTATTTTAGTTTCGTATATAAGTGTTTAGTTGTAGATTTAATTTTTCATCCTTCTGCATCTACACATCATCTTTTCAGTCTACTTATGTTCTGTTTCAGTGCATAGTCATACCAGCATCTTTGTTTTTGTAAGATAATCGTATCCCTGTACTTTGGTCAGCATATCAGATCTTTTGTGGTCCAATAGCATTATGTATCTAGCTTTTTCTTTTTCTTTCTCATTTCATTAGTTAATGCAATCTGTAACCTAAATAGTGCATTCTGTACGTAGCATACCATTTCTGTTACGTATCACATCTGTGTATAACTTGCATCACTACTAAATTTCCAGTCATTGTGTTTTAGTTAGTCTCATTGCATAACTGCAGCTAATGGTGTTTCAGTTCCATCTGTAGCATCTCAGTGGTAGTGGTGTTTTGTAGTTTGTATGTTAGGATTTTGATTACTTTCAGTCTTCTTAGTTTAAAAATAGGGTACAATCCTTACTTGTTTAGCTTGCATTCAATCATTTGATTAGCAGCATTCTGTAGTAGTGAATATTCTAGTATAACTTAGCTTTTGTTAGTAGTTAACGTTCTCATCTCCCTGTGTAATAGCCACCAAGCATTCTTGCATATCATATGCTTTCATAATCGTCAGTTAGCACATCAGAGTAGTCGCAACACAGTATTTATTTTGTTATTCTAAGTTGATAAACATCAGTGATAGTTGGCTAATTTCTGTATTTTTTTTTGTCTTATCTTTGCAATTCTGGGTGCTGAAATTCCTCTTTTGAGCTTCACAGGTACCTGAGAGACTGCTGTACAAACCAAAGGTGAGGAGAAAAAGTTTGCGAGACAACCTGTTGGTTGTGCCTAAACCCGGTCTTATACCGGCGGTATCGTACCTCAACTTTAATATTCTTGTCTTAAATGATACACCCTCTTGCATGCAAACGAAACTAGTTGCTAAGCATTGTCAAACCCCTGCCACTTATAACATATTTGTGTATGATCCTGTGACATTTGGGTAATTTACTTGCTAGCTGAACTGTTATTTCACTGTGCTCTTCTCTGCAAAATACTGTGTTTTTGTGCTTACATAATTTTGATACTCGTTCATATGACCCTGAGTTTTTGAATTATGTTGTGCTTTGTTGTAATGGTTGTTATAACATGATTGAAGTGCTATCTAGGCTATGATTGTGACTTTTAGAGACCAAACAAATCGCTTAGTTAGAATTCAGCGAGAGGACGTAGTTGAGATTCCTGTGTCTGTCGAGGAAAGACCTGACCAACCTGAGACAATGGGTGACGAGATAGTCCAACCCCGCGGTCTCAAAGATTACATGTACCCCACGAGGACAAGCCAGCCCTCTTGTATTGTTCTACCAGAAACTGCTGGTCATTTTGAGTTAAAGGCGAGCACGATCCATATGCTCCATGTGTTTCGAGGGGTTGATGCTGAAAACCCTTACCACCATGTGAGAGATTTTGAGGAAATCTGTGGGACTCTCAGATTCAATCATTTGACAGAAGAGTCCCTAAAATTGTGTTTATGTCCTTTTTCTTTGAAGGAAAAAGCCAAATCTTGGCTATATGCTTTGCGGCCTCAGTCCATTAGAACTTGGAATGATCTTACGAAAGAATTTTTCAAAAAGTTCTTCCCAAATCACAAAACAGCCACCATTCGTCAGAGTATCAACAGTTTTGTTCAAATGGATGGTGAGACATTGTCCAAGTATCTAGAAAGGTTCAATGATTTGTTACTTCAATGTCCTCACCATGGTTTCGAACAGTGGAGACTCTCAACAATTCTCTATGAAGGGTTATATTTTTCCACTCGATCCATGGTGGAAGCAATGTGCAATGGTGAGTTCACAAATAAAGTGCCGACGAGTCATGGACCTTTTTACATGAAGTTGCCGAGAAAACTCAGCAATGGGAGTCTGTTAGAGAACCTAGGAAGTTAACCAACATGGATATTGTCCAGAAGATAGAGTATGCCTTTGAGGGTAATGCTAACATAGCATCATTGGCTAGAAGAGTTGAGGCTTTAGAACTGGAGAAAAATATAAAATCTGCTGCTTCTACTTCTTGTAACTAAGATGAGATTTCTATTTGTGCTGCGTGTAATAGTTCTGATCATCTTGTTGATAATTGTCCACAATTGCATGCATTTCAAGAGTCCAGACCTGAACAAGCCCATGTTTTGTATCAAAAGCAAGAACATAACCGTTATTCACAAACCTACAACCCAGGGTGGAGGAACCACCCTAACTTTTCATGGTCCAAGGGCCCTGTACAAGGGGGTGCATCAGGTAACGCACAAGGATATTCATATCCTAGAAACCCCCAGGTACAATCGTACACACAACATCCTTCTGAAAAGAAATTATCAAGCATTGAAGAAAGTGTCGGTCTGTTGACCCAAAATCTTTTGCAAAATCAGAAGACCACTGACCAACATTTTACAAGTCTAGAACTTAAGATAGGTCAGATCTGCGATGCGCTTAATGACAGGGAAAAGGGTAAGTTTCCAAGTCAGACTGAACAAAACCCAAAAGGCACATTTCGTGCAAATACGTCTACTTGTAATGAGATCGCACATGTTGTTACTACTCTTCGTAGTGGTAAAGTCATTGCTAACAATGTAAGCATGCTCGGAAAGGGTGAGTACGTGTCTAAGTCACAATTGCATGATACACCAGTTGTTGAAAATCAACTGAGCATGTACCTAGATCTAAAAAAATCTGATGATGTGAATGTTTCTATGCCGTCAACTGCGCCTGTAGCTCCTTTTCCTCAAAGGTTAGAGCAACAAAAGAAAGGAACGCAGTACAACGAGGTATTGGAATTATTCAGGCGAGTTAATATTAACATTCCATTTCTCGAGGAAATTAAGCAGATCCCTGCTTACGCTAAGTTCTTGAAAGATCTGTGCACACAAAAGCGAAAGCTTAATGTGCATAAACGTGCCTTTCTTGTTGAACAGGTACTTTCTATCATTTAAAACAAGACTCCACCTAAGTTTAGAGACCCAGGTTGTCCCACAATCACATGCAAGATAGGTGACCATACGGTCAATAAGGCATTATTAGACTTAGGGGCTAGTGTGAACCTACTGCCATATTCGGTATATGTGCAGTTAGGCCTTGGAGAGTTGAAAGCAACACCTATAACTCTGCAATTGGCGGACATGTCAGTCAAAATTCCTCGTGGTGTGGTAGAAGATGTTTTGATTAAAGTTGATAAATTCTATTTTCTTGTGGACTTCATTGTATTGGATACTCAGCCTGTGCAAAACCCAGAGTGTCACATTCCTATCATTTTAGGACCTCCTTTCTTGGTGACGTCCAATGCAATTATTAATTGTCATAATGGAGTGTTGAAGTTGTCATTTGGTAACATGACTATGGAGTTGAATGTTTTTAATGCTAGCCAGCAACATTTAGATCTTGATGATGATGATGTGCATGAAATCAACATGATTGAAAGTTTGGTTCAGAATTCGTTATCTAGTAACATATCTGTTGATCCTTTGCATGCTTGCTTGAATAATTTCAACTTGGATCTGTTTGATGATGAATACATAAGTGAAGTGAATTCTTTGCTCGAATCTGCACCCCTCATGGACACGACTAAATGGAAAGCTAAAGTGGAGCCACTTCCACTCTCTGAATCCAAGTCTGTCCCATCTCTTGTTGAGCCACCAAAGCTCGAACTGAAACCATTGCCTGATACTCTTAAATATGCATTTTTGGGTTCTTCTAATACTTTGCCTGCAATCATTTCGTCTGCTTTAGATATAGAACAGGAGAGTAAGCTTTTAGAAGTACTTAGAGAGCATAAAGAAGCCTTAGGATGGACAATCTCAGATATTAAGGGTATTAGTCCCACAGTTTGTATGCATCACATAAATCTTGAAGATAATGCTAAAACATCTAGGGAAATGCAGAGGCAACTAAATCCTAACATGAAAGAACTTGTTAGAGGTGAGATCCTTAAGCTTCTTGATGCGGGTATCATATACCCGATTTCAGATAGCAAATGGGTTAGTCCCATTCAGGTTGTGCCGAAAAAGTCAGGAGTTACTATAGTTCAAACTGATAAAGATGAGTTAGTTTTTACCCGAGTAACTACAGGGTGGCGAGTTTGCATTGATTATAGGAAGTTGAATGCAGTTACAAGGAAAGATCATTTCCCTCTCCCTTTCATAGATCAAATGTTAGAAAAGTTATCTGGGCATAGTTATTCTTTGTTTCTTGGACGGCTATTCTCAGTTACAACCAGATTCACATAGCACCCGAGGACCAGGAAAAGACTATATTTACATGTCCTTATGGTACATTTGCTTATCGTCGCATGCCCTTTGGGTTGTGTAATGCACCCGCCACATTTCAACGTTGTATGATGAGCATTTTTTCTGACATGATAGATGATTTCCTTGAGATCTTTATGGATGATTTTTCTGTATTTGGATCTTCTTTTGATGAATGCTTGAGACCATTCTAAATAAAAATTAAACATCTCAAATTTTCTGCTTTTGAGAACAAATCAAAATTCGAAAGTGTAAAATTGTCACAAATTTGAAGTACGGATACATACCATATCAGAATCGTTTACACATGTTTCTTCATTAACATCTGCAACACTTTCATTTACTATAATACCATCCGTCGACATATTATATCTAACCACACATCTTCCAAAAAAGGTTTGCCATAATCCAGCCATCACCAGCACTAATTGCAAAGGCAAAGAAATATAAAGCCATAATCCATCCATCACCACCGGCACTAATTGCAAAGACAAAGAAATCTAAAGTAGGACTAACTAATGTCAAAGGATCTGGATCTTTAATATTTTGAGATTTTGTGAAGATTGAAGAAGGCCCATATTCCTTCAAACACAAAATTTCGAAGTTGATTCAACTAACTTGTCCTATAATCCCACCTATAAAAAATTAGAGAATTAAAAATTGAGAATAAATAAAAAAGAGATTATAGAAGGGTTGTGCCTGTACCTGCCGTTTTCCATCTTGATTCCCACTGCATCACAACACAAATAAAAGAGACTTACAGTGTGGCATCATAATCTTTTATCTTATCGTAGAGCCAAAATGGGGGAGGCTTGCAAGGTGCAGTGAAATTTAACTATTCAGAATGTCGACTGAAAATTAAATTAATAAAAGTCTTGGTTTTCGATCTCAAAATCCTGTGGCCAGACATACACAGTATATAAATAAAGATGATAATTTACTTTAAATATCAAATAAACATTTGTAGTCAACGTTATAGGTTTGGCTGAATGTCCAAACACCCAAATAAGGTACCATTCTAGATTACGATATCATTAGGAGAGAAAAAAAGGTGTGACAAAATTTGGAGATAGAAAAAGATTACGATTATTAAGGCACATACAGAAATGCATCAATGATGCGGGAGCATTAGAACTGCATCAATCTAGGAGTCGGAAGTCCCCTAAAATCGAGCATGCAATCAAATACTAAAATTCCCGAATTGGTATATATCGGAAGAAAGCTTAAAATAACGAAAAACAATAAAGAAATGTATCGACTTGTTCAAGGACTTATTCAAAATTGAGGTTTCGATGGGCACGGAGAATCGTTTCTTATTTTAGGAAGCTTAAAGCTTAAAATAAAAAACGGGACAAAACATGAATATTGCTCACATTAGTGATATGAAAATTCCAAGCAAGGAAAGATAGTACGTATCAAGGTACAGTACCTGACCAAATAGTGCAATATTCCAAGACAGTCAAGGTTACATCCATTCTTTTTTCTCTCATGCAGTCAAGTCAAAATGAGCTATTAAACTCATGATGAAGTAAACCTGCATACAACAAGTTCAAAAATAATTAAAATCGGTATCAGAAACTATTTTAGTTTAAGAAACCAAGCCAAACCCCAACTTAGTCTAAGATTTTTGGGACTTTTACCCTTTCTTGAAGGGAAGATTGATATCCCTGCATTACCTAAAATTATCCTTCATCATCGTTAAAGTTTTATGTACCACTGATATCCCCGCTATACAAAATCCAAGTTGTAAAGCTACCTAAGTGACTGAAAACCATGACTAAATGTTAATCCGAATGAAAAATAGAACTTAGTAATGTGAACTGAAAGTACCTTGGAGGCTTGATCTGTTTAAAACAATATAAACCAAAGGACTTGCAAACAACACTCTTATTGGTGTTAACGAAATGCCACCACAAAATAACATTCTCACTTATTCATTCCTTTCCGACTGCTCCAGTTGGTTCTCCTCAAAGAACAGCATAATAGACTCTGCGATAACACAATATACTTGTAAGAAAAAGACAAAAATAAAGTACTCCTCTTCTATAAATCTGCTCTCTTGCGAGAAGGTTTTGTTGTATTAATGGTAGTCGTATAAACAGTCCGAGAGAGTGAATTCTTTTGAATCAAATTAGCGGCAGAAACCCAAATGGAAAGGTTCTGAGAAACTGTTCAAGAAACCCCAAATCCATATCGATCAGCAAGAGCTTTCAAAAGTTTTAGCTACAAAAATTCCAAAATAATTTAGGAACCGAAAGAATTAAGAAAACAGATATAGTGTAGCACAAATAATTGTGATGTCCTGTTGATATTCATATTATATACTTAGCTTTCTGTAGAAGGGGATACATTCCTTTTGAAAATAATCATCTTTGTCTCTCTCGAAACCCAAGATTTTAATTACAGTTTATGAGAGACTAACCTCTATGAATCCATGAGAGTTTGAGAGGTTCTCAAATTATTTCACATTTCTCTCTGTCTCAACAGAGTTGAGAACTGTTGTAGTTTGAAGGAAAACAATGGTCGGGCTTGGATTCTATTCGCGGTGGTGGTGCTAGAGCCTGTTTATGCTTGCTTGTATGATTGTTTTATCAGTTTTAATTGTGTCGATGATAATCTTTGCATGTGGTCATCAAGATAATCCAAAGCAGAATTCTAAGATTAAGGGTAAGAAAAATATAAGAGATCACAGACGGGAGATGTCAAGATTCACTCATGGTTCTTTTATGGGATTCTTCTTACATATCAAGTAAGCCAACCATCAATTCTGGGAACCGATGAACCAACAATTTGACAAATTCTGAGATGTAAATCAATGACGTATTTGATTCATCACTTCGACTCAAACGAACAACACCCCATCACCAATTTTCTTGCCTTCAATTTTTGAATCACCCTAATTAACTCATCACCTGATTATTATAACTAAAGAAAAATCAATCAAAATAAAGAAAAAAAAAACCCTAATTTGGATCTTTTAATGAAACTATCAAAATAATTAGTACCTGAAGGGGTGATTCAAGCTATTGCTGATCAATATTTACTTTAGCTTTTCCATAGCATAAGACAGATTCCTAGCTTTCACGTATCCATTTAATGAATACCGATATTTTTTCCGATTCATGTTGCTCAGAGAGGCGAAAGGGAGAAGTGTTTGATACAACTTGGTTTTAGATGACGAATTCGCACCCAACCATCCATATTTCATTCATGCACACTGCCCGCAGGCTCGTAGCCTTCCAATGACTACTCCATCCGGAGCTTCCCGACCTTCGGATCGGGTCTATATTAAACGTCGTCCGTCTGATAGCCCTGGCTATCATGGACACAAACCTCATACCTTTTTATAACAATGATTTGAATAATAATAGATAAGAATTACTGCACATGTTCAAAGTATGTCGACATCTTTACTTTGTAAATCCTTTTTCATATTTATAATCTTGGAACCGATTTTCCACACTTCCAAACAAGTTTAGAATTGGTTCATCTGATTTCCAAGAACTATGTGGTTGATCAAAAACATTCAATCACCATTCATGGGTTTAACGGTTCTACCAAGCACAAGTTCGGGTCTACCCCCAAGTGGCTACTAGGATCGGTCACACTAGTTTCCATAAAATGGCTAACTAAGTACCAGGATCGGTTACCACTATTTATGGTACTTACTTGTGATCGGTTGCACAAGTTATAGGATCCGTTACACCAATTACTAAAACTTGTTAACCTACTACAAGGATCGATTACACATCTTGTGATTAGTCCCACCAAGTTCTAGGATTGGTTACCCAATGACTAGGAATGGCCACACCAATTACAAATATCGATCATAGCATCTCGGTGATTACTTAAGATTGGTTTTACTAATAAAAGTCATACTGATACATAAGTCGCATTGTGAATAGTTTTACCAAGATACATAAACAAGCTATGAACGATTATACTAAACACACATATTGGTAATCCAAAGATTTGCAATGAATAACAATACCAATAAGCCTAGCGATTTCCCTTTCGATTCACAAAACAAGTTTATGAATGTAATTCCTTTAAACGAATGTAAAACATTGTTTCCTAGGACGAAATCTTCACCCATACATAATCACAATAGCATTCATACGATTATGTCGATGTCTTATATACGAAGTTCAAAATATAGGCGTTATACTTCGTATTGTAATTCCTTAATACCACGTCTAACTAGAGTATAATCATTCACAACTTCGCAGATTATGTTTTCAATATCCCACGACTTGAAATATACGTTAGGAATGAAACAGTTCAAGTCAAAATATTACTAACCTCAAGAGGAAGGATGATGTCGTCGTTGTAGCTCTTTAATTGTTCACATTCTTCAAGTCTTCAAGTAATACTTGTATGTCTCATATCCTAATAACTCTCTAGCTAACCTATACGAAGTTGACTCTAGTAAATAATCAAGCGAATCTTTATATGAGTTTTGGTTCACTAAAATATGACAACCAAACTTGACATACCAACGCTTGGTGGGTTCAACCAAGCTATGCTCTAACATATACTATCTACGTGGGCATTATAACGGCATTGAATTATGTTAACATAGTATGCAGGAACTATAATTTATTATCCTTGTCACAGAAGCACGGATGCACTTAGCACGTGCATCAAGTTTTTTGAACCACTTGGTGACCCAAGTGGACGAGTTATAGTCTCGTGAGGGTTTATATATAGATCTACCCACAAAACCTTACAAAAACTACGCTAAAAACCTAACCAAAAACCACTAAACCTATCAATCTTCTTACGAAGAATCCGTCTCCGATTAACCCAGCATTGTGGTACTGTGACTTTGGTTACCATGTGGTTCATGTTTTCATCAAACAAGAATGCTTTCCTTTTCCCGTAAGTAATCGATGCGTGTCATGACCACGAAAAATTAGTGAATATTTTTCCACTCAATTAACAAGTAATATGGTGGTAGTCAAGTTCGTTCCCACGAGGAGCAAGAGGTTTTAGTTGTCTTATAATGTCACAAAAGGGGGGTTTTGGTTTTAGATTTCATAAAGTAAAGTAAATAAACAAAGCAATCAAAAGATAAAGGAAAATTATTAAGAGAGACAAGATCAAGGAATCCTTCTTCGTTACAAAACAATGATTCAAGTTATGTTCTTTTCCACTTTTTGTTAGTCACAAATTATCACCAACCGTAGGTATAGCAGCTGCTAGATCGGTGCTAACCCCTAAATCCCTTGTATCACAGGATACGTAAGTTCTCGACTACCGGATTCTATTTACCAAACCACCTATTAGTAGATCACTCAAGATGTAATTTAGTTAAACACATTAAGATTTTTGAATTTATTAGGTTGATATTAGTAGTTAGACTCTTAGATCAAGGTCTACTTGCTAACGTTGTTTTCACACACAATTGCTGCACGGAATCCCTCTCGCAAGGTCTCGTGTTTTCTACTTGTGTAAAGAGTCAAGAAACGATTACTTATCCCCTAACTTTCACTAGCTTTAGATCAATTAACAAATAAATTTAGTTAGCCACTTAAACAATCTATCTATCTATCAATCAACCATAAACATTCTTATTAGCAAAAACAAACGATAATCATGTGAAAAATTCAAAGTAGATTTAAAACAAAACTCAAAGCATGTTAAGAACTAGGAATTCATCCCCAATCAATAAGTAGATACTCATGTTTTTGAAATTCACACAAATAATTAAAAGAAGAATTTTGAAGTTCACACTAATAATTAAAAGAAGAATTTTGAAAAGCAAGCAAAAACACAAGTGTTGTGTATGTAGAGGTGTAAAAGTGTTCTTGATCCAAAACCCATTTTATTTACATAGCAGATCCCCTTTCTTATTATCAATCTTCATATGAACCAATTACAACGACCACCATTTCCTCCCTGTTTCGATCCATTAAAACCCTCAGCTGCAACACCTCATACCCGTTCTCAATCCCGATCTGATAAACAACCCATCTTTCCAATTTTAGAGATTAACAGTAGCAGTAACTCAATCGATTACAACGACAAGTCTTGCTAATTTCTCCTCAATTTCTTGAACATCACCTCTGCTCTAATTTCTCTAAATTTCTCGGAATGTTTCTCGATCCGGAATAACAAGCAGTAGCCACTTCTTCTTAATTTCGTGTGAATGAATAAGAGAAAGAAGTCTCTCGGCTTTAGTGTAGGGTTAGGTCATCATTGAGGTTATATTCAACATCGGGTCACCATGATAAGGGCCACCCAGTTGTCCTCCCCTTAACCACAGTGGGTTGTCTTTAGTACTCCTCTTAAAGAGAGTTTCCCCTTAACTTTAGCCAGCTCCCAATATTATTCGCCCGTGAAATGACCTTTTAGCCCTTTTCTTGCTCAAATTGGGTGATTTCTTCTTTTCCTCTGTGCGACTCCATAGTACCTAATAACTCAAAAACACGCGTAAAATACATAATTTACAAGAAAAATAGCAAAGAAAGCATAAACAATAGATAATAAATAGGGTGTATTCTACACCTATCAGTAACGCGCTTTCACGGCTTCGTGCTACTAAAACAACACACAAACTTAGTTTGTTACATAAAAATTGAAAAGAGTGGATTGTGTCGAATTAATCATAAATATACTTACGAGTTGTTGAGGGGATAATCTATTGTGGGTAGCGGATCGTGATCTGGTGTTTGATTTTTAAAAACTCAACCACCGCATCTAGGATGATGTCGTGCCGTTGCTCGATTTTTGAGCGATTCTTCCTTTCGGGTTCCCATAATCGTTCCTAAATTTGTTAAAAATCTTCAACCACATGTTCTCCCCGAATCGTTATCCATAACTCCAACTCGAGTTGCGGCGTACCATGCTTGGGTGATTGCTAAATCTTCCTCGGAGCCAAACGATGCCATTTGTTATATGTGAGAGTAGGTTCTATACTAAGCTATTTATAGATGACTCTTCTAGGGTTTAGGGTTTCATAAGTTAAGAGTCTCAAGGATATATATAAGAACACACAAGTTTTGGGCAATTGGGTTCAAGTATTAGCTCTCTTTATATAGAGAAAACCTCAACGGCTAGTTTTTTTGAAATCACAAATGTCGGCATTGATGTTAATAAAGATGTTAACGCCGACATTTAGTCTCGGTATTGATTATTATTCAATATCCATGCCGGTACTTATTTTATTTTATACAGAGATTGGGCCCAATCTGAAGTAGTTCCGGCATGGTTACAACACCAACATACAATGCCAGCATGTGCTACCGGCATTGATTTTATTTATGCAATCATGCCGGCATACCGAAATTTTAAAAAAAAAAAGACTAGTTTTTTGAAAAAATAAGACCGTTGGATCTTCATTCTATATAATACCCCCCCCCCCACACACACACACCAAATTCCTTTGGAAAATTTTACAGAAAGCACCCACCAAAAACCAAAAATCCTTCTCTCAAGAAAGCAAGGCTAAAAAAAATAGATAAAGCAAGCACGGTTCAAGCTTCACAAGCGATAGGAGATTCATCAACAAGCTCTATTTGCAAACAACCATCAAGCTCTACCTGCAAAGTAAGTAGATTCAACATTAATAACAATATATGGACAATTAAAATCTTCTCTACTAGGACGTATCACTAATATAATCTTATCTTACAGAGTCATCATTGCAGCTGTCAAATTTGCAAGTCACCTTCTCATTTATCCATGTACTGTCCTTTATTTATTTGAAGTGTAGAAACTGTGATGGGACACACCGGTTTTGACTTGCAAAAACTGATGATGCTGAAAATAGAAGAATCTTTCTAAGGTGTTTGAATCACCCCAAATGCAAAGAGTTTCAATGCTTAGACAAAGATGTTGAACTATCAGAATTAATAGAAAAACACAAAGGCCAATGCAAGCCTATTGATGGGTGTGATGGGTGTTATATGAAGGCAAAGGAATATGCATATTCATTTGTCGAGAAAGTTTTTAAAGAAGATGTTGTACAGGTATATCAGTTCTGCTTTTTAGGTTGCTTTATATGATCTTGGTATTTTAATAGGAGTCCATTGGCATGTGGTTTAAGTCGATTCATGATTCATGAGCCGACAAAACTTTTTACAAGTATGAAACTTGCGAGGTTATGATATATGTTGAACCTCGCACCACATCATACACAATAAAATACATTCAACCCTAATAACCCGTGATGAGACTAAGAGATTAAAAAGTTTTCTAAACTGAATTTAGAAAACTTATGATGAGATTAAAAGTTTTCTAAATTCAGTTTCTTCATACACAATTTTTCTTTTGTTTTGTATTGATTACAATAAATGGTAATTGAGGAGGAGCAACAATTGATATTGATTTTGGTGTATATGTGTAGGAGTATGGAAACATGACCATGTTGATACTAATTCTAATGATCAAGGGAATAGGACTACACCATCATAGAAAAGATGTACCAACAGGTTGCTGGTCCTATATGTTTGCTGCTGGTGGTGGGATGGATGTTGATGGTCCTGCACCAAGAACTTTTTAATCTCATCATAAGTTTTCTAAATTCAGTTTCTTCATACACAATCTTTCTTTTGTTTTGTATTGTTTACAATAACTGGTAATGGAGGAGGAGCAGCAATTGATATTGATTTTGGTGTATATGTGTAGGAGTATGGAAACATGACCATGTTGAGATTAATGCTAATGATCAAGGGAATAGGACTAGTGGACTACACCATCATAGAAAATATATACCAGCAGGTTGCTGGTCCTATATGTGTGCTGGTGCTGGTGGGATGGATGGATGCTGATGGTCCTGCACCAAGAGCTGGTGGTGCTGGACCTCAGATTGAGGAAGTCGACTAAAGCGGGTTTCTTAAATTCTTGATTTTAGTGGATTTTATTTGCAGCCTTCTTCTTTTCACATCATATTTTCTGTAGACTTTGCTTTAGTTATCTATAGTAGTCGAGGGTAGTGAGTGGACCCCTTCAGAAGAAGAAAAGGAAGGGTTGTGAGTGTTTGTTTTATTCAAATATATTAAACCACTAAATTCCGATTGAAATGTCGTGACGATTCATCGCAATCGTATAAACTTGTTCTCTATTTCAAAAATTGAACTAAATGTAGTAGTTCGAGCCTATGAAATTGAAAATTATTTTATGTAAACATAACCTTGATGTCTTTTGTAATGGTTCACTATTGCATTCCGTAAGAAGCTTGTTTTTAGTCTTCATTTTTTCATGAAATCTTAGCCTTCTCAATAACGTATTTTGGAGATTACAGAGGTCATACACTCAGGTAAAACTATGTCGGGGAGGTGTTTTGCTAACTCTCTACAAAGCAACATAGTAGAACTCCACCCTTAATGCCTTATTTTCAGAAAATACCAAGTTTCACTCGCAGTTCCCTTGCAAGACACAACCTAGAATTAGTTGGCAAGAAAAGGGTCACTAGCAACCAGCGTGCGAGGGTATATGTGTTTCATTTGTGTAATAAACCACACACAATATACACATAAAAAAATCAAAGTGGCTTAATCAAATTCCTTTCCGTCAAGATTTAATAGGCGTGTCTAAAGCCAACCTATAAACTCGACACGCACATAAATGCTATATGTGGCCATATTCTCACCTATGGCTACAGGTGATGGGTTTAGACGTAAACCCATGACCAAAAGGTGCCTTATGGCTACAACTGATGAGTTTAGGTTTAAACCCATGACCAAATGGTGCACTATGGCTACAAGGTAACATAAAACGTGGCTATAGTTATACATATGACCAGTAGCCACGCAAATAACCCCGAACGAGGCTAAGTCAGTAAACCAAAAACGTGGCCTATGTGAAGGTTTGTACTAGTGATGTTGAAAGAGAAGATGAACCAATGATGATGGTCCTTCACACCGAGCTTCGGATGATGTCTTGAAGATATTCGCGAAAGGCTCAAAGGAAACATAATTGTTGATGGAAATAGATTATGAGATCATCTTAAACCAAAAGTACTCCATTCTCATGTTTTTTAGTATTTTTAATTTAAAGTTTCATGTTTTTTAGTATGTTTTAATTTAAAATTTCAAATCTAATGTAATAGATTATATAGGAACGAAATAAAAAGAGCATTCGTAATGGATCTATAATCAATCCCGGCATTGTAGATTTATCCAAACCAATGCCGGAATTCTGGAAAATTAAATTTTTGAATGACTTACAGAATGCCGCCATGGACAAATATCTTATTTACCATGCCGAATTTCTGAAAAATTATCCAAGTTTGAAAAAATCAGATTTCCGACATGGATTAAATAAATATTGCCATCAAGGCACAGTCCAAATTCTATACAGAACTTGGACCTTTCCATCCCCACTTTAGGCATGGTTTTAGAAAAAAAAAATCAATGCCGGTATTAGTTCTTGCATGGAATTATAATTACTTATCTACGCCGAAAACAATGTCGGCGCTGTTGAACCTGAACATTTCAATGCCGACGCCTTTGGTGTAAAGAAAACTTACAAAAAAAATATTTTTCGTGAAATCTAAACATGTTCAACATAAACCAAACAACTGAATTTTGCTTAAATGTTCTTAATCCAACTATCATAAACCAAAAGTAAACTAAAAACGAAATAGTTCATCATGAGTTAAAAACAAAAGCAAGTTCCAAATTGTTCAAAACGTAACAACCACCATCCAAATGAAGAAACACAAATACAAATCCTATACCACTTGGTCTTTTGCTTCTTGGCCACGACCACCTTCCTCGTTTCCCCGAACAAAGCTTTTGCATTAGGGTCTTCCATTTTATCAAGATTCTCCTCAACTTCCTTCATTTCTTCAGGGGATAACACCTCTCCTTTCTCGTTCTTGCAACCAAACATCCTCCTCAACTTGCCAAGCCGACGTCGCTAGTTTCATACATCCAACACATAATTAGTATATATATGCTAATATAAGAATATGTATACATTAATTGACTAAGCAATTAACAATACTTACTAGCAATCCAACGGTTTTCTAAAGTTCGGCCATTGTAGGTGGTGCCTCGTAGGAGTTGGAACAGGAGGGATTTTATGGGGTGGAACTTTGACGTCGTCCGAGCGCACGACAAAAGGATGTGACTCTTGCAGGTGTTGACGGTGTTTTTAAGTATATGGCGAAATTGTAAAAGTCTGTCTACCCGACCGGCATCGAAGTAGTAGACCTTGATATGTCTATATTCATGAGAATCGATGAGTGCCTATGTCTCTCTTCATATTATACCGAAACTCAAGCTCCTATATGAATTGTTCACTAGTATAGAGCCTAATGAGTATTTAAGCTCCTAGTTGCATTACTCACTAATGTCGGAGCCTGCCGAGTATTCATTCTATGCTATGTTCCCCAGCCAAACTCTTGATGTTGACATGACATGACAATTAATGTTCGCACGCAACCGAGTAGCATGAATTTCCCGAAGTGTCAGGATTAAGATATGCATGGAAATACTCAATTAGAGGCACGCAAAGTTACGCTGCCCTACGAAACATAATTAGTGATTTTGTATGAACACACAAAATTCACTGTAAATTGATTGATTTTGTGTCAGCTCACAAAACTCAATCTTTCTAACCTAATTTTATTAATTTACAAAATTAGGTTTTTTGCGCCCTGCGCGATATTTCGAACCCTATTGGTCGAAACTAAACCTAGGAAAACTAGGAAATTGATCCATCATGGAGTTAGTAGGAGCAAAATCCTACCAAAAATCAGAAAACAAGAAATAAGTAAAAGCAGCGGAAAAAGGAGGTGTGGCCATGCCACTTGGCCGACCGATTTGCTTCAGCAGGCGCCATTTGTGGCCGGCTAGCCATGCTCCATGTTGTCGCTTGTCGGCCCCTTTCCCATCGACCAATCAGATTTCTTTAAATGCGCCACACACACTTTTAATAAAGTTGGAAGTTGGCTGGTCGACACACCTAATTCCTTAAGGAATTTCATATAGGCTGCCCATGTCAGTCTTAAAACGATCACGGCCGCACGTTTTGGCTACTCAATTTATCAAGTCTAGCCACTTCTTAACACGGTCGGACAAGCACCACCATACACACCGGCGGGCCCACTAATGCCTTGGCCAATCAGAAACCTTTCAACTCGCCAACAAAGCCACTAACCAATTGCTCAAATTTAGTTGGCCGCGTGACTTACAAAATCCTAAGCGGTATTACATTACTGCCGCAAAACGACCTCGGCCGTCCAACTTCGCCAGCCGAATTGACTGGCCTAGATTCAATTCCGATCAACGGACAAGGCGCGGATACACTCACTAGCGGCCAGACTATAGTACTGGCTGGTCGAATGATCCACAGCATGCCGCCAACACCAAAAACCGTTGGCCCAAAATGGGTTGGCCACACGGCTTTTTAAAACCTAAATTAAATCAACGACAACCATTAACTGTCGTAAATCATCTCGACCGCCCAACTTTGCTAGTCGAATCGGCCGACCAAACTCCTATTTTAGGCATTCAACAAGATGTGGCCATGATCATCGGCCACCCCTCTTCCATAAGGAGCAATCGGCCAAGCCGCGGCCTGCCCATATGGCTCCTAAACGATCGCCCAAAGATGGCTGGCCGCTCTTCTTATAGAAGTCTTAAATAAATTAGCGGCAATCAATAACTGCCGTAAATCATCTAAGCTATCCAATTTAACCGGTCTAGATTTAACTTGGACCGACCAATAGGATGTCAAAATGGCTACCAGCCATTACTCTCCTATAGGGACCAACCGTCATACCTTTGGCATGCATAAATAGCTCCCAGCAGCTTCCTGAAAGTGGCCAGTCATGCTCTGTTTAAGACACTAGGTTCTGCGACCAACCAAGACAGGCTCAATACAATGATGCTTCACATGCATCAATTATTTTGAGCTGCTTGCTTAAAAGCGATGCTTTACATGCATCGAATACATACGATATTTTATGAGTATCGGCATCATAAATAACTTAGTTATTTAACCTTATGTGACATAATTGTCACTCAGAAAAATATACTGAAAGCCATATCTGACTGTGATATAAGAATGAATGCATTTATGTGGAATATACAATATGACCTGCAAGTACTCAAAAAGCTTGGACTGAAGACCAGAAGGGTAAAACGCTTAATAGTCAAAGAAGTTTATTTCCAGTTGCCAAGTCAGGGTAAGCTGTTATTGTGTTATGATGGTGCCTCTAAAGGAAACCCAGGGATGGCTGGTTATGGTGTAGTTGGTAGAACACATATAGGGGAGTTCGTAGTAGCAATCTCTGGAGGTTTAGGTATATCTAAAAACTTTTATGCAGAGGTTTTTGCTATAATTGTTGCAGGGGAATGGGCTATACACAATGGATTCCAGGAATTGGTTTTCAGAACAGATTCTCAAGCTGTGAAGAGTGCTTTCCTGAATAAGAAATTTCCTTGGTTTGCAGTAACAAGATGGAATAAGATAAGTACTAGTGTGCTATCATGGAGCTCCATTCACAGTTATAGAGAAGTTAACTTCTCTGCTGACAATATGGCTAAAAAAGGGGCTACTCTTGGTAGGGGAGAACAAAGAATATATGATAGCAAACCACCTTTCTTGGGCTGTCTGGAAAGCCCAGATCAAATTTATTCTAGATTTTGTTAAAAAGCCATAATGGGCTTTTATTTTTTATTTGTCTTTACGTCTCTTGAGTTGTAATTTTTTGGAACTCTTTGGTCATTAATAAAATTTTATTGTTAAGAAAAAAAAAATATTTATTTAACCTAATGGCGTCACATGTTATTCTTTGCGGCAAGTCTCATGACTTGGCTCGTCACACATGACTAGCCGCCACCTAGATTGCACGTGATTGGTCAGAATAATTAGGCAAGACCCACTCAGCAACTTGCTACATATTTTCTATAAAATACTCGAGACATCAACCATGTCACAACGGTGGAGCATTCACCTTACGCACACAACGTGATGTGTTCGAATGATACCAACAACAAGTGTTATCAACACAAGTATCCAGGAAAACACCAAGAACTGATAGCTTACATTCCTCAAGCCAGTTCCATATTCTGATACAAGTCATAAAACAACCACACCTTCAAAATTCAACATTTTTTGATCTCAACACCTTCTTCGCTTCCCTCCCTAAGATCAACCATTCTCCTTCACTTTGTAACCGAAGCAACCATTTCTTGGTTTATGCCAGAATTATACAGATTGATCTCTCGAATCTAAAGTATTCCGTGCACTCGCATTTGTTTAGGGTTTAGATTCGTTTCTCCGTACACACCCAAATTTACCATTTTAAGAATCATTTTTACCCCAAAACAACTGACGACCACAGTGGGAGATTAATCTCTCGGTTGCAAAATCATTTTCCTTATTCCATTTTAAATTTCGTAAATTTCTCAAGATGGTTGATCTTAGGAATGGTTCATAAACCCTCAATCCCAATTTTACATCTCCTAGCACTGATAATACTTCACATGTTATTCCTGAATCCGTTCTTTCATTCAAAACCCTTGTCGAGGCTATGGAGTCTCAATATTTAACAACTATTCACAATTTGACGAAAATCCTGAATGATATTGTCAGGAATCAAGCTACTATTGTCAAGACGTAGGAAGAAGTATTTACGCTTTTGAAAGTCCTCGCGGATCAACTATCAAAGGAACCAACACGTATTCATTCTGGAGGAAACACCATCAACAATCCATTTTGGATCAATACTGATGGTAGTAGTCCTTCTTCCAAGATTCATATTCCTATTCCCGGTGAGGAAGATGAAGCCTATGGTCACGTTGAATGGAAAGGTTGCCACCAACCTAACTTGTTTGCTCATGAAGATCAAGAGATGTTTCCTCACGCTCAGAAGACTCGTGGGATTTATCACGTTCTCATCGTGAGTCCTCGCAATGAAAAGGTGATTTCATTATGTGCGTCCTTCCTAGAAAATATCAATTCCTATATTGCATCGGAAAGTCGCTAAGAGATCCATTCGTCGCTTTACTCGCCGATCCGAACTGGTCCCGAGAATGAAGAAACTCGTAAAGATGTTCAAGAAAGCAAGCGTCCTTCCAATAAAAGATCCAACCTCCAGTCAATATCTAGTGAGGTTGGAAAGAGAATGCATCTGGGGAACAACTATCAACAACCCAAACGTGCGGCACCAGCGCAACAGACAACCCAAACCCGGAAGGCTGCGACTAATACGTTTGCACAACAAAAAGAAACTGGAGAGGCTGATCTAATTTTCCCGTGTCAAATTGAATAGGTAATCGAACTCCTATAAGCGTGGATTCAAGATGGCGTCATCAAGCTACCTCCTACCAGACGTCTTTCAACCGAAGAAGAAATGGAAAATCCCAAATATTGCCGTTACCATAGGTTCGTCAATCACCCCACCAGCGATTTCAACAAATTGAAGCGCATTTCAAAAAGAAGGTGGATGCAGGAGAACTTCAACTAAGCACTGAGGGGGTCCACAGAGATCTTCTTCCCGTCAGGAGCTGCATGATTTCTGGGGACTCCGTCCACAAAACTGTACAATCCTGTTTATGGGTGAAAACTATCTCTGTCGGTTTTGGTAATTTGGGATGTGTGTATGAGAAATGAGTCTAAACCTTAAACAAATGCACTACACGGGAGTGCTTGTAGATTTGAGAAATCAATCTGTGCAAATCCGGCCTAAACCAAGAAATGGCCGTTCCAGACTTGTTTCGGTCACAAAGTGAAGGAGATGGGGTTGATCTTAGGGAGGGAAGCGAAGAAGGTGTTGAGATTGTGAAGGTGTTGGCTATGTATGACTTGTATTAGAAAGCTGAACTGGCTTGCAGGATGTAAGCTATCAGTTCCGATGTTTGAATACGATGGTATCAACACTTGCCTCTGTTGTCTGGACTTGTTCTTGTCTTCTGGAAATAGGGAGGAGAACCTATTTATACAAGTCATTTGAGCCTTATTAAAGTCTCTCATGGGAAGTGGAGGAAGTGGAGTGATGGAGTAGTGGAGTTGTGTGTTAGTGTTACACGACCGATCCCGCCCACTTCTCCCGTCATCTCTAACCGTCCATGACTTCCCCGACACGTTCTTGTGATGGCGCGTTGCACGCCGCACGCCGTAAACCGCCGGACCAATACCCCAGTATGTATCCCCAGTTTGTGACATGATTGATGTCTCGAGTGTGTGAATCGTGGGACCCACGTAAAGTAGCATGTAATGCTAGATTAAATAACTAAGTTATTTAGGAAGTCGATACTTGTGAAGTATCGTGTGTATTCTATGCAGTGCGCATCATGATGTGGTAAAGTGACGGGTGGTGATCACCATGACGCCTCACCTGACCAATTAACTCGACTGGGGTTGTATAACCAAGCCGGTGAAGTTGGACGGACGAGATGATCTTTGAGACACTCATCTGCGACCGTTGATGGAATTAGGTTTTGAAGAGGTACGCAAGCATCACTCTTCATCTTGGTCGAATCCAGGCTTGGGATACAATTTTGACAGGGCCGATCGTGCATGTGTGTAGACGACATGACGGTGTAGGCGCCCAATATCTCATTGTCTCGTGAAAGTGTGATCTGGGCCACTCAATTTTTCCGGAGAAGTTGAGTGGTCGATGTAGGATCAGAATATCGCAACACCGACGCCCTTGCGAAATCCATAAACAACACATTGCGAAGACATCGCAGACGAGTAATATAAATGATGCAACGGATGACGACATCCAGAACATGAGAAAGATGTGAATACCTAGCGAGATTTAGGAGTGTTGCGAGGTTTTACATTTGTACACTTGCGAGAATGTCGCAAGTCAGATCCGGAAATAAAGGATAACTTAGATGTCATCCATTATGTAATGTCCTATATAAAAAGCCGAATAAGCTTATGAAAAGGAGAGATCTTTTTAGAGAGTGGAGAGAAAGTTTAGAGGAGAGAGAAAGTCTATAGTAGCAATAACATTCTTGATTTCACTTCCTTCTTGTAAAATTTCTAGCTCAATTAATAAAGAGATTGGTTATTGATCTTAAATATGTGTTAGATATTATGAATTCTTGTGAGGTGTGTATTGTAGGATTTCCTGCAATTACATATGGCGCTAGAAACAGGGATTGATTGAAGATAGATATTGTGATTTGAAAGAATTTGGAGTAAATTTCTTATAATTTTAACAATTCATTAAAATTGAAAAATGGCTAGAAAAAGATATGCATCGAAGCAACCAACAACTGTTAGAAGGAGTAGGAGACTTGCTGGAGAAAGGAGAGACGAGATAGGAGAATCTTCATGAATGAATACAAGGAACAACAGAGAAAATCAAACTCAACCGCCAGTTCAACCGCCAATTCAACGTACACCACCAATACAGAATAGAGTTGTGGATTATGATAGAGTGAGTGTACATACTTGGAGATCAGACTCTGCAGATGAAATGGGAGAAGAGCAGCAATTAGGAAACAATGGACAAGAGGAGAGAGATCAAGAATTAATTGGAGGAATAATTCATGGAAATGAAGAGATTGCAGCATTAGAGACATTGAGGCAAACAATACGTGAAGAAAGCCGGTTGGAAGCAGAAGAACGTGCGAATTTGACAAGGCAAAATCATGAATTGAGGATGGAAAACATAAGATTACAAAATAGGAGGTCAAGAAGCACTACAAGATCACGTTCAAGATCAGTTAGAGAAGAAATAAGATAAAATTTGCCTATAGAAAATGCTAATGAAGAAACTCGAGAGGGAATACAAAATCCAGACGAAGAACGTTGCGTAGGAAGAGAAGTATTGGAAGATCGTTATATTCAACGTGCTGAAATTCTTCAAAATGAGCAGAATGATAGAATTCAAGGAAATAGACATCGTCAGGGGCGAAATAATCGAGATGGCGAAGAAAATCAGGAAGAAGGAAGGAGAATTTTACACGAGAGATAAATACAAAGAAATGAACGAGCAATTGAGGATGAAATTGAAAGACACTATGTTGAACAAACACATTTAGCTCGCGAGAGAGAAAGACTAAGAGCAGAAGTGGAAGAACAAGATCTACAAGAGGCAATTCGACAAAATAACCATGATAATCGAGAAAGGAGGCGTGAGCGAAACCGTAATAATGCTAATATCAATGAAGAGTATGATAGAGTACAAAGGAGAATTGAAAGATGGCTAAGGGGAGAAAATGAAAGATATGACGATGTGCGAATTAATGAAAGAAGTGAAAGAGAAGATCGCAGATAAAGACGAGAAGAAAATGATGAACAAGGAAGTCAAAATAGAGATGAGCGCAGGAGAAGAGAGGCGGAGTTGAAAATACCAATGAATCCAAATTCTGGTATAAATGAACAAATTTTGAGAGAGTTAGCGGAAATGAGAGGAATGATAAATAATAAGAGAGGAGGAGGTAAGAGACAATTAGATGAAGCCATAGAGGAAGTGAAAACTCCATTTACACAAGAAGTACAATTAGGAGGAATACCCCAAAATGCAATTTACTGCGTTAACCAACATTTTTGATGGAATAACTTGTGCAGTCCAACACATCAAAGCTTATGTGAGATGTATGCTACAATGGGAGAACCATGATGCAATATTATGCAAGTATTTCGCATCAAGTTTAACAGGAGAGGCATTAAAATGGTTTGAAGGTTTGCCAAAGAATACTATAACCTCTTTCAACCACTTGCAAACTATATTTTTAGGGGCATATATAAGTAACAATTCCTCGCGACCTGGCATTGAAGATGTATTTGGGTTGAAGAAAAGGGTTGGCGAAAGTTTGAAGCATCTAACTGTGAGGTGGAAGACAATGTGTAGTGATATGGTTGGTCGCGTGGACGAAAGATATCTCATTCTATCATTCATCAATGCTATGTTCGCAACCAATCTGTTATACATTATACATTTTCGAGAATCAAAAATACAATCACAATGACCGATTTGCGAGAACTACAGGAGGAGTATATTGCTCTTGAGGAAAAGCAAAACGAGATGGAATCATACCCCATTGCGAACACAAGTTCAAGAGCAGCGAATGCAAGCTTATTACCCAAGTTAATAAATACATTGGCGAGCACCTCGCAAGGACAACAAGAGAGAGTAATGGGAGATGGACAACAAAAGCTAGTAGCTATGGGGAGCCGTGATCAAGAAGAATTTGAGAGAGAGAGAAACTTCTATAGCCGTGGTGGAAATAACAAAATCCAAAGACTTGATCAGCCACAAGAAACTTATGGAGGTCATCAACCGCAAGGAACTTATGGAGGTCGAGGCAAAACTTTCCACGAGAGGACAACGAAATCCAAAAATAATATGGGAAGAAATCAAAATGCCACCTTTGAATGCTAGTAGAGAAGATATGGGAAGCTATAATCCTAATGGAAAACATACCGCACCGTGGAACACGGGAGTGAACCACCTCCAAGCTACGAAGTAATGAATTTTGCTCTTATCATCACTTCCATGGACATACAACAAATGAATGCAGAAATATAAAGAGAATCATTCTCGGATGATAGATCGGGGAAAATTAAATCACTTTCTCGGTAGGACAAACGCAAACTCAAGCATTACCACCTCCTACAGATATTCACAAGCCAAATACAACAAAAGAAAGAGAAACATTTGTGATTGAAGTTGGCGCAAAGGCAAAAAATCTGTTTTGTAACTCCATCGTACACTCATACAAGACAATTGAAGATTTTCACGATGACACTCTCAGCAGGGTTTTCGAAAGAGATGTTGATGATAAAGAAATAATGAACATTGCGAAGACATCGCCATTGGAAGAATGGCAAAAAGCGAGACTATCTCTTTTACCGCAGAAGAAGTACCTGAGGGTGGAGAAATGCATGACAACCCATTGGTGGTAAGATTGGAGATCAAACCAAAACCTAGCGAGGATGAAGATGATGAAGCTGAGAATTCATGGGCAATCAACAGAATTTTGATTGATACTGGGAGTTTCGTGAATATTATTTTTTATCATACTTATAAAACTATGGGAGGGAAAGATGAAGATATAATACCTTCAACGTACAAAATCTCTGGTTTTAACTGCATCGCAAATAAGCCAAAAGGAGAAGTTCATATGCGAATTCCACCGAAAGGATTATCTTCTCGAAATTTTATTACGTGTAGTTGATGTGGAATCACCATACAATGCGCTGATCGGACGACCATGGTTACATGAGATCTTAGGTGTGGCATCGACTTTCCATCAATGTATCAAGTTCCCTCATCCCAATGGTGTTGGCATCATAAAGGGAGATTGGGTTGAAGGAAAGAAGTGTTATGAAATTGATATAGAATCCTGCGAAGAGAGAGCTGCGAAGAAGAAGAATTGGAAACACAACATCAAAGAAAAACAAAGAGGTGAAAGATTAATGGTAGATGTAATAGAACAAAGAGAGGAAGAAATATTGCGAAACCAAAAAATGATGAAGATAGGAGGTAGCGAAGGCTTCGCAACAGACAAGAAAATGACAGGAAAATTCAAAAATGCAGAGGCAGAAAGTAGCAGAAGTAAGAGACTCAGAGAATAAATGTAGTTGTTGATTGTCAAAGAAAAAATTGGGAGGAAGACGAGAAATGTAATTTGGGTTTAAAAAAAAAAAAAAATCTTTCTTATGAATAGCAGAGATGAGGTTTGAAAAGGAAGTTGATATGCGAAGAAGAGAATATATTATGAAATATAAAGATATGATTGAGAAATTACAAAAGAATTTACATGCAAAAGAATCAAAAATTAATCAGACAGAGGCAAACCAACTATGGCGTACACCCTAGTTCGCGAAATCAAAATTTCGTAAGAGGAAAATGTAAGACCTAAAGTGCGTCATAGAAGGGGTACCTATTGCATGGCTCGGGGAAAAGGTTACACCGCCCGGAACCCGAGTCATGGAGAATTGGGGTCAATAAAGCCCATCAAGGGGAGATACTTTGGATTTTCAATTTAAGCTTAAGACTTGGATTGGACGACCGAGGGTCTCTTCTCGGGAGTCGACATTTGACCAAGGCGCCGAGGTACACGGTTGAGCCAAGAGTGCCCGGGGCATTTGAAGTGTCTCGGCCATTGTTGGCAAGTCTCGGATATATCGCACTCGGCCCGAAGAAAACTCCACTTAGGGTGCAGTCTCGTAACCATAAGCCCTATAGGCAAAAGGGATAAGAGGCTGCGAAAACAACTGGTTGTTGTTAAGACCGGATGGGGGGGGAGCTTGATAGGTGTAGAATACACCGTATTTACTATATAGAGTTTATGCTTTCTTTGCTATTTTTCTTGTGAATTATGTACTTTACGCGTGTTTTTGGGTTATTAGGTACTCTGGAGTCGCACGGAGGAAAAGAAGCGGAAATCATCCCAATTGGAGCAAAAAGGCGAAGCTAACGGCGAGAGCTTGAAGTCAATCCGACTGCGTATGAGAAAGTTACGAGCGAAACCTATGAATAAGCTTGTCGGATACATGAAACCGACAGCCATGTTTGAGCTAGTTAGCCCTTAACGGAACAGCTGGGTGCCTAGAGTCATGTCTGGGTAACCCCTTATCTATTTCATTTGAGTGGGATTAGCCAATCAGTTTCCTACACCCTAGATCGAAATCAAGTTTCGACTTCATTTCTCAAATCATTGTTTTCACCTGAAACCAGAAATGGAGAAGAGAGCGACCATTCTTGCCGTCAGATCCGAGAGATCAAATTGAGATGGCGATGCTGAAGCATCAGGAGAAGGTGGGTTTATGGTTTGGAGTAAAGGGAGTGATGGGTCTCTGTGATTGTTAGACTGAGGAGATTCTAGGGTCTTTGCTGTTGAAGATGGAGAGCAGATCGAATTCGAAGAGAATACAGGAAAGATGAAGGTGGTATTGAGATCAGGACGGAAGAGTTCATGAGTTTACAGGCTCGATTGAGATGATGGTCACCGGACGTCGAATTGGAGCTTGTTGATGGGAATGGTGGTGATTTAGAACAGGGTCAACAATGGGTTTTAGTTGAACTAGTTGTTGGATGGTTTGAATCAAGGAATCAGAGAAGATGTTATTGAATTAGGGTTTATCTCAAGATGGTTTGATTTTGCAGCTCAGATGGTTAAGCCCGTAGTTGTTGAGATGCAATTGCGGCAATAGCCTAAATCTAGATGGTGGTTCTGGGAAGTCTGAGCTTGGTGTTTTTGAAGCTGTAGATTACAAGGGAATTGATGATGAGTTTGAGGCTTAACAGGGTTGGTGATGGAGCTGCTAGGTCACTAATGATGATTGGTTCTGATATGGACTGGCTCTGGCAGGTTGGGAGTGTATCTAGATGGTGGTTGCAGCTGGCAAGATGGGTAGCTTCAGGTTATGAGCTACAATTGATACACTGAACTGGTGGCTATTCTCAGCTCAACATGACCAGTGGAGAGAGCATAAATTACAAGGGGTTGTGTGAAGGTTGCAATGGTTTCAGGCTGGTTAAGATGCAGTTCTGGTGATGTTTGCTGCGATTGAATGGCAATGGAGGAGCTGGCATTGGTGCTGTTTCTGGAGAGAGTTGATTGAATTGCAGCTCAGGTTTGAGCTCGTTATGGAGTTATGGGTTATGATTAGATGAATGTGTTAGGTTTCACAGGTCAAGATAACTGCAGTTCCTGGTGAGAGTTACAAGGGCCTGTGAATGAGCTACATGGAATGAGATCCAAGTAGTCTGTCAGATGAGAAGTGATGCATCTGCAGGTGGTGCTGCTAGTAATAGATTGGCAGACTGAAGACATGGAGGTGGTGACCTGAATGAGAGTTCCCTGGTGTTAGTTGTGATGTTGTTGCACATGAAAATTGCAGGTGCAGTTCAGTGAGCTGTTGCAGGCAGGATGGCATTAACCGGTGCTGAGTTTGAGAAATTGTTGCAGGTGGAATGTTGGTGTGAATCTGTTAGCAATTTGGGTGCTGTTACGGGGAGATGATAGTGATGAGCTCTGGAGATTGGACTAGTTGCAGAGCGGTAGTCGCAGTAGCTAGAGTTCAAAGCTGGGAAGGTGGTCGAATGGCTAGTTGTGTCGAATCAGGGCAACTGTGTGCATCATGGAAGAGTTGCACTGCGAGTAGATGGAAATATGGAACTGAGCTGGGAATATAGGCCTGGGATGAAGATGGTGCTGGTGCTTAAAGGAGCTGGGAGGTATGGAACTTGCAGGTGATTTCAGGTGGAATAGGTTGTGGAACTGGTGCCATTTTTGTTTATAATGAAGCCATGAAAGTGCAGGTACTGGAATTGTGAAGGCCTGAAGAGAATGGGTTTGTGGACTGTGAATGTGAATGTTGAGTTACAGGGAAAACAGGTGGTCTGGTGCTGATGGGGTCTGAGATGTATGGTTGTCAATAGAGCTGTTACTGAGCTGCAGGAGCTGTTGGTGCAGATGATTTGGTGATTCAGGTGGTTCTTGGATGTGCATTGATTGTGTTGCAGGGCTCAGATTGATGTTGTTGTTGCAGTGAAAGGCACTAAACTGCAGTTTCAGGTGGAGATGGCTGGTGGCATTGAGGCTGGTTATGGAGATGGCAGGTCTGATTTTCCAGTGTGCTGGTGTTGCTGGATGAATGGTGGTGGTTTGTGTGCTGAGGTCTTGAATGGATCAAATTGATGCTGGCAAAAATAATGTCAGCTGGAATGGAATCCAGGGGAGAAATGCAGAGATTGTTGAAGCCAGGGACTTGAGTCGAGATGTTACTTGCACTAATCTGGTGATGGTATGCAGTGAGTTGTGAAGCAATTGCAGTTGCGAGAGATGCAGTTAAGCTGGTGATGTTGTGTTTTGAGTTAGAGAATGAGAAGACTGAGCTGAATTGCAGGATTGGAGGTTGTTGTGGAGAAGTGAAGGTTGTTAATCTGCAATGTGCTAGGATCAGGTGCAGGCTTAGCAAATGGAGAAGGGGAATATGGTGCTCTTACTGTTGGTGAATTGAGCTTACAGTGATGCATTGTCTGAGCCTGAGGCAGAATGGGTGACAGTGTGGTTGTAGCTCAGGCATTGGCAGATGGAGCAAACTACAGTAAGAGCTGTTGGCAGTAAGAAGCTGAAGTTGAAAGGGTGTTGCAGGTTGGAGTAGAGCCATCATGGCTGGATTCCCAGCTGATGCACAATGATTGTGCATCACAGGTCAGGCTGTGTAACTAGCCAGCTGACATGAACCTGACTCATCTGACAAGTAACCCGGTTTGACTCTCCCTGACTCGGTCTGACCGAGTTGAATCGTTTTGACCGAGTTGATTCGACCGTTCTGACCCGTTGACCGGTGACCGGGCGGACTTTGCCGGTCACCGGAGCTGTTTTCCGGCGACTTTCCGGCCAATTTCCGGCCACAATCCCAGACTTCCGGCGACCGTTTTTGGGGCGTATTTTCTACACGGGTTTCTCCTTCTTGTGGGCTTGGTGGATTCTCATCTAATGGACTTTGAAGACTAGACCTAATTTTAGAAGTTGGAGAAATCTATAAAAGGGAAGGTTTTCTACAACATATGAGATATCTTTTTCTTGGAATTTTGGAGAGCCACTTTTGTTTACGCTTCTAGGGTTTGGTTTTGTTCTTCTTCTTCCTTGTTTTATTATTGAATATTGATGATGATGAACTCCATAGCTATGAGTAGCTAAACATCTTATTGGTTATGGGATAAAAGTTGATTTCTCAACATGCTTTCGATTCAATGAATTAGTTTTGTCTCAAGTAATTATTGTTTGTGATTCACAATTAATAGTGTTATAAGATTTGAAAACTTGTTAGGTTGAGTCCGGAATCAATCCGATTTGTGTTCATCTCTAGAGCTATATTAGGGTTTTCAATACGAAAACGTTGTTTATCCCTGATTCTAAGTAGCATAATTGTGGTTAGAGCTTGTAGTGATATATCCTACTAGTCACAAGTGAATCATAACTTTTGTTAAAACGTTTAGTGCTTTTACACATTCGTTTGCATTGATGAGTCTTATTCCATAAATCTTAATGCTTTTAGGGAGTTAAACTTAATTGTGCTTTTACACTTTAGGTTGCTTTCGACGAAGAATTCACATATCCATCTTTTAATGTGGTTGTGATGAAAACAGGGAATTAACGGGTTATACTTGCGATCAAGATATCCTAGGACTTTTAATAAATACGAGATTAAATACCAATTCTAATCATTGATGAAAATACATGTTTGTGAATGATACTATCCCTTGACCAATATCTTCTCCTTATTGATTTCTCGAATTACTTACTTTGCTTTTAATTACTTTTATTTGCTTAAATACAACAAACATACCTCGGGTTACTTAGAAGCGAAAATTGATAACAACAAACGCCTCTCTGTGGATACGAACTCTTTCTTATCGAATACTATATTTATATCTAGTTGATTGGGAAAGTGAAATTATATTTGACGGATTGACACACGATCAGAGCTATCCTTGTATGGCAGAAGTACGCCTCCTTGAAGGGGCAACCAAGGAGATGATAAGGGCGGCACCCTCCATTAGGGAGCTGATAAGTGTCTTAAGACGCAAATGTCATGAGGCTTTATTTTCGCAAGAAAATTTAGGCTTGTCATATTTGTGCGACAATCCTGAAGAGGCAATAATACAAAAAATAAAGATAAGACGAGATCAATGGGTCAGTACATGAAAGTGTAAGGACGTCCTAAGATTTCGTCGCAAGACGGCAATGTCATGGGGCTTTATTTTCGCAAGGATTTTTAGGCCTGTCATATTGTCGCAACAAAACTATCCTGCAGAGGCAACAATACTAAAGAAATGATAAGGCAAGATCAAGGGGTCATTACATGAAAGTGTAAAGACGTCCTGCGATTTTGTCACAATGACAAGAGGTGGCACAGTAAAACCTTTAACTAGGAAGGCAAAATAAGACCACATAAGAGAAAAAGAAAAAAATAAAAAAAAAAGGAAATCTTGGAAGAAACCAAGATTTCCTTACTTGCGAAATTTTCAGCAGGAACAATTGCGAGATTGAGGCATGAACACATATCACTATTCGAAAGTAACTTGCTTAATCTCTCATTTGAACGCTAATAACAGAGGCAAGTATGGGAATGTATAGAATAAAAACATGTTATTTGTCTTCATATGATAGATTTACGCGCTCATAAAATGAAAGATTGATAATATATTGACTAACTGTATTGCAAAAAAGAATTGTTCTTTTAACATGTGCAGAAAGGAACAACAAAGGTAGAAATAATATTTGAAGATCCAAGAAATTCGCAACAAAAGATTACAAGAAGGAATGTACAGATATATTACAAAAAGAGAAAGAAGAAAAAAAGAATTATTTCTTGTTCGATTCTTCCTCTTCATTTTATTCGTCTTCATCAGATTCTTCTACTTCTTCACCTCCATTTGATTCCTCTTCTTCGCGAGCATCACTGTCAGAGATAAGGGTATGAAGAATGAGGAATGTTGTTGTCATCGCAGACTGTCTTAATAGTCTGATTGCGGAAGAGAACATCATCATTTTTGAAATTCGCTACAGTAATTTGTAGTTGCTTCTTCAATTTGGAATATTTGTCATTTCGAAGAGAGAAATCCTTTGCGAGTTGTTCTTTCTCAGACTCAAGTTCTTCAATTCTTTTGCGAAATCTCTGTTCAGGCTCTGCGAACATATGACAATGAATTAGTAACTTAATGACAGCTTCATAAAAAATAAACAGTAAAATAAAGAAGAATAATTAACAACCTTCTTTATCAGAAATCATATCCCTAATCAAGGCCGTATGCTAAGCTTGAAGGCTAACGTTAACACCGAATTTATTTTTGGCGTCATCTAGAACTTTCGCAGCCCAAGCGAATTCATCGTCATTGTTTATGAGAAGAAGGGAGCGAATTTGATTCTCTCTTTCGCTAAGTATAGCATTTTGGCGGATGGATTCATCCCGTTCAACTTGAACTTCAAGAAGAGTTTTTTGGAATTTCGCTAATGCTTGGGCACCTTGACTAGCGATGCGATCTTTGTCATCTATAAGATCACTAATCTTCTTCCTTAAAGTATTAATTTTCTCTTTGGAACTAAGATACAGACGTTTAAGTTGGTTGGCTAAGCCTAAACTAGATCTATGATCAATTTCTAAGAGGCGAAATTTGGATTGAAGTTCGTTTAGAGGAAGAGATTTAATGTTGTTATTTGAAAAGCTATCCAAAGAATCGTTGAGATGAGCAAGAAGAGCATCATTATCCATAGGTTCAGGAAATGAGTGAAGAAGGATGGCTTCATCAGAAAGGTTATAAACGTCTGCGAAAATGGTAAGTTAGATAAGGGAAGATAATGAGAGAACAAAACGAAGGAAAAAGAGAAGAGTCTCATACCATAAAGTTGTTGATTGGCGCTTTGAAGACTAGATATTTTATTCTTCTGGGTAGAAGAATCAACTTCCAGTTGTTTGGTCTTCTCGCGAAGAGTAGTAGTTTCATTTTCAAATTCTTCATTTCTCTTGCGAAGAGCAACAACTTCAGTTTCCAATTCTTCATTCTTCTTGAGAAGTTGAAGATTCTTCTTTTCAAGAATGTTGCGCCTTTTCTCAAGATCTGAGGCAACAACAAAGGAAGCTCTCCCAGACTATAAAGGAAAATAAAGAAATTATCAAGATATAATTTAAAACCGAAATTATGAAGAAATAAGGGAATAAAGACATACCAAGACACCAAGTGCATTTAGGAAGCTGGGAGTCACCGATCTGGAGACCCCATGAATAGAATCATCACCCTCTAGTAAAGGAGCATCACAGATACTCGCGAGAGCTTCGCACGTACTAGAAAGACGATCATCTCCAATTCCTTGCATGGAATCAGAGAAGATGCTAGACAGTTGCGCCATAGAAGATTCAGTTGGAGGATTTTCCTTTGCGAGAGAAATATCAACATCATCATTATCTTCATCAGAGCTTTCACTGGATTGAGGACTTGAAGGAGAAGAGGAATGGATCTTTCGTTTCTTGGAAGGTGGGACAGTGTACTTCTCCTTGCGAAGAGAACCTTTACCTTTACCTTTGGTCTTCTTAGGATTTTCTTCCTCTCCAGCGATCTCAGCACCAACCTTCGCACACAAATGAAGATAAGAAACAAAGGCAACAATATTGTTAAAAATAATAAAGAAAAGTATTTCTTACTTCATCCGTGATCGAACGGAGTGCTGCTAGAGTACTCTCCTTAACATTTCTTTTATAACTCTTCCTCAACTTGATAATCTGAAAATTTCGCAAGGTTAGTAGGTATAAAAAGGAGAGAAGATTTCAAATTGAGCAAAATTTAGGAAGCATACCTCTTTTGCTTTCTCAGGCCAATTAAATACCCAAGGCTGATAATTGGCGAGATTCGCAGGGAGCACATTTGAACCTGAAATATAAGGTCCATTCAAAAATAGTGGAAAGACGCACCATTTGTCGTATTTGGAATGGCGAGGAACATTGTTCTTGCCAGAATGCCAATCGATATCCTGCATAAGTATTTTGTCGCTGGGAATATTTTCCTTTCTCTTCAAATGTGCACCCCAACGAGTTCTATCGTTCTTCATATTTATTATTTCATAATTTTCAAAGAAATTCTCTACTGAATACTTTTCAGTGGATATCTCTAAGTCCTCAAACTTAGGATCTCTGACTTCTTTGGAGTAAAGGGATCCTTTACCGGCACCACGGTTGGCGAACTCAAGCATTAAGCGGATACAATCCCCGCTTAATTGATAGATGGCTCGCGAGAATTTCGCATGAGCAAGAATTTCATAAAACAAGGGAAGGTCAGGGTTGTAGAGAGGAATGGGAAGACCTGCGAGAATCTGACCTAGCGAAATTATGATTTTTTGATCATCACAATGATGATCAGCAAACAATTTGGCAGACAGAATGGATTTAGATTCTTGATTGGGAATAGTGGATAATGTGAAACTTTTCTCTAGCAAATCTTTTTGAACTTCTTCCAAAAGATGCTCATATCTACGACCAACTGGAGGCATCTTTCAGAGTATGGGAATGAAGATAAGATGGAAGATTAAAAGAAGTAAAAAGAAGAAGATTTACAGTAGCAGGAGCGGAAATTACGAAGAGATGAAGAAGAGAAGTTGCAGAGAAAATAAGAAAGAGAGTAAAAAAGAAGAAGAGAGGAGTAAGAAAAATATATATAGAGAGAAGGATTCTCGAAAAGGCAAGAACATTTAATGCGAAGAGTAGACATGAACGGTTGAGAGAGGACGGTTGAAAAAGACGTGTCAAGAAATGGATGAAAGAAGGGGTACGTGTAATAAATTTTGTGTAAAAGTACGGAGTCATGTCAAAACAGATAAGAATGAAAGAATGAACAGTTGCGGCATTTTGAAAAGATTAGTTCTCATGAAATTCTCTCCTTCGCAGAGAAGACATGAGAAGAGGCAAGATATAGGATCAGAATATCGCAACACCGACGCCCTTGCGAAATCCATAAACAACACATTGCGAAGACATCGCAGACGAGTAATATAAATGACGCAACGGATGACGACAGCCAGAACACTAGAAAGATGTGAAGACCTAGCGAGATTTAGGAGTGTTGCGAGGTTTTACATTTGTACACTTGCGAGAATGTCGCAAGTCAGATCCGAAAATAAAGGATAACTTAGATGTCATCCATTATGTAATGTCCTATATAAAGAGCCGAATAGTCTTATGAAAAGGAGAGATCTTTTTAGAGAGTGGAGAGAAAGTTTAGAGGAGAGAGAAAGTCTAGAGTAGCAATAACATTCTTGATTTCACTTCCTTCTTGTAAAATTTCTAACTCAATTAATAAAGAGATTGGTTATTGATCTTAAATATGTGTTAGATATTATGAATTCTTGTGAGGTGTGTATTGTAGGATTTCCTGCAATTACAGTCGAGATCAATTTGCAACAGAAATCTGGTGCCGCAAAAGCCGCGCATCATGCCAATTTTGGGCGCGCGTTCCAAGACGACCAAGCTTGGTTGGTGGGATGGTGTATATACCTGTACTTCATCATCCCATGGAAACATGATCTAGGCCACTCAATTTGTCTGGTAAACTTGAGCGGTCGAGATCAGTTTGTGGTTGGGAAGTGTGACCACGCCTAGTTTGGGCGTGCGAATCGAGGTGTAAAGCCAAGTTTGGCCTTGGCCGATCGGGTGTGGAGATAGGTGGGCCCAGTGATCGTGTTGATACTTACCGGACCTGCTTAGTCTATTCCTGGACCCTTCATTCGTGCAGGAGAAAATTGACGCTCGTGATCGCGACACAAACCCTAATTAGGTTTTTCCGGCCGTGTGTCATACCCAGTTTGGGGCGCATGAATCAAGACGACCAACCATAGTTGGTCCTGACCGATCAGTCAGGTATGTAGGAGGGCCCACGGTGTTTGTGTTAACATGTTCTGGGCTCTTTGAATCTACATCTACACCCTCCATTTATGCCTGCGAAGATGGATAGTTGAGACTGTTTTGCGATACATGTAATGTGCCGCAAACCCTAATTTAGGGTTTTTTGTCCATACAGCTCTGGTTTGGACGGTTTGGCAAACTATGCCACCCTTTTGGGGAGACCGACCATGCGGGGCCTGCGTTGGGTCGGTAGTGAATATTCCAATACCTGCTTGGGGTCATGGATTCAATCTAAGCCATCCAATCATGCTGGTGAAGTTGGATGGTCGTGATCGTTTCGAGACCGACATGGTCGGATTCATGTTCAAATATGCTCAATCGGGCTAGTATAACACACCGAGAGTTGTAGCCTCGTATGGGTATTTCGTACATGCTTCATTATTAATGCTTGGAGATTCGTGTTGCTCACTGAGAACAACACTCGTCGTCATGCCGCGCCAGTAATGAGTACGGGAAATACGAGGCTGGTCATGCATTAATTAATAATGTCAGTAAATTCACGAGGGTATATGGGATTGTTGCTACATGCTCCAACCTCGGATGAATTTTGTGTATTTAATTCTGAGAATCTTTGGGATTGTTGCCACATGCTCTATTCTAGGTGAATTAGTAAAGTGAAGAAGTATTCATCACTTATTAATGGCTTTATCTTTTGCAAGATGTTAGCCCATAATTTTGGCTTTTACAATTTCAGACCTTAAATGAAAATCCACCATCAACATTAAGTCCCCTGCCTAGCGCATAATGGTTGCGCTATTGTGGGGTAGGCATGAGATGGTGACATACTTATGTGAAGAAGACATGATAAAGAAAATTTACCCGGAGGAATTTTGACCGACCGCTAGTAGTTGTCCATGTAAACGCCGTTGTGCAAGCGCGTAATTCTTTGGTGGGACCGGTTTCCTTCCTTGCGTGTTTGAATCAAAAGAGGAATCCAAGCAAAAGAGGAATCCTTGTTCTATTGTGATTCTTCCAAATTTTGTCTATAAAAGGACCGACCCCTTTTCTTTTTTCTTCACACTTTTTCTCTTTTTTTTTTTTTTTTTGTTCGGCAACTCTCGTTCGTGATCTCCACTGCCGCCGCCACCCGCCGTTGTCGCCGCCGCCGTCCGTCCGTCCGCAGCAAGGTAAGCGGTTTTTTTTTTTTTTTTTAAAGGTAAATCCATAGTTTGCTAGGTAAACACCTTTTGCAGGATATATACTATGCTTAGTTCTTCCACCAAGATTGATACGCCAACATTTGTTAGGATTGCTTAGTAAAACAAGCCGTGAATCCATGAATATGTTGTGTCTTGCCTCCTTTTTCATTGTTGCATACAAAACCTAGCTTCTTAGGTTGTAACTTGGAAAGGAACTCGGCTTGAATTTCGTGAACATGATTCCCATGACATAAGAGAACCGTGTTGTGCAAATAAATATGGTCCCGCCATACATGCTCGATTGAACGTGGGTCCCATATCGTGTATGCATGACTGAATGTCACCTTTATACCAGCCTCATGCCCTTGACCAACACCGGACTTGAAAATTGAGCAATACCGGACTTGTGACTTGATCAATACCAGACTTGAAACTTGAGCAACGCCAGACTTGAAACTTGAGCAATACCGGACTTGAAACTTGGGTAATACCGGACTTGAAACTTGGGCAACACCAGACTTGAAACTTGATCAATACCAGACTTGAAACTCGATCAATACCAGACTTGGACCCAATCCCGGCCTTGTGTATTCCAACGTGAATGTGTGTTCTGTCGTGTGCGACCACACATCCCATGCGTTTTTTATATAAGTACTGATTCCTGTCTTTTATTGTAGAATGAAGAATAGAACTCCTGTTGAGATGTCTTCTGGAGATAATGCTGGTGCTAAGTCAGGAAGTGTTGACAGCTTCAAAGATATTCCGAACATTGTTGATGAGTTGTTCACCTTGCCTTTTCCAAACATTAGGAAACATCCCTCTCATAGGATAGTCCTGCTCTCCGGTTCAGAAAATATGGAAGCTGATCCATCTTCTTCTTCGGCACTTGTGATGAGGTTCTGTCTTCGAAGAAATGAATATCCGCCTTCTCCCATCGACTTCAAGATTTGTCATACTCCACTGGGTTCTTATGAAGGGTGGATGAGACGCATGTTGAATAATAAGGACGTTAAAGCCAATTTGACCAAAGCGCAAATCCTCAATGCAGTCATGGCATCTGCTACTCTTGAAATTAAGAAAGATGATGCAGGCTTGATTACTTTCATTTCTCGGTGGCGCCCTTCTACTCATACAACTATATCTAGATGGGGAGAGATGACTATTACTCGGAAAGCGTAGCTGCATTGATGAACCCGCCTGTCATTTGGGAAGTTTTTATTACGAGCTTTCGACACGGAACAACGTGATTATGACGCTATACTCCAAAAGGTGGCAGAGTTCGACAATCTGGACAAGGAGGAGAAAAAAAGACACAAGATGCTTTTACACCTGGTGGGTATCGGAGTGGTCTCCTACAGACCCAGAACCGGACCAGGAGTTGGAAAACGAGCTCAGCGTGATTGTATTCCTGTCTTTGTGGCTATTCAGAGATATATTTGACGATGGTTCTGGAAAGAAGACCATAAGAGGTGTCCTTGTCAGGATTGCTATAAAGCTAGCAAAAGGTGAAGTTCTTCTTTTAGGTGCCTTGTTCCTCGGATCGTTGTATTCTCATCTGGACGCCTTAGCAATGGACATGCATGTTTCCAACGGGTACAAGAAGGTGGATTCGTACCTCCACTTCGCTTTTCTTCAGGCATTCTTGTGGGAACATTTCAAAAGTTATGCTCCTGTTCATGCAACTTCGCTCAGCAATTTGTATGGTGGCTCGAGAATACTCCGTTGGCAGAGGAGGCGTCCCAGAACCGGTGCGAAACTCGTGGACATCTTTGATAATGTGTCTTCCGTAAATTTCCGCCCATGGGGGCCGATCCACTCTTCCATTGTTCAGCCGAAGACTTTTGTTATTGCTTCTGACGGTCCTGATGCTGTGTTGCGTACCGATGCCAAGACTATGAAATTTGAAGAACTTATTTATCTGCACAGCTGCATTCCGGGATATATCCCGTCTCTATTCAACGAAGCTCTTAATGTGACTCCTGTTGATGGTGGATTTTCATTTAAGGTTAAAATTGTAAAAGCCAGAAAATTATGCACTAACATCTTGCAAAAGATAAAACCATTAATAAGTAATGAATACTTCTTCACTTTACTAATTCACCTAGAATGGAGCATGTGACAACAACCCCAGTATTCTGTGAATTAAATACACGAAATTCATCCAGGTTGGAGCATGTAGCAACGATCCCATATACCCTGTGAATTTACAGCATTATTAATTAATGCATAACCAGACTTGTATTTCTTGTACTCATTGCCGGTGCGGCATGACTACTGAGTGTTGTTCTCAGCAGAGCAACACGAATCTCCAAGCATTAATAATGAAGCATGTACGAAATACCCATACATGCTACAACTCTTGGTGTGTTATACTAGCCCGATTGAGCATATTTTGAATCTGGATTGTCCATATCAGTCTCAGAAATGATCATGACCATCCAACTTCACCAGCATGATTGGATGGCCCAGATCGAATCCATAACCCTCAAGCAGGTATTGGAGTATTCACCACCGCCCCGCATGGTCGGCCTCCCCAAGAGGGAAGCAACGCTTACCAGTTTGTCCAGCCAAACAACATGGACGTGAAACCCTAAACTAGGGTTATGGCACATTACATGTGTCGCAAATCAGTCTCAACCATCCATCTTCGCAGGCATAGATGGAGGGCGTAGATGTAGATTCAAAGGGTCCAGAACATATCAACACAAACAACGTGGGCCCACCTACATACCTGACCGACCGGTCAAGACCAACTATGTTTGGTCGTCACAATTCGTACGCCCAAACAAGGGGTGACACATGGCCGACAAAACCCTAATTGGGGTTTGCGGCATCTTCCATATGTTGCAAATCGATCACGAGCGTCCATCTTCTCCTGCTTGGATGAAGGGTCCAGGAATAGATTAAGAAGGTCCGGAGAGTATCAACATGATCAATGTGGACCCATCTATCTCCATGTCCGACCGACCAAGACAAACCATGGCTCGATGCCTTGGTTCGCGCGCCCTGAAGGAGGCATGCCACGCCCCTTTAGGAATCCTTTGCGGCACATGATTCCTGTCGCAAATCAATCTCAGCCACTCTTCTATACCAGTAAACTTGAGTGGCCTAGATCGCACCTTCGTGGGATAGTGAAGTATAAACATGGACACCAGCATGTCGTCTACACACATGCATGATCGGTCCTCTATAAAACACTTCCCATGCTTGGATTCGACCAAGCTGAAATAAGGAACTTGCGTACCTCTTAAACCCCAATCCGACGGTCGCAGATGAGGGTTGCAAGTCATCTCGTCCGTCCAACTTTACCAGCTTGGGCGGACAGCCTAAGACATGAGATAGGCTATCAATGAGGCGTCACCACAATCACCGTCCACTACTCTTCCACATGGAGTGATCGGTCAAGTCAGGGCTTACCTGTATAGCCTCCAAACGATCACTCGAAGATGGCTGGACATGATGCTATTTAAGATGCTTAAATCCGTGACTTACTCCGGTAAGCCTTAAAAACAGCGATGCTTCATACATGCTGAATATACTCGATGCAGTTCCTGCGTAGAATACACACGATACTTCACAAGTATCGACTTCCTAAATAATTTAGTTATTTAGTCTAGCATTACATGCTACTTTCTGTGGGTCCCACAATCCACACACTCGAGACATCAATCATGTCACAAACTAGGGGATACATACTGGGGTATTGGTCTGGCGGTTTACAACGTGCAGCGTGCCATCACAAGAACGTGTCAGGAAGTCATGGACGGTTAGAGATGACAGGAGAAGTGGGCAAGACTGGTCGTGTAACATCAATACACAACTCCACTACTCCATCACTCCACTTCCTCCACTTCCCACGATATACGTGAATAAGGCTCAAATGACTTGTATAAATAGGTTCTCCTCCCTATTTCCAACAACAAGAACAAGTCAAGACAAGACAGAAACCAACTGTTAATACAAAACGTATTCAAACACTCAAAGCTCGCTTGCATCAATCGTAAGCTCTGCTCACCTTTCGTTACAATTCATAAACAAGCCTACACCTTCACAATCTCAACACCTTCTTCGCTTCCCTCCCTAAGATCAACCCCATTTCCTTCACTTTGTGACCGAAGCAAGTCTGGAACGGCCATTTCTTGGTTTAGGCCAGAGTTGTACAGATTGATTTCTCGAATCACAAGCACTCACCGCGCAGTGCATTTGTTTAGGGTTTAGATTCATTCCTCATCCACACACCCCAAATTACCAAATCCGGCAAGAATAGTTTTCACCCATAAACAATTGGCGACCACAGCGGGAGGTTGATATCTCGGTTACAAAAAATTGAATTCTCAATTTTTCGGTTTTCATCTCGCGATGTATCCTCACCCGGAAACCACGGGTGGTTCAGATATCATGGGAAGTGTAGCTAGAATGCTGAAGGATGTCTTGGCAAATCAAGCCGGTATCGCTAGAAGACAGAGCGAGACATTCCGCCTTTTGAATGATATAACAATACAATTACAAGAAGAGTCGGCAAGCATTTACTCAGACAGTGCAAGAAACGCTGGATCCTTAGTCAGGAGTCACACCTTTACCAGTGGAGATGCAGAAAGAGCGCGTAATCACATGGGACTCAGGCGAGACGAACAACATGGTCCAGCCGACAACAAAGACTCGAGGCAATTCCACAGAGGAAAAGACTTGTCCGGGGTACCACAACGTTTGTCGGATAAAGAAAGGGAGCTTTCAGCTTACGGAGCCCTGCTAGAAGATTTACATCTCAAGACTCTTGTCGAAGCCCGGAAGACTGTCCAATCCGCATCGACCTTTCAACTGAGTGAAGAAATGCTTGAAGAAGGAGAGATCAATCAAGGAACACGTGGGTACAGAGGATGGGAGCGTTCAATTCGATCACTCAGCAGTGATCTTACGACACCTTCCACACCCCGTCACTAGGCAAGCGATCCGCGGATATGATAGCACTCACAAGTCTTCCAACTTCATCTCCGAAACGTGCTCCACATAGAAGCCATGTATAGACACCACAACGTCCACAAACGCAGGAAAGGCTAGACTCGAAGTACCTACACTTTCCGTTCCCAATGAAAAAGATTTTGGAGTTACTGGAGGCATGGATACGAAACGAAGAGGTGGAACTACCTCCTGTATGGCGTTCACCCACTGATCAAGAAGTAATGGACCCGAGGTATTATCATTTCCACCGGTTCCTTCACCACCCTACCAGTGAATGCAACGCTTTGAAACGCATTGTTCAGAAGAAGCTCAATTTAGAGGGATAGCTTTCCTTCTCTGAGAGATTGATGCAGACGATTACATTAAAGAGGCTACTTCGGTTTGATATAACTAAGGCTTCAAAAGCAAGTAAGTTCTACTCAACAATTTTACAAGAAATATAGTTTTAGAATTCACTGGGGACTTGGCATCCCGCACATAGAGAAAGAGGCTCAATGATCAAATGCCATGTTTGTTTCCATTCATACTTCCCTTTTATGCGATATTTGCAATTTCATATGACATGTGCAATCATTCATGACCAAGATGCAAATTCCATTTAAAATAACCTCTTTCAGAAAAGGTATTCACAAAACTATCTCAAAATAAACCAATTCAATTACATATTAATTCAAAACCGGAAGTCAAATTATGAAAGGAAATCCTCACTATCACTCAAAAAGAAAAGCATCTAAAAGAAAAGACAAGTAGGTAGCACGAATCCTTCAAGGAAAATCCTTCAGCAGCAACTTGTCCTTCTGGGAAAGAGAGACTTTCATCCTTTGAAGAACAACCCGCTTCAGCTTCAACTCCTCAGACAACTTTTCAACCTCTTCTTCCTAGCGAGTAACACATTCTGCAGAAGGGACTTCATCTTGTAATTTCTGGAGCTCCTGAATCTCGGAGAACCCTTTGAAGAACCAAGGAGCATTGAAGTAAAACTGCACAAACACATCTCGATGGCACTTCCAGTCTTCAATCATATCCTCAGAAACTGTTCGACCAGTTGTGACGCTCATCCCATGGATAGAAAATAAAGCTTCCTGAACGCGGCTGACCAATGCAAGACGACTTTTGAGCTTCGTAGTGGTAGCAATGTGGCCGTGTTTCTCCCATATCGCCGCGTACAACTCTTCGAACCAAGATGGCACACTGAATCCTCCAACCAACACATGACCTGGATAAGGGACAGTGAAGGGAGGATCGAACAGAGCCCCAGGCTGCATTACCAATACTTCACCAATCACATGAGCCTTGTCAGTTGCAGGATGTCTTTCGGAAGAAGTCACCACGACAGCTTTATTGATTGGAACCTGCTCAGAACGTTCTTCAAGGGGAGCCACCTCAACAATAGCGTATGTTGCCTCTCTTACATTCCTCCCGATGTATACTTCACTATGGGTGCTAATTTCCATTATGGCCCCATCAACAAGATCACTTAGGGAGGCACCTTGTCCAACCGAGCTTGCGTCATCTCTGTCATTTTCTAGAAAAGGAGCAGTTTCACCAGACTTCTTAGCATGAAGATCAGTGCTACCAGACTACTGAGGAGCAGTGTTATTAGACTTAAAAGCATGAGGATCAATTTCACCAGACTTCTCAACATGAAGGCTAACGTTACCAGACTTCTCGTTATGAATGCGCGCCAACCTTGTGAAAATATTCTCTTTCGGAATTCCCTGATTTCAAGCAAGGATCACTCTTAGAAGAATTCGCTCTGGAGAAATGAAAGAATCGACAGAAAGAGATTTAAAAACCTGCATATTGGAGGAATTGAGGACCATCGAATCACATGCCTGCCTCTTGGATCTTTCTCCTGCTTGGGGACTGCAATCATCAGCTCTGGTCTGTTTGGCTGGGAGTGGCTTCAACCGGAAATGCTTCTTCAGAACGTTAGAAGATGGCTCACCATGGGAATATGTCACAACATCCTCCGAGAATTCTTGGAAAGTCAATAGTTGCTTCCTCCAAAATTCCTTATACTTATCGGTTACCACTGAGTTTATCCCAATAGGCCAGAAGGGAAGACTCCGCGATGCCAAGAACACGTCAGCATCAAAGATACCCGGGAGAAGTTCTTTCGGAGCCTCCGACGGACGGATAAATGGAACACCCTGGTCAAATCCCATTTGGCGAGCAGCCCTGTCAATGTTGAACGGAGTCACAAAGAAGAGCTTCGTTGAATAAAGACGGGATATATCCGGAATGCACTGTGCAGATAAATAAGTTCTCCAAATTTCATAGTGTTGGCATCGGTGCACGCAACGCAACATCAGGACCGTCAGAAGCAATAGCAAAAGTCTTCGGCTGAGCAATGGAAGAGTGGATCGGCCCCCATGGACGGAAATTTACAGAAGACACATTATCAAAGATATCCACGAGTTTCGCACCGGTTGGGGACGCCTCCTCGCCAACGAAGTATTCTCGAGCCACCGGACAAATTGCCGAGCGAAGTTGCAGGAACAGGAGCATAACTTTTGAAATGTTCCCACAAGAATGCCTGAAGAAAAGCGAAGTGGACATACGACTCCACCTTCTTGTACCCGTTGGAAACATGCATATCCATTGCTAAGGCGTTCAGATGAGAATACAACGATCCAAGGAACAAGGCACCTAAGGGAAGAACTTCGCCTTTTGCTAGCTGATGAGTGCCAAATATTGCATATTTCTACACCTTTTTATTGGCATTTAACTCATCTTTTGTGCTCAGAAATCAGATATTATCCCAAATTCTGTGTTTTCCCTGTTTTCAAGAATAAATATTTGTACTAATTAATTTTGTGTTTTTAGATAATAAATAAAGATCAGAGAAATTGAGGAGCCAAAAGAGCAGAAAATTGGAGACAAGCGTCTATGGAGCAGAAAGCCAAAGCCCGCGCGCGCATCAGTTGCAACCCAACAAGGAGCAACCCATTTACAAGACATGGGCTTGAGCAGTCCAAGACCGGACCCGGATCCGAGCCCGCATCACTCTGAGCCGTTGAGATTTGATCCAGTTTCATCCTACGGCCGCATCAAACCATGCATCGGGTTCTCCTTGATCCAACGGTCGCTCCACCATGCGCATCATTTCTTGATGTGCCCGCTCAACAACGAATCCATCAAGCCCTTATCCCATCGACCAAACCCCATTTTCTCCTCCATCTTCTCTTTCTTCTCCCCCGACACACTATCAAAGAAACCCATTCTCTTCCACCTCCTTCACCCATACCATGGCAGAGCTAGCCCCTTCTCCATCTCCTGCCACAGCCGCCTTAGCCACCAACAACTCCTCAGCCACCTGCTCCACCACTCTTTCTCGATTATCTCTTTCATAGCTTCTCCATACCCTAGAAGCTAGGTTAGAGATAACTAGAACTAGGGTTTCCCAACAATCAATCAAGGGAGTTGTTGAAGACGAATTGACAGAGGAGACAGCTTACTGAGCGATGTGGGTGAGAGGATATTGAATTATTTTCTGTTTTGAAGAGATTTAGGGTTTGGTATTTTGCATGTATAAATAGGGTTGATGTGTGTGGGTGTAAAAACTCATGCCTGGGCTAGCCAGAGCACCAACTTAGTATAATTTGTATCTTGATTGCTTTAATTATGTTTTAATTTAATTTACCAGGGTGTTGATGAAACCCCTGATTTTCATGTCAAACATATCTACCTTATGCTTTACTCTTGCTTGTGTTATATGATGCTAGGGTTAGTAAGTAATTGAGGAAGCTTATGAGCTGTGATGAGTCAGATCTTGTAAGAAGACAGACTCATACTAGGGGTTAGTTAGCAAAATCAGTTAACAAACATCCATTTTAGACCTTCATGGGAAGGTACAAGAGCATAGTTTAAGGTACATTGCCTGAGCATGAGATTAGAGGTGGACTCACTACCCTGGTGCCCTCCAACTTGTTATAATCTATTTTGCTACCTTAGTTTAGAGTCACAACACATCTTCATCCAGTCGTATTGACAACCAACAACTTAAAACATTTGTGTTACTTTCCTTGAAATCAGTTAGAGTAAGCTTTAGATCAGCCTTGCACATTTCATTTCTCTGTGGGATCGACTTGTGCTTTCCCTTGCCTCCAATAGGCCTGTGCACTTGCAGTAGACATAGTCGTAGGCATCTTTCCTAGCCTACCAAGTTTTTGGCGCCGCTGCCGGGGACTTGGCGTGTGATGTGTCGATTATTGGCTTGTCTTCACTGATTTTCATTTCACCCTGTATATACTTGCTTTGCATTGTTGCTCTTAGCCTTGTATTAGTGTAACTTAGCTAAAGTTTTTCTATTTTTGCATCCTTTACCTTCTTGCAACTTGTATTTCATCTTGTCACTGCATTGTAGTTAACTTACATTTGTTTTTATCTTACCTTTTTTATCTAGCATCATCTCAAGCCTGTCATCAGTTAGCTTATCATTATCATCACCTCCACAGGCATTCTGTTCATTGCATCAGTTAGCTTATCATTATCTCCATCAATCCTGTCATCTTATGCATATCATAGTTAGCTTGTATTAATAGCATCATTGACCTATAGCTTAGTGTTACTTGTAATTTTTGATCCCAGTCAGTCCAAATAACCAATCTTATCACCCTACAATATTCCAGTTCCATCTTCTCTACATTGTGCAGATTTTTAAACTAAGCAGTACTTGTGTTCTGTTGTTTCTTCACCTTTATCATTTTGAGGAACTGAGACTTCTTTGTGAGCTAGCAGGTGTCTGCGGTGCAGCTGAGCCAACCCAAGAAAGACAAGGAAAAGCGCAGGACTTGAGGTTAGCATGTGAATGAGCTATAACTGAACTTTGATATCTACTGTGATTTTTGAACATTGTATTGCCCTGTGAATGAGTGTGAAGTGTGCAAATACATCTCAACTGACTAATGCAGTATCCTGTGAACCTGTGAATACATAACAAACATCTTGTATTGCCCTGTGATATCTGCTGAGCTTTGTAGTGCCCTGAGCATCCCCTGCTAGTTATAATATTCATGTGAGTGGTTCCTTGACATTTGAAGTACACATGTTAGCTGAGTATGCCATGTATGTGTGCTGAATTGTATGGGTGTATGCATCTGCCATCACATCTTTGAGCTTTGTGTCAAAATTGATCTGTGCAATACATTGCATCATCATTGTATATGCACCTGTATCACCCCTGCATGAACAATAACCCCTGGGATCTCTGAAATTTGTGCATAGCCCTGTGACGTTTGAAGCAAAATTGTGTTGGCTAAAACCTTTTGCTCTTGGGTAATTTGTGCATTAAATTATTTGCTTTAACAACACCAGCTCCAGTTTTGTAGCTGTTGAGCTTGAGTGCAACCTGTTTAGCCTAGGATAGCTGTAGCCGCAAACCCAAGGCCTGTGCTTTAACATGGTTTTTGAGAGTTCTATGCTGTGAAGTCTTAACCTCTACAAGGCATGTGCTGTAACTCCTTGGCCTCGATTAGACCTGTGCTTAGCTCCAGCCCCTGAAGCTGTGAGTTGAGCTGCAGCTTGGATAGCCAAGTTAGCTGCAGCCCTAGTGATACCAATTGAGGCAGCTCACCTCATCTGCCCTGTGCCTTGTGTGAGACCTTGTAAGCTTGCTATCAGCTGAGCTAAGTTGCTCTGACCCCTTGCATGATTTACCCAGCCTGAAAGCCCTGTGCACATCACCCTGAATTTTTACTTTTTCTTGTGCACCTGCCAGCCTGTGCTGTGCATTGCTATTATGTGCCTTACCTTACATTGCTCTGTGCTTAGCTCTAGCCCCTGTAGCTGTTGAGCCTAAGCTACAACTTGGTCAGCTGAGTTATCCAAATCTGCTGGAAGCCGTGTGTGACATCAACTGGGCTGGTTGATATCAACTACCCCAGTTGATTCCGACAAACCTGAGCATAACCCTGACCCTGTGGCTGTTTGCCTTGGCTGATTGCTAGTAGTGCTCAACCTTGACCTTGTGCTGTATCTTGAACCTTGCATAACCACCTGCATTGCATTTTTAAGTTCACTTGATATCAACCGAGATAGTTGACGTCAACTGAACCGGTTGACCTATCTGCCCTGTGCCTTGTGTGACCTGTGAGCCATCTAACTTACACTTTTGGTGCATAAGCCTATTGAAACCCTGTCAACTGACCCTGCAAACATCAAGCTGTGCATCTGTGCAAACCTGTGTGTTTTCTGCTGAGCTGTACTTTGTTCAACTGTTGCATTTGCTGACCCAGTGAACAGTAGATGTTGTGAATAATATGCTATGCTCACATGAGTGTTTTGGTTTTGTGTTAGCCTTGCTTATTTTTGCATAATCTCTGACTCTACACACTGCCTGTTTTTCTTGTGCACTCACATAACCTGTGCTGTGCTTTGAGCTGCACTCAGACTTGTGTTGTGCAAATTGGCCAATCCGTGCCTGAGCTGCCAACACTCATATAACATGTGCTGTATAGCAGCAAAAAGCACACCTCTGTGCTTAGCTCTGTGACATGGTGTGTCAATTTTGGTGAGTTGTGCTACTTCTGCTACTGTGCAACCACTGGGCTTTGCATAGACTGAGCTGTGCAACTGCTGGGCTGCACATAGCCTGAAGCCCACTTAAACCAAACTGAAGCCCACTTAAACCAAAACTGAAGCCCACTTAAACCAAAACTGAAGCCCACTTAAACCAAAACTGAGCCCACAACAGCTGGGCTTTGCATAACAACTAGGCTGTGCATCTTTCCATAACCTTTGGGCTGTGCATTTCCATAACTTGGGTTGTACATTTGCAACAACACTAAGCACCCCTGTGGTCTTAGCTTTCCTGTTTTGAGACATCATTGGTTATATATGCTTGATGTGTGCTAGGCTATGGTTGTTTCTTTTTGAGTTCAAATTGAGTTGCTAGATCATGTCAGGATTTTGGTCTGCAACTGGGGATGAAAACAAATCCATCAGAGAACTTGCTTACGGGCATGATTCATGTTACGAACCCCCCACATACCATAGTGATTTTAGGGAGTATTATGCACCTTCTCAGGGTCCTGACCTTGAATATCCATACCCCAATCATTATGAGCACATGTATCATCAACCACCATGGGAGGATGAACAATGTTATACTCCCCCAACCCCTTGTATGCAGTCACTAATGGATAAGCTCATAGAGCAAAACAATGATATACTTGGATGGAAAATGCATGATCATCCCTTCTCTAGTGAACCATGTGCACAACCATGTAATGGTCATTCATATGAAATATGCATACCCACTAGTGAAGACTCCCCTTCAATTGAACAGCTTAACATACTCTTGAGAATGAATCTCAGTCATTTACAAAATGTAGAAAGGGAGTATGCCCATAGTCAACCCACTAATGTTGAATATGAACCTCACCTGGAGGAAAATGAGTTGATTTGAAAACTTCAATGTTTGTTAATAGAGATGAGTATGCATATTACTCGGAGGATGAATATGACATGTTAGAAGAACTTGTTTATCTTTGAAAATGTCTTGAAATCTTTGGGTTCAAAGACATTAAGTTTCTCTCTGTGAACCCTATGAATGACGCTTCTTCTAATATTCATACATGTGATGCTGAATTGGAGTCTGTGCAATTGTTCACTGAAAATGAGCATGCTATACCACCTAATTGTGACCTAGGAATAGTTGAATTGTCTGTTGACACAGATGATTCAATGCATGTGTCTGATTCCATGCCTAGGTTACAGCATGATATTTCTCCTGGTTGTCTTATGCATGAGAGTGAAATTCTGGGTAATGATGATTATGATATGGAGATTGATGAATTGTTCTATGCAGGTGAACATGATTTACCTTCTTCTGACCTTAGGAAAGTGTATGATGGTGCAAATGATCTTATACATGGAAACAACTTGGATGTACCTAATCTCTCTCCTAAGGCACAGATTGAAACTCCTCCACCAAACCTAGGTGTAGTTTGTAACAAAATTGCAAAACCAACTTTTCTGAAAATGCCTAATTTAGGCCTAGAACTTTGTGCTTCCCAAGTCCTCTTGGACCATTTTGCATCAAAGTATAACACCTTTAAGGAGCCACAGTTGGAATATGTATATCTGCCTGTTCTTAGCAAAACTCATTTTGAGTTAGACCTTTTCCATGATGTGATAGGGTGTAGAATACATCCTATTTACTATCTATTGCTTATGCTTTCTTTGCTATTTTTCTTGTAAATTATGTATTTTACGCCTGTTTTGAGTTTTGTAGCTACTTTGGAGTCGCACGGAGGAAAAGAAGAATAAATGATCCAAATTGAGCAAAAAGGGCAAGATTGTCATTTCACAGGAAAACACTATCGGGAGACGAGCCACGGTTAAAGGGAAACTCTCTCAGAGGAGTGCTAAATACAGGTCAGCTGAAGTTAAGGGGTAACTACATGTTAGGGGCTGTCATCACTGGGTAGCCCTTATCCAGAAAATATGTGTGTTATAACCACCCAGTTTGGGTGGTGCTTATCTTGGGCGCAGATAGCCATCCAATGATTAACCTAAACCTAAAATTCAGAGAACTGTTTCTCGTTTCCTTCTTCCACCTGAAAGAAAACAGCAGCCGCTGTTTTTCTAAAACCAAAACACGAAAACCGAAAAAAATGAGAGAAGCGTGATCGGCTGCGGTTTACAGAATCGGGAGAAGATGATGTTCTGACAAGGTAGAGATGAGTTAACCGATTCGATCTAAAATTCGAGATCGAGAAATAGAAGCAGACATGAACTATGGGTCGAATTACTGAGTAATGGGGTTTCTTTGGAAATAAATTGAAGAGTGAAGTAATGGGTTTTGTTAGCCGTTTAGAGTTCTAGAGATGATCTTGTAATGAATTAAGATTGAATCGGGAAACGTTGGGTTGGAATCAATTAATTAGGGTTCGATGTTGCATCGTGAATCGAGATTGAGACGTTGTTCTTTGTTAGTTCCGAGAGACCAGATCGAGACATAGCGATGATGATTGGCAAGCCACGATCTTTGAAATCGATAGAGAAGAAGTTAGGGTTATTTGTGGTGTAAACCAGGTGGGGGATTAGTTGCAGAAAATGATTAGAATTGATGGAGAAGAGATTGATGGGGTTTGAGTTGAAATTCAGAGATGGAAGAAGATTGAATCGAAGTCGCTGCTGAGAATCGAGTTGAGAAATTAGACAGAGTAGCAGATGGGTATGTGGCTGTGTGATTGGGTTGAGCTGAACAGGAAGGATGTTGGTGCTGCAATAAAATTTGGAGCTTTGTTTCTATGAACAAACTGCAGGAGAGCTCAAGGACATAGCTGCTAAGAGTATGAGGCAGGACACACCTGGTGATGCCGGTATGAATTGCTGCAGAACAAAGCAGCAAGAATTCTACGCATTCGGGGAATGGAGTGAAGGTGTTTGTTGGCTAATTGAAGCTATATTGCAAGACCGAGTGCTCGAATGAATAGATGTATGTGCTAGGATTTGTGCGGGGATTGAAGACTATAGATCGGCTGAAATCGGCCTCGAGAAAGTCCCATAAACAAACCGAACTCTATCTAGTTTTCGCACCGCGAGTCAACTCGGCGCTAACCGATTCAACTCGGTGAGTTAGCCGAGTAAGATCTTGACTCGGTGGCTGATTCGTTTTTTCTGCCTTGACTCATTGACTGACGACGACCGTTAAGTTTGACTTTTGACCGTTAGTCCTAACAGTGGACTGAAGGAATATTCCCTTACCGGCAGAGAATTTCAGATGGCCGGCGGCGACTATTCCGGTCGGATTCCGGCCATAATACCAGTTTTCCGGCGAGCAAAAATTCCAGAATTTTCTATGGACTTCTCTCATGGGTGTGAAGACTTGGACTAGGAGTTGGATGGAGAATTTGGCTCAAATTTGGAAAGAGAAGATGAAGAGTTGAGAAAGACTTGAATTTGGAAATTGAATGGCTAAAGGAAAAGGATTCTATTCCTTGGAAGATTTGGAGAATATTGAAGCCTATAAATAGAGAAGTTTTCTACATCTTTTACACACATCTTTACACACACAACACTTTTCTTTTCTTATTCTTTGTGTGAACTCTTTAGCATGAGTAGCTAATTTTATTATTGATTGAGGATGAATTCCTAGTTCTTAATACATGATTTGAGTTTTGTTTCAATTCTATCTTGAAGTTTTTCACATGATTATCGTTTGTTTTTACTAATAGGAATGTTTATTCATTCATGATTGATTGATAGATTATTTAGAATGCATGCTAAATTGATTTGTTAGTTTAATCTAAATCTAGTATAAGTTAGGGAATAAGTAATCGTTCTCGACACTTTACACAAGTAGAAAACACGAGACCTTGCGGAGGGATTCCGTGGAGCGATTGTGTGTAAAAACAACGCTAGAAAGTGAACCAAGCGAACCGAGTTTAACTACTAGTACTAAACCTAAATTCATAAATCTTAATGCATTCAGGGAATTACATCTTGTAAGCGAACCTCAAGGTGGTTCTTTTGAATAGAATCCGATAACTAAAGCGGACTTGTTACTCGGTGAAATAAGGGATTTTGGGGCTAGCTAAGCGGACTGCTATCCTACGGTTGGTGATAATCTGTGACTAATAACATGTGGATGAAAAACATAATTTGATTCATTGTTTTGCAAACGAAGAAGGATTCCTTGATCTTGTCTCTCTTATTGCTTTCAACTTTATCTTTTAATTGCTTTGTTTATTTTCTTTTGCTTTATACATCCCCCTTTTTGTGACAATTTTTACAACTAGAATCTCTTGCTCCTCGTGGGAACGAACTTGACTTCCATTATATTATTTTTAATTGAGTGGAAATATTATTTAATTTGATTGCACCTACGACACGCATCAAATTTTGGCGCCGTTGCTGGGGAGCAACGGGCGATTTTTAGTTGTTTTTATTTTTCTTTTTGCTTTATTCTTGCTTTGTTAGATTCTTTACCGTATCTAACTTAGTTTTTGAGAATCTTGTTTCAGGTGTTATACCTTTGGTGAATGCTTAAAGAGGGCAGACCGAGTCCGATACGTCTTCGATCCGGCACTCAACTAAAGGATTTCATTCGAGCGGTTAACACTCCACTTCCTCCTTCTTCATCAAGTGAATTCACAGATTCGGACAAAGAGGAAGAAACAATGGCTGAACGTACACTCAAGGACCTAGCTTCTCACAAGCTTGATACACAACAATGGTGTATCCAAACTAACTCAACCTTCGAGATCAAGCCGGGGTTGATTAGAGAGTTACCAAAGTTCCATGGCATGGTGAATGAGGACCCAAACAAACATCTTATGGACTTCTATACCATAGTTATGGCTATGCTTCCACCAGGAGACTAATGCGGATGGAGCAATGTTGAAAGCTTTCCCGTTTTCTTTGGCGGGCAATGCTAAGGAATGGTTATATTATTTGCCTTCGGAAGTATCACAACATGGAATGGGATGAAGAAACTTTTCCTCGAGAGATATTTTCCCGCATCCAAAGCTACTCAAATTCGCAAGGAGATTTGTGGATTGAAACAACAAGTGGGAGAATCATTGTATGAATGTTGGGAGCGATACAAGAGGTTGGTGGCAAGCTGTCCACACCATCAATTTAGTGACGTTATGATACTCCAATACTTCTACGAAGCTCTCCACCCAAGTGATAGGTCTCTTCTTGACGCCGCGGGTGGTGGTGCACTAATGAACAAGACTTTGACCGAAGCTAGAGAGTTGATTGAAAGTATGGCGGCAAACTCGCAACAATTCTACACAAGGGATGAACCCATGGTTAGGCGAGTGCATGAAGTTAGTGATTCATCATCACATCTTGATCAAAGGATGAGTAACATGGAGACAATGATTCAAAGGATGGCCGCGGTAATTATTCCGGATGGTGAGACCGAACAAGTGAATGCTTTATATCTAAATCAAAGGCCAAGGTACGATCCATACTCCAATACCTATAATCCCGGTTGGAAGGATCATCCCAACTTTAGTTATGCTAACAAGCAAGCGGCGGCTCCTAATCCATATGCACAACAAGGTGGTTTTCAACAATCACGCTTCCAACCTCAACAACAAGGTGGTTCTCAACAATTCCAACCTCAAGTGAAGGAACAAGGATCTTCGATTGATGATAAGCTCAATGTCATGATGCAAGGTATTACGTCATTGTTTCAACAAAATCAACAAAAGACCGATTCGGCCATCAAGGATTTACAAACTCAAATGGGACAATTGGCGACCGATGTGAACCTATTAAAATCTCAAGCATCCACAAAACTTCCTTCACAACAATTTGTGAATCCAAGAGAAAATGTTAATGCGGTTACTTTAAGAAGTGGAAGACAAGTGGAGGGTCCAAGTCATCATGAAGAAGCTATTGAAGAGGTAGTCAAAGACAAGGAGGTAGCCGCACCAAAGGAGAATTCAACACCAACCGATCAATCCAAGGTACCGGTGCCTACTTTCACTACTCCACCTCCTTTTCCTAGTCGTTTTGCTAAATCCAAGAAAGAAGCTCAAGACAAGGCACTTATGGACATCTTCAAGAAGATTGAAATCAACATACCATTCATTGAGGCCATTAAGACAATTCCAAGGTATGCCAAGTTCATGAAGGAATTATGCATCAAGAAGGATAGGTTGCTTGATAATGAAATTACTAAACTTGGCGAGAGTGCGTCGGCTATGCTATTGAAGAAGATGCCTACAAAGTGCACGGATCCCGGTGGTTTCACGGTACCAATTACTATTGGTAAGAAAAGGTTTGAACATGCTTTACTTGATTTGGGAGCTTCCATTAGTGTGATGTCGGCCGAAATATATGACTCCTTGAATCTTGGACCTTTGAAAGAGACAAGAGTTATTATCCAATTGGCAAACAAGTCTAACATATATCCTAAGGGGCTTGTAGAAGACGTGCTAGTGCAAGTAAATGAGCTTATTTTTCCGGTGGACTTCTTCGTGGTGGATATGGATAACAATGAGAACCGATCATCTACTTCTTTACTTCTTGGGAGGCCATTCATGAAAACCGCAAAGACGAAGATTGATGTTGATAAGGGTACACTCACTATGGAATTTGACAAGGAGATAATACACCTTAACATATTTGAAGCCATGCGCTACCCAAGTGATGTGCATTCCGTTTATTCCATTGATGTGGTTGATTCATTAGCGCAACAAATGGTGGAATTGAACCAAGAGGATGAACTTGATGTGGTGTTGCAAAAGAGCATTGAATTGGACGTCCATGGCTTGTCTACCTTGGATGTTGAAATCTCCAAGGAATTGTTGGAGATGTGTGGTGCTTTGGAGACATTGCAAGAAGCTAAAAAGGGTAATGTTTCTTATATTTCTTTACCCGTGAATGATGAAATACTTGTACCATCTATTGTGAAGGCGCCCAAACTAGAATTGAAGCCACTTCCGGATCATTTGAAGTATGCTTTCTTGGGAGATGGAAATGAGCTTCCGGTGATTATTTCAAAGAACCTCACACCGGTACAAGAAGACCGTTTGCTTAGAGTCTTGAAAGAGCACAAAACGGCTATTGGGTGGACAATTGCGGACATCAAAGGTATTAGTCCATCCATGTGCATGCATAGGATTCTAATGGAAGAGAACGTGAAGCCGGTACGTGATGCTCAACGTCGGCTAAATCCTCCCATGATGGAGGTTGTGAAAAAAGATATACTCAAATTGCTAAGTGTGGGGGTAATCTACCCAATTTCCGATAGCAAGTGGGTAAGTCCGGTACAAGTGGTACCAAAGAAGTCCGGAGTCATGGTTGTTCGAAATCAAGATGATGAACTTGTTCCTACAAGAGTTCAAACCGGTTGGAGAGTGTGCATTGACTATAGAAAGCTTAATTCCGCAACCCGAAAGGATCACTTTCCTTTACCTTTCATTGATCAAATGTTGGAGCGGTTAGCGGGGCATTCTTATTATTGCTTCTTGGATGGTTATTCGGGATACAACCAAATAGTTATTGCACCGGAGGACCAAGAGAAGACCACTTTCACTTGTCCGTTTGGAACGTTTGCATATAGACGGATGCCGTTTGGTCTTTGCAATGCACCGGCTACTTTTCAAAGATGCATGGTGAGTATATTCTCGGATTATGTGGAGCGCATCATCGAGGTATTTATGGATGACTTTAGTGTTTATGGCAATTCTTTTGATGGATGTTTAAACAACCTTGAACTAGTTCTTAAACGATGCATAGACACAAACCTTGTCCTTAATTGGGAGAAATGTCACTTTATGGTAAACCACGGCATAGTACTTGGTCACATTGTGTCCTCTCGAGGGCTCGAAGTGGACAAGTCAAAGATAGATTTAATAAGAAACTTACAATATCCCACTTCGGTGAGGGAAATTCGTTCTTTTCTTGGCCATGCAGGTTTCTATAGGCGGTTTATCAAGGATTTCTCCAAAATCTCCATGCCGATGTGCAAGTTATTACAAAAGGAGGTACCTTTCGACTTCAACAAGGAATGCGAGGATGCTTTTGAAAAATTGAAGGAAATGTTGACAAGTGCGCCAATTATCAAATCACCGGATTGGAATCTTCCATTTGAATTAATGTGTGATGCTAGTGATTATGCGGTTGGAGCCGTTTTGGGTCAAAGAGTGGACAAGTTGTCCCATGTTATCTATTATGCATCTAGGACCCTTAATGATGCACAAATCAATTATTCTACCACGGAAAAGGAGTTATTGGCTATAGTTTTTGCGTTGGAAAAATTTCGATCATACTTGGTGGGTACAAAGGTTATTGTGTATTCGATCATGCCGCACTAAGACACTTAATAAAGAAGAAAGAAGCTAAGCCAAGATTAATCCGGTGGATCCTATTGTTACAAGAGTTCGACATAGAAATTCGTGATAAGAGGGGTGTGGAGAATACCGTTGCGGATCATCTTAGTAGACTTGTTATGTCTCAAGAGGAACTTCCATTACATGACCGCTTTCCGGATGAACAACTTTTCTCCATGGAAGAATCAACACCTTGGTATGCGGATATAGTGAATTACTTGGTGACAAGGAAAGTACCTAGTACAATGTCTAATTTCCAAAAGATGAAACTTAAGAAGGTAGCTAAGCAATATGTGTGGGATGAACCATACTTATGGAAATATGGGGTTGATCAAATAATGCGAAGGTGCGTGCCTAATTCCGAATTTCAATCCATTCTCTCCTTTTGCCACACTTTTGCTTGTGGAGGCCACTTTGGATCTAAACGTACCTCTCTCAAAGTTCTCGAGAGTGGATTTTATTGGCCCACCTTGTTTGAAGATTCATATGTTTTTTGTAAATCGTGTGATAGATGTCAACGAACGGGCAATCTAGGTGCTCGAAATCAAATGCCACTCACACCAATTCTTGCCGTTGAGATTTTTGATGTGTGGGGTATTGATTTTATGGGCCCTTTTGTCAATTCGAATGGAAACTTTTATATACTTCTTGCCGTAGATTATGTTTCGAAATGGGTGGAGGCTAGAGCCACCAAAACTAATGACTCTCAAGTTGTTTGTGATTTTGTAAGGGAAAACATATTCAATAGGCATGGAACACCAAGAGTGGTGATAAGCGATGGAGGCTCGCATTTCAAGAAGGCTTTCCACGCTCTCCTCAAGAAGTACAACATAACACACAAAATTGGTACGCCTTACCATCCACAAACTAGTGGACAAGCGGAAATTTCAAATCGTGAGATCAAGTCCATTCTTGAGAAAACGGTAAATACCACAAGGAAAGATTGGAGCTTTAAGCTCAATGATGCACTTTGGGCGTATAAAACGGCGTATAAGTCACCGATTGGTATGTCTCCATATAGGTTGGTTTATGGCAAGGCTTGTCATCTTCCGGTTGAACTTGAACATAAGGCTTATTGGGCGATAAAGAAATTCAACATGGAGTATGATGAAGCGGGGAAACAAAGGAAGTTACAACTAAATGAGCTAGAGGAGATACGTAATGATGCTTACGAGAGTGCCCGGATTTACAAGGAAAAGACTAAGCTTTTTCATGACAAGATGATTTCGCGGAAAAGTTTTGTTGTGGGGCAAAAAGTCCTTTTATTTAATACTCGTTTACGTTTATTTCCGGGAAAGCTTAAGTCCCGTTGGGTGGGACCATTTGTTGTTACTAATGTTTATGCTCATGGTACAGTTGAAATTGTTAGCGACAAAACAGGACAACATTTGAAAGTCAACGGCCATAGGTTAAAACCCTATTATGAAAACTTTCCAACGGAGCATGTGGACGTAATTGGACTTCAAGATTCACTCCCTCTGGAGGAGTAATATGCAGCAAGAGCTAAGTCGGGCCGTCGACTTTAAAACAAGCGCTTAATGGGAGGCAACCCATAGGTTTTGTATTTCTTATCCTTTTGCTTTTTGTTATTTCTTTTTCTTGTTTCTTATCATGTTAAAATTTCCCACCTTGACTTTACTAGGAGGATTCAATTACATTGAGGACAATGTAAGGTTTAAGTGTGGGGGATTGGTTAAGCATGTTTTTTAAAAAAAATTACAAAAAAATTAAAAATATTTTGAAAAAAAAAAAAAAAAAAAAAGTTTTACATAAAAACTCCAACTTTTAAAGATTTTAGAGTCACTAGCATACTTCTAGGTATGTTTACATAGAGATTTTGACCGACTTAATTGAACTTGGAAATGTTAGAGAACTACATTCGGATTTCTTGTTTGTTAGAGTGTTAAATAATGGATTTAATCATGCCGGTGATGCGAATTTGGTGCAGGGAGAAATGCGTTATTAGAGTTGCTGATCAATCATTAGTGGAGACTACCCGTATTCATATCATGTGAGGCACCGACCAGAAATTTTCCATCTACTAAAGAGCTTCTTTTGAGTGTGTGTCACCGTACGTCAATTCCGGGTAGAATGGTGAGCTACCCAACCTCCCACCAATAGAAGCACTACTCTTTGATCTCTTGAGTGCTAATTTTGTCAATCATGAGGGTGACGTCCATGGATGAAAGCTTCCTTCTTGTAGTTCGATTTGCAGTTAGCACCATTCTCTCTCACGACAACAACGGATCCATAGAAACACCATCATCATCAACAAGGAGCGACATCAAAATCTACAAGGAAAGTTGGAAAAGTTTAAGGTTTACGAGCAACGAAATGAGAAAAAGAGCAAATTTCAAATATTAGTAAAGCAACATACAAAGAGCAGATTTTACATATATGTTGAAGACTTACATTACAATGAGGTAATTTTACATACAAGTATGAAGACTTATTCACAAGAGCGAAGAAAATTAAAAGGTGAGAATTTTTGAAGTACTTCTCCCACGGCCATGGTTTATTTTTTGTATTTTATTTCTTTTTTTTAAAAAAAAAAAAAAAAAAAAAAAAAAAAGGAAGGAAAAAAAAAGAGAATTATTGTTTTGTTTTTTATTTAATAAGACGTGGGGAAGGAAAATTTATAAGAAAGTTTCAAGCGACAAGGATTTAAGGTAAAAAGAGTTATAAATTGTTAAGGATTTATGAAATTCGAGAGTTTATCACCAATAGTTGAAACCGAAGACGAAGACCAAGGAGATCAAGACGAGGAGCGAGACGTTTCTATTGGATGCCGTGAGAGTGGTGTTATCATAATTGGCGATCGGATGTGAAGGTGAGTAAGTAATCTCATCCTCAATAATAATGGTTGATTTCCTTTCTTAGAGATCGTCAGAAAAATGGTTTTTCAAAATATTAAAAGATGTGGGTTTTTAAAAATATTTCGGAAGTTGTCCTTCCCACCAGTCAACGTGTCGCAGGATTTCTCTCTTCATTCCTACCTGCACACATGTGAGAACCATAAAAAAGCTGTCTTTTTGAGTGCAATTATCATAAAATCCTTTTGGTGAGGTAGAAGTCGAGGCGAAATGCTTATTGATCGTTTCTCAAACACTCGTTCTCTCATTATGGTGTGGTTATTTCTCACTCAACATTTAAGAATGAGAATATGTTCTTTAGTATTTCTAACTTCTTATTACTAGAATGCAGAAACTCTATGTCCTCATAACTCTTTGGATGCTTGGGACGCTTGAACGCTTTGAAGTTGTGAGTTTTTAGTTTGATTTGCTCGAGGACTAGCAAAGTCTAAGTGTGGGGGAATTTGATAGGGTGTAGAATACATCCTATTTACTATCTATTGTTTATGCTTTCTTTGCTATTTTTCTTGTAAATTATGTATTTTACGCCTGTTTTGAGTTTTGTAGCTACTTTGGAGTCGCACGGAGGAAAAGAAGAATAAATGATCCAAATTGAGCAAAAAGGGCAAGATTGTCATTTCACAGGAAAACACTATCGGGAGACGAGCCACGGTTAAAGGGAAACTCTCTCAGAGGAGTGCTAAATAAGTCAGTGAAGTTAAGGGGTAACTACATGTTAGGGGTTTGTCATCACCGGGTAGCCCTTATCCGGAAAATATGTGTGTTATAACCACCCGGCTTTGGGTGGTGCTTATCTTGGGCGCAGAGATAGCCATCCAATGATTAACCTAAACCTAAAATTCAGAGAACTGTTTCTCGTTTTTCCTTCTTCCACCTGAAAGAAAACAGCGGCTGCTGTTTTACAGAAACCAAAACACGAAACCGAAAAAAATGAGAGAGCAGCAGTCGCTGCGGTTTACCAGATCGGGAGAAGATGATGTTACAGCAAGGTAGAGATGAGTTAACTGATTCGATCTAAAATCCGAGATCGAGAAATAGAAGCAGACATGAACTATGGGTCGAATTACAGAATGGGGTTTGCTGGAAATAAATTGAAGAGTGAAGTAATGGGTTTTGTTAGCCGTTTAGAGTTCTAGAGATGATGCTGTAATGAATTAAGATTGAATCTGGGAAACGTTGGGTTGGAATCAATTAATTAGGGTTCGATGTTGCATCGTGAATCGAGATTGAGACGTTGTTGCTTTGTTAGTTCCGAGAGACCAGATCGAGACATAGCGATGATGATTGGCAAGCCACGATGCTGAAATCGATAGAGAAGAAGTTAGGGTTATTTTATGTCTGTGTAAACCAGGTGGGGATTAGTTGCGAGAAAATGAGTAGAATTGATGGAGAAGAGATTGATGGGGTTTGAGTTGAAATTCGAGAGATGGAAGAAGATTGAATCGAAGTCGCCTTTTGAGAATCGAGTTGAGAAATTAGACAGTAGCGAGATGGGTATGTGGTTTGTGTGATTGGGTTGAGTGAGAACGGGGAAGGATGTTGGTGCTGCAATAAAATTTGGAGTTCTGTTTCTATGAACAAACTGCAGGAGAGCTCAAGGACACAGCTGCTAAGAGTATGAGGCAGGACACACCTGGTGATGCCGGTATGAATTGCTGCAGAACAAAGCAGCAACTGTTACTGCTGTTCAGGGGAATGGAGTGAAGGTGCAGCTGTTGGCTAATTGAAGCTATATTGCAAGACTGAGTGCCTGAATGAATAGATGTATGTGCTAGGATTTGTGCAGGGATTGAAGACTATAGATCGGCCTGAAATCGGCCTGAGAAAGTCCCATAAACAAACTGAACTCTATCCAGTTTACTGCACCGGCGAGTCAACTCAGCGCTAACCGATTCAACTCAGCTGAGTTAGCCGAGTAAGATGCTGACTCGGTGGCTGATTCGTTTTTTCTGCCTTGACTCATTGACTGACGACGACCGTTAAGTTTGACTTTTGACCGTTAGTGCTAACAGTGGACTGACGGAATATTCTCTTACCGGCAGAGAATCTCAGATGGCCGGCGGCGACTATTCCGGTCGGATCCCGGCCATAATAACAGTTTTCCGGCGAGCAAAAATTCCAGAATTTTTCTATGGACTTCTCTCATGGGTGTGAAGACTTGGACTAGGAGTTGGATGGAGAATTTGGCTCAAATTTGGAAAGAGAAGATGAAGAGTTGAGAAAGACTTGAATTTGGAAATTGAATGGCTAAAGGAAAAGGATTCTATTCCTTGGAATATTTGGAGAATATTGAAGCCTATAAATAGAGAAGTTTTCTACATCTTTTACACACATCTTTACACACACAACACTTTTCTTTTCTTATTCTTTGTGTGAACTCTTTAGCATGAGTAGATAATTTTATTATTGATTGAGGATGAATTCCTAGTTCTTAATACATGATTTGAGTTTTGTTTCAATTCTATCTTGAAGTTTTTCACATGATTATCGTTTGTTTTTACTAATAGGAATGTTTATTCATTCATGATTGATTGATAGATTATTTAGAATGCATGCTAAATTGATTTGTTAGTTTAATCTAAATCTAGTATAAGTTAGGGAATAAGTAATCGTTCTCGACACTTTACACAAGTAGAAAACACGAGACCTTGTGGAGGGATTCCGTGGAGCGATTGTGTGTAAAAACAACGCTAGAAAGTGAACCATGCGAACCGAGTTTAACTACTAGTACTAAACCTAAATTCATAAATCTTAATGCATTCAGGGAATTACATCTTGTAAGCGAACCTCAAGGTGGTTCTTTTGAATAGAATCTGATAACTAAGCGGACTTGTTACTCAGTGAAATAAGGGATTTTGGGGTTAGCTAAGCGGACCTGCTATCCTACGGTTGGTGATAATCTGTGACTAATAACATGTGGATGAAAAACATAATTTGATTCATTGTTTTGCAACGAAGAAGGATTCCTTGATATTGTCTCTCTTATTGCTTTCAACTTTATCTTTTAATTGCTTTGTTTATTTTCTTTTGCTTTATACATCCCCCCTTTTTGTGACAATTTTTACAACTAGAATCTCTTGCTCCTCGTGGGAACGAACTTGACTTCCATTATATTATTTTTAATTGAGTGGAAATATTATTTAATTTGATTGCACCTACGACACGCATCATGATGTACCTTTAAAATTGCAAGATTTTGTGCTCAAGAACACATCTGTTGACAAGTTTAGGTTTGGGGGTAACTTGTTCACGTATGTAATCTTTCCTGCACTCTCATGTTATATCCGTGTAAGGCTGTTGATGTTTGTACATATTTTCTATTGGGTTGATCCTCAACTCTTTAGATTGTTGGTGTATGGTGAATTTTCATTGTATATAATCCAGTAGGACTTGTTAAATTTCCTTTTCTTGAATCGGTTGAGTCTTCTTGTGCATATATTGTGCTAATCCGATATGATCTCCACTGAGAATGTTGGATTCTAGCCTTGACTAATGAATCTCTAACCTTGCTCCCGCCGACATCCGGTAATCTCTTCCCTTTTCTCTTATCAGCATAGTTCTCATGGTATGTGACTGTTTAAAATTTTATCATCTGTTAACACATTGAGGACAATGTTTGATTTAGGTTTGGGGGTTTGCATATAGAGTTTTTAGTCTTTTATTTAAAAAAAAAAAAAAAAAAAAATATTCAAAACTCTTGCATAAAAACCTCCAACTTTTAGAGATTTAGAGTCACTAGCATGCTTCTAGCTATGTTTACATAGAGAGTCTGACCGAAATAATCGAAATTGGAAGTCTTGGAGAACACAATCGGGTTTCTTAGTTGATTAGAGCGTTAAAGTTGGATTTAACCATACGGAGGGCGAATTAGGTGCTATTTAGATATTTGGTAGTAGAATTGTGATCAACCATAGTGGAGACTACCCATTTTACATCAAGCGAGGTACCGACCTTCACTCTTTGTGACTTTCTAGAAAAGCTGTTAGAGTGTGTGTCACCGTACGTCAATTCCGGGTAGGAATAGTGAGCTACCCAACTTCGCACCACTTTCAGCACTATTTTTGATCTCTTGAGTGCTAATTTCGTCAATCATGAGGGTGACGTTTAAAGATGAAAACTCCTTCTAAATATCGATTTGCAGTTAGCATCACTCTCTCTCTCTCAATCAACAGACCCATAGAAACACATCATCGTCGGCCAAGCGGAGCACCATCGAGAATATTTGAGATAGTCCAAGGTTTACGTGCAACAAAACAAAGAAAAGAAAATAGGATGAGAATTATTGAAGTTTGTGAAATCAAGACAATACAAGTTTTATTGTTATTTTAATTCCATGTAAAAAAAAAAAAAAAATGTTTGTCAAGTTTTTGTGAAGTTCAGAAGTTCATCATCAACAGTTGAAGACCGAAGATTGAAGACGTTTCTATGAAAGTTGTGAGAGAGTGATATTAATTGCCGATCGGGTGAGAAGGTAAGTGAGTACTCCCATCCTTGCTAATGGTTGATTTCCTTTCTTAGAGATCATCAGAAAAAGATTCTTTGTGTCCACACTTCCGTGGAGTCTCCAGAAATCATTTCGGAAGGTTATCCTTCTTACCTACAACCTGTGCGGGATTTCTCTCTTTATTCCCGCCTGCACACATGAGAGACTAAAAAGCGGTCTTTTTGAGTGCAATTATCATAAAACCCTATTAGTGAGGCGAAGTCGAGGCTTATGATCACAATCGAATCCGAATTCTTTCATATGGTATGGTTATTTCTCGCTCGGAACTTAAGGATGAGAATGCGTTCTTTGGTAGTTCTAACTTCGTGTTACTAGCATGCGAAACTCTATGTCCTCATATCTCCTTGGATGCTTGAGACTCTTTTACACTCGAAGTTGGAGAAGGTTTTGTGGGTACACCTCGGTAAACCCTCACGAGACTACAACTCGTCCACTAGGGACACCTAGGGGTTTAAAGGCTTAGTGCATACGCTAAATGCATTCGAGAGACCCGCGATAAAGTGGTATAGTTAGGATTTCCTAATTTCTGTTTCACTTGAGGACAAGTAAAATTCGAGGTTTGGGGGTATTTGATGAGTGCCAAATATTGCATATTTCTACACCTTTTTATTGGCATTTAACTCATCTTTTGTGCTCAGAAATCAGATATTATCCCAAATTCTGTGTTTTCCCTGTTTTCAAGAATAAATATTTGTACTAATTAATTTTGTGTTTTTAGATAATAAATAAAGCTCGGAGAAATTGAGGAGCCAAAAGAGCAGAAAATTGGAGACAAGCGCCTATGGAGCAGAAAGCCAAAGCCCGCGCGCGCATCAGTTGCAACCCAACAAGGAGCAACCCATTTACAAGACATGGGCTTGAGCAGTCCAAGACCGGACCCGGATCCGAGCCCGCATCACTATGAGCCGTTGAGATTTGATCCAGTTTCATCCTACGGCCGCATCAAACCACGCATCGGGTTCTCCTTGATCCAACGGTCGCTCCACCATGCGCATCATTTCTTGATGTGCCCGCTCAACAACGAATCCATCAAGCCCTTATCCCATCGACCAAACCCCATTTTCTCCTCCATCTTCTCTTTCTTCTCCCCCGACACACTATCTCAGAGAAACCTATTCTCTTCCACCTCCTTCACCCATACCATGGCAGAGCTAGCCCCTTCTTCATCTCCTGCCATAGCCGCCTCAGCCACCAACAGCTCCTCAGCCACCTGCTCCACCACTCTTTCTCGAGTTATCTCTTTCATAGCTTCTCCATACCCTAGAAGCTAGGTTAGAGATAACTAGAGCTAGGGTTTCCCAACAATCAATCAAGGGAGTTGTTGAAGACAATTGTGAGAGGAGACGACTTACATCGAGCGATGTGGGTGAGAGGATATTGAATTATTTTCTGTTTTGAAGAGATTTAGGGTTTGGTATTTTGCATGTATAAATAGGGTTGATGTGTGTGGGTGTAAAAACTCATGCCTGGGCTAGCCAGAGCACCAACTTAGTATAATTTGTATCTTGATTGCTTTAATTATGTTTTAATTTAATTTACCAGGGTGTTGATGAAACCCCTGATTTTCATGTCAAACATATCTACCTTATGCTTTACTCTTGCTGTGTTATATGATGCTAGGGTTAGTAAGTAATTGAGGAAGCTTATGAGCCTGTGATGAGTCATCTTGTAAGAAGACTGACTCATACTAGGGGTTAGTTAGCAAAATCAGTTAACAAACATCCATTTTAGACCTTCATGGGAAGGTACAAGAGCATAGTTTAAGGTACATTGCCTGAGCATGAGATTAGAGGTGGACTCACTACCCTGGTGCCCTCCAACTTGTTATAATCTATTTTGCTACCTTAGTTTAGAGTCACAACATATCTTCATCCAGTCGTATCGACAACCAACAACTTAAAACATTTGTGTTACTTTCCTTGAAATCAGTTAGAGTAAGCTTTAGATCAGCCTTGCACATTCCATTTCTCTGTGGGATCGACCTGTGCTTGCCCTTGCCTCCAATAGGCCTGTGCACTTGCAGTAGACATAGTCGTAGGCATCTTTCCTAGCCTACCACTAGCTTTATAGCAATCTTAACCAGAACACCCCTTATGGTTTTCTTTCCAGAACAGTCGTCATATATATCTTTGGATAGCCACAAAGACAGGAATGCAATCACGCTAAGCTCGTTTTCCAACTCCTGATCCGGTTCTAGGTCTACATGAGACCACTCCGATACCCACCAGGTGTAAAAGCATCTTGTATCTTTTTTCTCCTCCTTGTCCAGATCGTCGAATTCTGCCACCTTTTGGAGTATAGTGTCATAATCACGTTGTTCCGTGTCAGAAAGCTCATAATAAAAACTCCATGCGACAGGCAGGTTCATCAATGCAGCTACGCTTTCTAGAGTAATAGTCATCTCTCCCCATCTAGATATAGCTGTGTATGAGTAGAAGGGCGCCACCGAGAAATGAAAGTAATCAAGCCTGCAGCATCTTTCTTAATTTCAAGAGTAGCAGATGCCATGACTGCATTGAGGATTTGCGCTTTGGTCAAATTGGCTTTAATGTCCTTATTATTCAACATGCGTCTCATCCATCCTTCATAAGAAGCCAGTGGAGTATGACAAGTCTTGAAGTCGATAAGACAAGGCGGGTATTCATTTCTTCGAAGACAAAACCTCATCACAAGTGCCAAAGAAGAAGATGGATCAGCTTCCATATTTTCTGAATCGGAAAGCAGGACTATCCAGTGAGAGGGATGTTTCCTAATGTTTGGAAAAGACAAGGTGAACAACTCATCAGCAATGTTCGGCATATCTTTGAAGCTGTCAACACTTCACGACTTGGCACCAGCATTATCTCCAGAAGACATATCAACATGAGTTCTTTTCTTCATTCTACAATAAGGACAGGAGTCAGTACTTGTATAAAAAACACACAATACGTGTGTGAACTGCATTCACGTTGGAATGCACAAAGCTGGGATTGGATCCAAACACCGGCTCAAGTTTCAAGTCCGGTATTGGTTTCAAGTATTGGTATTGGTTTCAAGTCCGGTATTGGTTTCAAGTATGGTATTACTCAAGTTTTAAGTTCGGTATTGGTTTCAAGTCTGGTATTACTCAAATTTCAAGTCCGGTGTTGGTTCAGGGCACAAGGTGATAGGTGTAGAATACACCTAATTTACTATCTATTAGTTTATGCTTTCTTTGCTATTTTTCTTGTAAATTATGTATTTTACGCTTGTTTTGAGTTTTATAGCTACTTTGGAGTCGCACGGAGGAAAAGAAGAAGAAATCACCCAATTTGAGCCAAAAGGACGAAAAGGTCATTTTACAGGAGATTGATATATGGAGCCCAGCCAAGGTTAAGGGGCAACCCTATTTGAAGGAGTACTAAATACAGATCAGCTAAGGATAAGGGGAAAACCCATTTAAGTGTTAAAGGCATCCGGTTAATACTCGAGGCACCTATGTAAATTAGCTTGGCATGATATTGGTCGGCCCATATTAGTGCCCAGGTCCGGATCCAGTTTTTCTTATAACCTAAAAGTGAGTTATCCCAATCATTTATTCAACCCATTAACAGAAATTGAGAAAGCGGTCGAGAGAAATTAAAGTTTCTTGTAAGAGATTCAGGAGCTCAGAGAGGAAATCGAAGACGAGTTCGATCTGGAGGCGATGGAAGAACTTTCCGCTGTTGTGAGCTCAGGGAGATGCTGAATCAAGAACGAGTAGCCGCTGCTATGAAATCAATCAGATCGAGAAGAATTAAAGCTAAGAGATTCAGAAGCTCAGAGAGATTGAATCGAGATTTGAAGTCGCTGCCAGGCTGAAATTGAGAGAAGATCGAACAATGGGTTTCCGAAAGAGATCGATGGATTTATTCGTGGGTTTCAAATCAGCACATGAGAAGTATCGATGGGTCGAGATCTTTGATTCGAGTGATTAACGTGCCGCTTCCGCAATTGAAGAGGAAGAGAAGCTCATTTGTTGTTGAGTATGAAATAAAGAAATTTGAGATGGGTTTTCCTCCGAATCTGTTAGGGTTTGCTTGATTTAGCAGAGCCGATCTCGGGTTTGTCTCTCTTTGTTGAATAAGAAGAAGGTCGAGAAGATGGGTGAAATGTGTTGGTTGTAATTTGAGTTCAAATGAGAGAAATGGGTTTCTTTGTGGTGAAACCGAGAGGGGAAGAAGAAGACACAGTGATACTAATTGGTGGTTGTGGTCGAGATTGATAGAGCAAAGCGGATGGGTCCGTGGATTGGAGAACCGAGAAAGGGATTCAAGATCTCAAAAGAAGAGATGGTGCCGCTGATTGATGTCGAGAGATTGAGGAGTATTTGTTTGGTGATCTTTGTAAAGCTCGGGTTTGATTCAAATTGCTCGAGTGAGATGGAGCAGCGATTGAAAAGAGTCGATGTTGTTGTTTAGATTGAGCTCAGGGTGATAAGATGGATTGGGTCTGATGGCAGAAATTGGGTGTTGGTGTTCAATGAAGCTATACAACAGAGGAATGGGTACATGAAGGTGATCTTTGATGAATATGAATGAAATCGAGTAGATGAATGTTAGGCTTCTTAACAAGTGAAGAATAATAGCTCGAAATTGGCTGGAAAATCCTGTAAATAGCCGAAACTCGGCCAAATCATCCTTCTGGCGAGTCGACTCGGACCGATCCGGACGATCCCGATGACCGATCCCAACCGAGTTCAGTGACCGATTCCGGTTAGCTGAATTAGATTAAGTCAGCCGAGTAAGCTGGTGATTCAAGAATCGACTGGCCGAGTAAGCCCGATTAGCCGAGTCGGGGAGCTAACTCGAGTCCGACTCTCCTTCCTCTTTGACCCGTTGACTAACAGTTGACCGACTGATTGACCCGTTTGACCGTTAGTCCTAACGGAGGATCGACGGAATATTCCATCGAATATTCTCTCGACGGACAGTAAATTTTCAGCGGCGGCGCGGCGATTATTCCGGCGGATTCCGCCACAATCCCCGCTTTTCCGTGAGCCAAAATTTCCAGAATTTTCTATGGACTTCTCTCATGGGTGTGAAGACTTGGGCTAGGAATTGGATGGAGAATTGGACTCAAATTTGGAAAGAGAAGGTGGAAGAGTTGAGAAAAGCTTGGATTTGGAAATTGAATTGCAAAAGGAAAAGGATTCTACTCCTTAGAAGATTTGGAGAATATTGAAGCCTATAAATAGAGAAGTTTTCTACAACTTCTACACACATCTCTACACACACAACAATTCTTTTCTTTTCTTATTCTTTGTGTGAACTCTTTAACATGAGTAGCTAATTTTATTGATTGAGGATGAATTCCTAGTTCTTAATATGATTTGAGTTTTTGTTTTTAATTCTATCTTGAAGTTTTTCACATGATTATCGTTTGTTTTTACTAATAGGAATGATCTTAAAGACATTCATGATTGATTGATAGATTGTTTGGAGTGCACGCTAAATTGATTTGTTAATTTGATCTAAAGCTAGTGAAAGTTAGGAGATAAGTAATCGTTTCTTGACTCTTTACATAAGTAGCAAACACGAGACCTTGCGGAGGGATTCCGTGGAGCAATTGTGTGTAGAAACAACGTTAGCAAGTAGACCTTGATCTAAGAGTCTAACTACTAATATTAACCTAATAAGTTCATGAATCTTAATGCGTTTATTTAAATTACATCTAGAGTGAGCTATTACTAGGTGGTTTGGTAAATAGAATCCGGTAGTCGAGAACTTCCGTGTCCGGTGATACAAGGGATTTAGGGGTTTAGCACTGAGCTAGCTGCTTTACCTACGGTTGGTGATAATTTGTGACTAATAACAAGTAGAAAAGAACATAACTTTAATCATTGTTTCGTAACGAAGAAGGATTCCTTGATCTTGACTCTCTTATTGCTTTCAACTTTCGATTTTAATTGCTTTGTTTATTTTCTTTTGCTTTTTACACCCCCCTTTCGTGACAAGTTTTACAACTAGAATCTCTTGCTCCTCGTGGGATCGACCTTGACTACCCTATATTACTTGTTAATTAGGTAGTAAAGTATTAATTAATTTGTTATTGTTACGACACGCATCACAAGGCTAGTATAAGGTCGACTTTCAGTCAAGCATATGTGGGTGGGACCCACGTTCGGATCAAACGCACATGGTGGGATCGCATTCATATGCACGTATTATAACACGGTTTTTCTTATGTTCATGAGAATTGTGTTTACGAAATTTAAGCCAAAGTATCTTTCCAAGCTATAACCTAAGAAGCTAATTTTGCATGCAACAACGGAAGAAGAAGCAAAAACGACATATTCACGGAGTCGCGGAACTAAACCATCCTGGCAAATATGGGCGTTTTTTACTATCAATCTTGATGGGAAAGCTAAGCATGATGTATCTTACAAAACGTTTTTACCTAAGAAATTAGGTTTTTTAAAAAAAAAAAAAAAAAAAAAAAAAAAAAAAAGAGAAGAAGAGAGAAACCGAAACTTACCTTGGCGCTGACGGACGGCAGCGGGCGACGGCGGCAACTCCCATGGCAAGCAAGAATGACAGCGTCGCAGAGAGCAAAGATGTGGTAGTCGCGGACGGGAGTCGCCAAACAAAAAAAAAAATCGTGAGAAAAAGAAAAGGGGTTGGTCTCTTTTATAGACAAAAATTAGAAAAATCCCAATAGAACAAGGATTCCTCTTTTGTTTGGATTCCTCTTTTGATTCAAATACCCAAAGAAGGAAACCGGTCCCACCAAAGGATTCCATACAAGCATAACGACATGGACAACTAGCGGTCGGTCAATACTCTCCCGGGTAAACTACCTTTATCCTGTCTTTCTCACATATGTATGTCACCATCTCATGCCTACCCCACAATAGTGTAACCATTATGTGCTAGGCAGGGGACTTAATGTTGATGGTGGATTTTCATTTAAGGTTAAAATTGTAAAAGCCAGAAAATTATGCGCTAACATCTTGCAAAAGATAAAGCCATTAATAAGTGATGAATACTTCTTCACTTTACTAATTCACATAGAATGGAGCATGTGACAACAACCCCAGTATTCTGTGAATTAAATATACGAAATTTATCCAGGTTGGAGCATGTAGCAACGATCCCATATACCCTGTGAATTTACAGCATTATTAATTAATGCATAACCAGCCTTGTATTTCTTGTACTCATTGCCGGCAAAAGATGACGACCGAGTGTTGTTCTCAAAGAGAGCAACACGAATCTCCAAGCATTAATAATGAAGCATGTACGAAATACCCATACAGCTACAACTCTCGGTGTGTTATACAAGCCCGATTGAGCATATTTTGAATATGGACTGTCCATATCAGTCTCAGAAACGATCATGACCATCCAACTTCACTAGCATGATTGGATGGCCCAGATCGAATCCATAACCCTCAAGCAGGTATTGGAGTATTCACCACCGACCCAATGCGGGCCCCGCATGGTCGGCCTCCCCAAGAGGGAAGCAACGCTTACCAGTTTGTCCAACCAAAACAACATGGACGTGAAACCCTAAACTAGGGTTACGGCACATTACATGTGTCGCAAATCAGTCTCAACCATCCATCTTCGTAGGCATAGATGGAGGGCGTAGATGTAGATTCAAAGGGTCCAGAACATATCAACACAAACAGCGTGGGCCCGTCTACATACTCCGACCGACCGGTCAAGACCAACTATGTTTGGTCGTCACACCAGGCGCCCAAACAAGGGGTGACACACGGCCGGCAAAACCCTAATTGGGGTTTGCGGCATCTTCCATATGTTGCAAATCGATCACGAGCGTCCATCTTCTCCTGCTTGGATGAAGGGTCCAGGAATAGATTAAGCAGGTCGGAGGAGAGTATCAACATGATCAATGTGGACCCATCTATCTCCATGTCCGACCGACCAAGACAAACCATGGCTCGATGCCTTGGTTCGCGCGCCATGAAGGAGGCATGCCACGCCCCTTTAGGAATCCTTTGCGGCACAGGATTCCTGTCGCAAATCAATCTCAGCCACTCTTCTTTACCGGTAAACTTGAGTGGCCTAGATCGCACCTTCGTGGGATAGTGAAGTATAAACATGGACACCAGCATGTCGTCTACACACATGCTTGATCGGTCCTCTATAAAACACTTCCCATGCTTGGATTCGACCAAGCTGAAAGAAGGAACTTGCGTACCTCTTAAACCCCAATCCGACGGTCGCAGATGAGGGTTGCAAGTCATCTCGTCCGTCCAACTTTACCTGCTTGGGCGGACAGCCTAAGACATGAGTTAGGCTATCAAATAGGCGTCACCAAAATCACCGTCCACCACTCTTCCACATGGAGTGATCGGTCAAGTCATGGCTTACCTGTATAGCCTCCAAACGATCACTCGAAGATGGCTGGACATGATGTTATTTTAAGACGCTTAAATCCGTGACTTACTCCGGTAAGCCTTAAAAACAGCGATGCTTCATACATGCCGAATATACTCGATCTAAAGACTGCGTAGAATACACACGATACTTCACAAGTATCGACTTCCTAAATAATTTAGTTATTTAGTCTAGCATTACATGCTACTTTCTGTGGGACCCACGATCCACACACTCGAGACATCAATCATGTCACAAACTGGGGGATACATACTGGGGTATTGGTCTGGCGGTTTACAGCATGCAGCATGCAACGCGCCATCACAAGAACGTGTCAGGAAGTCATGGACGGTTAGAGATGACAGGAGAAGTGGGAAAGACTGGTCGTGTAACATCAACACACAACTCCACTACTCCATCACTTCACTTCCTCAACTTCCCACGAGAGACGTGAATAAGGCTCAAATGACTTGTATAAATAGGTTCTCCTCCCTATTTCCAACAACAAGAACAAGTCAAGACAAGACAGAAACCAATTGTTAATACAAAACGTATTCAAACACTCAAAGCCTGCTTGCATCAATCGTAAGCCTGCTCACCTTTCTGTTACAAGTCATAAATAAGCCTACACCTTTACAATCTCAACACCTTCTTCGCTTCCCTCCATAAGATCAACCCCATCTCCTTCACTTTGTGACCGAAGCAAGTCTGGAACGGCCATTTCTTGGTTTAGGACAGAGTTGTACAGATTGATTTCTCGAATCACAAGCACTCACCGTGCAGTGCATTTGTTTAGGGTTTAGATTCATTCCTCATCCACACACCCCAAATTACCAAATCCGGCAGGAATAGTTTTCACCCATAAACAACTCCGTACAACATTGACAGGGTTGCTCGTCAAATGGGATTTGACCAGGGTGTTCCATTTATCCGTCCGTCGGAGGCTCCGAAAGAACTTCTCCCGGGTATAGTTGATGCTGACGTGTTCTTGGCATCGCAGAGTCTTCCTTTCTGACCTACTGGGAGAAACCCAGTGGTAACCGATAAGTATAAGGTGTAGTAGCAGGAAATCCCACACTACACCCCTTACTCAATTTTGCTTAATTAATCCATTGAAAAGATGTAAGATCAAGAATATTTATTGATTGAGTCCATGAAATGTTTACACAGGATAATAGAATTACACTTAGAAATTAAAATGCTCTCCCACTTTCTCTCTCCTATTGACTTGCTTAACAATTCCCCAAAAGACTCCCCTTTACTGAGACTCATTTAGCCCTTTATATAGGGTAATACATAGTGGATGATGACTAAGTTACCCTTTATTTTCGGGAATGTCTCGCGAAGTGTCGCAGATGCACAAACATTCACTCTCGCGACACTTCTTAACCCTCGCCAGATCTCACGTCTTCTTTATGTTTTGCCTGTCGTTATTCATTGCGTCGTTTATTTTAGCTCTGCGACTCCTTCGCGATCTTTGTCGTTTATTAGTCCCGCGAACCTTGTTTGTTGCGATATTACGATCCTACATCTTGCCTCTTTTTCCTTGAATATTGCTTGACAAGCGATCTTTAAGGAAAAATCTATTGTGGTAGCGATCTTTGATTTTTGTTGATGAAGGAACGAGCAAAAGAATACTTTCCTTGAAAAGTACGTACTTGCCTCTATTCTTTTGCAAAGTTCGAAGCTTCTTTGAGATATATACGAAGTATCGTCTCCTATCTCTCCTCATATTTCTCTGCGAAGGGAAGAGTATCATGAGATTTTTACAATATTGTTGCCTTGATTGCTTATCTTTATCTTTTGATTTTGTACTTTTACACGAATTTTGATTATTAATGTCTTTTCTTGACACGTCTCTTTCAACCGCTTATTCTTGACCATTCATGTCTCTTCGCATTAAATGACCTCGTTTTTCTCGAGGATCTTTTTCCCTATATATAGTTTTCTTTCCCCTCCTTTTCATCTTTTAGTTTTTCTCTCAACTTTTCTTTGACTCTCTCCTTCCGCAATTTGCGCTCCCGCTACATCGCAAATCTTTTCTTCGTCCTTTCTCGCGCTGATCCTAACCTTTAACATCCCATCCATTCCCATACCGATAATGGCTTCCATTAGTCGTGCATACAAAGCTTCTTTTGATGAAGTTCACGAAGTTGCTCGAAAAGGGTTTTACTCTATCAACCATTCCCGATCAAGAACCTTCATCTATCCTTTTCGCAAGAAGTTGTTTTTACGATCATCAATGTGATGATCAAAAAATTATAGTCTCGCTAGGTCAGCTTCTCGCAGGACTTCCCATTCCCTTATACAATCCGAGATGCCCTTATTTTATGAAATCTTGGCCCATGAAAAATTCTCTCGGGCTGTTTATCAATTATGTGGCGATTGCATTCGCCTAATGCTTGAGTTCGCGAATCGTGGTGTTTGGCAAAGGATCTTTATACCCTAATACTGTTAGAAACCCCGAATTCGCAGACTTGGAAATAGATGCTGAGAAATACACTGTAGAGAACTTTTTTGAAAATTATTCAGTGATAAAGATGAGGAATGTGAAATCTCGCTGGGGCATTCGCCTGAAAAAGAAGGATAATGTCCCTGAGGATAAATTACTCATGCAAGATATTGACTGGCACCCAGGTAATAATACTTCTCCTCGCCACTCCAAGGATGAGAAGTGGTGGGTTGTACCCTTGATTTTAAATGGCCCTTACATCGCGGGTTCGCATATTCTTCCTGCGAATCTCGCAGGATATCATCCTTGGGAATTCAAATGGCCTGATAAGGCAAAAGAGGTATGTTTTCCACTCCAAATCTTGCCCTCGCAACTTTCTTTTTATATTTGTTTGAGTTTGTGGAATTTTTCGGATCGCCAAATTGAGAAGAAGCTATAAGGATGATCCGTTGGAGAGTACTCGACGATGCTCCGATCGCTTACGAGTGAAGTAAGAAACATTTCCTTTGTTATTTGAAACAATATTGTTGCCTCTGTTTCTTATCTTTAACCGTATCGAAGGTTTATTTGAAGAAGTCAGTAGCCGCGAAGATTAAAAGTAAGGGTAAAACGTCGTTCGCAAGGGTAAATCTTCGCTCCATTAGCTAAGAAGCGGAAGGTCCAATCTTCTTCTCGCCTTAGCTCAAGCTCTGAATCTTCTGACGAGGATAACCATGACTCGAATCCTTCTCTCGCCAAGAAGATTCCGTCGACCAGTTCTTCTATGGATCAGTTATCTAGCATCTTCTCAGATTGTTTCCAAGGAATGGGAGATGCTCCCCTAGCTTCTCTTTGCGGGGCTCTCGCAAACGTGTGTAATGCTACTTTATTAGAGGGCAATAATTCTTTCAATGGAGCCTCTAGAATTGTGTCTCCTGACTTCTTGAATGCACTTGGATCTTTGGTACGTATGCAGTCATATTTCCCTTTAATTTTGAATTTTTAAATATATATATATATTAATGATTTTTCTATCTTCTTTTATAGGTTGGAAGAACTTCTTTTGTAGTTGCCTCGGATCTCGAGAGAAGACGCAACAATCTTGAAAAGAAGAATTCACAATTGAACAAGAAGATTCGAGAATTAGAAATTGAAGGCTGCGTCATCTCGCGATAAAGACGAGAGAATTCAAAAGTTAAATACCGAACTTGACTCCCAAAAGGATAGGGTGTCCACTCTTGAACGCTAATCAACAACTTTATGGTATAAGATTTTACTTCCTTTTATCATTTCTATTTTATCGGTTGCATATTCTTTGCCTAACTTATTACCTTCGCAGATGTATATAATCTCTCCGATGAGGCTATTCTTCTCCATACATTTCTGAACCTATGGATAATGATCTTCTTCTCGCTCACCTCAATCAATCTCTAAGTAGTTCCTCCAATAAAACTAACCTCCTTTCATTAAAGGATCTTCAATCCAAATATCATCTCTTGGAGATCGAACACAGATCTAGTTTAAATTTAACTAATCGCTTTAAACGAATGTACCTTGATTCCGAGAAGAAGATCAAGACTTTAAGAAAGAAAATTAGTGATCTCATAGATGAGAACGATCGCATTACTAACAGAGGTGCACAGGCATTAGCAGAATTCCACAAATCTCTTCTTGGTGTGCAAGTTGAACGAGATGAACTCCTTCATCAGAATACCATGCTTAAGCAGCGAGAAGAGCAAGTTCGTTCTCTTCTTGTTATTAGTAGTGATGATGAATTCGCCGGGCTGCGAAAGTTTTAGATAATGCCAGGAATAACCTAGGTGTTGATGTTAGTCTTCATGCCGAGCATACTTCCTTGATTAAAGATATGATATCCGATAGAGAAGGTTACTTATTATACCCATCGCTTCTTACTTCGTAGTATTGCTTGTAAATTGTTAACTTGTTGTTTCTTATTTGCGGAATCCGAGAAGAGGCTTCGAGGTTAGAATTAGAGAGCTTGAATCGAAAAGAACAACTCGCCAGAATTTTCCAGCGAGAATTGAAGAACTCAAACCGAAAAAAGAACATCTCGCAAAGAATCTCTCCCTTCGCGAGAATAAATATTCCAAGTTGAAGAAACAATTTCTAACGACAGTGGAGAACTTTAATAATGATGCTGTTCGTTTTCGCAATGGAGCCATGGAGTATGTTTGTAAGGACCACAATATCCCTGTGCATTCATATCCCGGCTCCTTGAAAAGGTTCCGAGAATCGCCTGTCTCGGACGTTTCGATAGCGAGGTGGCGAAGAAGAAAACTCGCGATGAGGATAATAGGTCTGAAGAATCAGATGAAGAAGAAGAATCACCAAAGAGATAACTCTTTTTGTTTTCTTTCTCTGCTTGTAATATCTGTACATTTCTGTATCCTTATTATAGTGTATTTCTTGGATTTTTCCCCCCTGAATTCAATCTTTACTCCCCCTTTTTTTGGTAGTTCTTCCTTGTAATATAATTGGCTAACATTATTGATGTATAACTCTTTCATCAGAAGATGAATAACAATATTTCATCTTTTCCATTCCCATACTTGCCTCTGTTATTTATCTTCAGATGGAAGATTTTAGTTGTCATCATGTATTTTGTTGGATAATTATTTTATTGTTATTGAAATATATCGTTGCGACGAGGTCGCGGGATTTCCTTATTATCTCGCCTTATCATTTCGGTAGTCTTTATTTTATCTCTTCTTGTTGCGACAAGGTCGCAAGCCGCCTTTACACTTTCATGCAATGGCCCATTGACCTTGCCTTATCATTTTTGTGTGGTCTTCCAAGTCAGACCTCCTAATTAGAGGTCTTCCCTGCCACCTTTCATCGCGACAAAATCGCAGGACGTCTTTACACTTGCATGTAAAGACCCATTGATCTTGTCTTATCATTTTCCAAGTATTTTTGCCTCTGCAGGATGTTTTAGTTGCGACAATATGACAGGCCTAGATATCCTTGCGAACATAAAGCCCCATGACATTGCCGTCGTGCGACGAAATCGCAGGACGTCCGTACACTTTCGTGTAAAGACCCATTGATCTCGCCTTACCTTCGCGTTAGTATTATTGCCTCTGCGAGGATAATTGCACAAATATGACAAGCCTAAATTCTCTTATAAAAACATAGCCTCATGACATTTGCGTCTGTTTTGACACCCCCTAATGGAGAGCGTCGCCCTTATCATCTCCCCGGTTGCCCCTTCAAGGAGGCGAAACATCGGCCATACAAGACTAGCTCCTCCCATCCGGTCTTAACAACAACTTGATTGTTTTCGCAGCCTCTTATCCCTTATACCTATAGGGTTTATGGTTACGAGGCTGCACCCTAAATGGAGTTTTCTTCGGGCGAGTGCAACATATGCCAAGACTTGCCAAGAATGGCCAGGGTAGGTTCATCCATCCCGGCACTCGCTCAACCGTGTACCTCGGCGCCTTGAGCATACATCGACTCCTAAGAAGAGACCCTCGGTCGCCCAACCAGGGTATAACCTTATATATATATAGTTGGGAATCCAAGGTACCTCTTAGGATAGGCTTTCATGGGCCCCAAATTTTCATGACTCGGGCTTCGGGAGCGGTGTAACCTTTCCCCGAGCCATGTTGAGAGATACCCCCTTATATGACGCACTTTAGGTCTTACATTTGCCTCTTACGAAATGTTATTCGCGAACTAGGGTGCACGCCATAAAGGTTCGTCCCATTCATTTACTCATTCATCTTTGTTAAATCATTCAATCATTTATGTTTCATTATTTGTTAACATTTGTTTGCGAAGTATTCGCAAAATCCCCTTACTCATTTGTTGTGTCTTTATCTCTTTCTTAACCGAATTCTCATTTATCCTTGACTGCGAGATTCTCGCACATCATTACTTCAACTGCTACTTTTCCTCCTGCTTTTGTTGATTATTCACTTCTTATGCCTTTTGTTCCTCATATCCTTCGCTTCTTTGTTATCATAACATTCGCTGTCTCTAGGCATTCACCTCGCGAGGTATGTTCGATCCTTACTTCTATAGCATCCACCATCAATTTTTCCTTTCTCTGCTCATCTCTCACATGTTGCTTCCAACCTTTTCTTTTGGCATTTCTTTCTTGCAGACTTTCTACATCGACCTCATGACATTGTTGCGACTCCTTCCAATCTCCCTGTATAATACCAATGCCATTTGGATGTGGAAATTTTATACATTGATGATAGGTTGATGCGACTCCCAAGATTTCATGAAGCCATGGCCTCCCAATCAGCGCATTATATGGAGATTCCACGTCAACCACACAGAATAAAATATCAATTGATAATCCTTGTAGAGGTATTCTCATGTGAACCTCTCCCTTTGGTTTGTTTGCAGTGCCATTAAAGCCATATATCTTGTATGTCGAGGGGATCAAATCCTCATCTTTTCCTCCCATCGTCTTGTAAGTATGGTAAAAGAGAATATTCGCCGAACTTAGGTGTCGATTAGGATTCGGTTGATCGCTTGACAAGCTCACGCTTCATCATCTTCTCCATCAACTGGTTTCGGGTTAATCTCTAGTTTCACAACCAACGGGCTATCATGTGTTTCTCTTCCTTTTGGCACTTCATCTGCAGAGAAAGAAATAGTCTTCACTGCCACTTTTCTAATCTGCGTCGTTCTCGTGGACTCATTATTTCTTTATCGTTAGCATCTCTCGCAAAGACTCTACTGAGCACATTGTCATGAAAATCTTCGATTGTGCGATAAGAGTGGACAATAGAGTTGCAATTCAAATTTTTAGCTTTTGTTCCGACTTCTATCACAAATGTTTCCTTTCCTTTCGCCGACAACATTACTGTGTATTTCGGTGGTGGTGGTAATGTCCGGCCTTTTTCTTCTCCCTTTAGAAAGTGATTCAGCTTCCCTTGATCAATCATCCCGAGAATAATTCTCTTTACGTTTCTAGATCGTTTGTTTGATGTCCATGGAAGCGATGGTAAGAGCAAAACTCATGACATCGCCCGGCGGCGGTTCCATTCCGCGTTCCAAGGTCTTTGGTACATCTTCCATCACAAGTATAGCCTCCCAGATCTTTTCCACACTAGCATTCGGTGGAGGCATCTTAATTGGTTCCCATACTATTCTGCGACTTCTCTGCCCTCCATGGTTATATTGCCTTCGTCCACCGTAAGTTTCTTGCACATGATCTAGCCTTTGAATCTTATTATTGTCATTACGGTTGTAGTAGTTCCTTTCTGTTCAAACTCCTCTTGGTCGTGGCTTCCCATGGCTACTATCTTCCGCTGTCCCTCATCGACCTTCCCTACTGCTGTCCTTGCGAAGTGCTCGCCATTTGTATTTATGAATTGAGGTAACAAGCTTGCGTTGCAGCATTCGAGCTTGTGTTCGCGATTTGGATAAGAATTCATTTCATTATTGTCTTTCTTCTAAGGCGATATATTCTTCTGTAACTCTCGCAGATTCGCCATCGTGATTGTATTTTTGATTCTAAAAATTTGAATGTATAACAAGTTAGTCGCGAAGAGAGCATTCACAAATGAGAGAATGAGGTATCTTTCCTCAACCCGTCCTGCCATTTCGCTACACATGGTCCTCCATCTTATTGTCAATTGCCTTAAGCTCTCGCCAACCCTTTGCTTCAACCCGAATACATCTTCAATACCGGTCGTGAAGAATTATTACTTATGTATGCGCCCGGGGAATGTGGCTTGTAAATGGTTAAATGGTGTGATTGTGTTCCTTGGCGGACCCTCAAACCATTTTAGTGCTTCTCCTATTAGGCTTGATGCGAAATATTTGCATAGTATAGCATCATGATTCTCCCCCTTTGCAACATACATCTCATATAAGCCTTGATATGTTGTATCGCACGGGTTGTTCCATCAAAGATGTTGGTTAATGCGAGGTAGATTGCACTTAGGAGGTATTCCTCCCATCTCGTACTTCTAATGTGAAGGGATTCTTCGCAGCCTCTGCGATGGCTTCGTCCAATTGTTTCCTTCCTCCTTCCCTTCTATTGTTCATTAGTCCTCTCATTTCAGCCAGTTCTCTTAAGATCTGTTCATTTGCCTCAGAGTTGGATTCCACTGGTCTTTTTAGCTCTGCTTCTCTCCTTCTTCGCTCGTGCCTGTTTTGACCTTCTTGCTCATTATTTTCTTCTCTCCTTTCCCTGCGACGCTCTTCCTCGTTTCTTTCCTCAATTCGCACGCCATTATATCGGTTGTTCTCTCTTCTTGGGCTGTCTCTCGGCTCTCATCTGCGCCCTCTCATATTCTTCATTAATATTTCTATTGGTACGATTCATTTCCCTCCTTCTTTCCGGTTGTCATGGTTGTCTGCGGATTGCTTCTTCCATCTCTTGATTTTCCATTTCTCGCTCTTATCCTTTCTCTCTCGCGAACTAGTCGCGTTTGTTCAATGTAGTGCCTCTCAATGTCATCCTCAATTTCTCGGTTTCTTCTCAATTCTTCTCTCCCGTGCAAGATCATTCTTCCTTCAGCAATTGGGTCATTCGGCCCTTGGAGTTGCATGTTTCCTTGATTCTCCTATTCCGCTCATCTTGACGATTTTCGGGTGAGGAATATAACGATCTTCCATTTCCCCTCTTCTCTCGCCACGCTCTGTGTTTGGATTTTGTGTTTCTTGTTGGTTTTCTTCTTCGGTACTTTCTGTTGGTAAAACTCTCCTTCTTTCTTCCCTAGTCGACCTTGAACTTGATCTCACACTACTTCTTGATCTCCTATTTTGCAATCTCATATTTTCCATTCTCAATTCATGGTTCTGTCTTGTCAAGTTTGCTCGTTCCTCTGCCTCTAGTCGTCTCTCTTCGTGTATTGTTTGTCTCAATCTTTCTAATCTGCGATTTCTTCGTTTTTGGATTCATTTCTCCATTCATTCCTTGCTCTTCTCCTCCTTGTCCATTACTCACCATCTGCTGCTCCTCTTCTCTCTCGTCTTCAGAATCAGACCTCCAAGTATTTACACTTACTCTATCATAATCCACAGCCGCGTTTGCTACTGGTGAGATCGGTGGCTGATTTTGATTTTCTCCATCATTTCTCATACTCATCCTTGATGATTCTCCGGTTTCATTCCTCCTTTCTCGACAAGTCTCCCACTTCTTCTTACAATCGTTGGTTGCCCTTGTACGTTTCTTCTTCTAGCCATTTCTCTTTTTCAATGAATTCTTGAGTATCTCTCCAAACCTTTTCTCTGTTAATCCAAATTCTTTCCAATTTCTTCGTCAATCTCTGCTCAGTCCCTGTTTCTAGCGCATATGTAGTAGCAGGAAATCCCACACTACACCCCTTACTCAATTTTGCTTAATTAATCCATTGAAAAGATGTAAGATCAAGAATATTTATTGATTGAGTCCATGAAATGTTTACACAGGATAATAGAATTACACTTAGAAATTAAAATGCTCTCCCACTTTCTCTCTCCTATTGACTTGCTTAACAATTCCCCAAAAGACTCCCCCTTTACAGACTCATTTAGCCCTTTATATAGGGTAATACATAGTGGATGACAGCTAAGTTACCCTTTATTTTCGGGAATGTCTCGCGAAGTGTCGCAGATGCACAAACATTCACTCTCGCGACACTTCTTAACCCTCGCCAGATCTCACGTCTTCCAATTGTTTTGTTTGTCGTTATTCATCGCGTCGTTTATTTTAGCTCCTGCGACTCCTTCGCGATGCTGTCGTTTATTAGTCCCGCGAACCTTGTTTGTTGCGATATTACGATCCTACATAAGGAATTTTGGAGGAAGCAACTGTTGGCTTTTCAAGAATTCTCGGAGGATGTTGTGACAGATTCCCGTGGTGAGCCATCTTCTGACGTTCTGAAGAAGCATTTCCGGTTGAAGCCACTCCCAGCCAAACGGACCAGAGCTAATGATTGCAGTCACGAAGCAGGAGAAAGATCTAAGAGGCAGGCATGTGATTCGGTGATCCTCAATTCCTCTAATATGCAGGTATTTAAATCTCTTTCTGTCGATTCTTTCATTTCTCCAGAGTAAATTCTTCTAAGAGTGATCCTTGCTTGAAATCAGGGAATTTCGAAAGAGAATGTTTTCACAAGGTTGGCGCGCATTCAGAACGAGAAGTCTGGTAACGTTGGCCTTCATGTTGAGAAGTCTGGTGAAACTGATCCTCATGCTGAGAAGTCTAATAACATTGCTCCTCGAAGTCTGGTAACACCGATTTTCATCCGAGAAGTCCGGGTGAAACCGCTCCTTTTCCAGACAATGACAGAGATGACGCAAGCTCGGTTGGACAAGGTTCCTCCCTAAGTGATCTTGTTAATGGGTCCATAATGGAAATTAGCACCCAGAGTGAAGTAGACACCGGGAGGAATATAAGAGAGGCAACATCCGCTATTGTTGAGGTGGCTCCCCTTGAAGAACGTCCTGAGCAAGTTCCAATCAATAAGGCTGTCGTGGTGACTTCTTCTGAAAGGCCCCCTGCAACTGACAAGGCTCCTGTGACTGGTGAAGTATTGGTAATGCAGCCTGGAGCTTTGTTCGATCCTCCCTTCACTGTCCCTTATCCAGGTCATGTGTTGGTTGGAGGATTCAGTGTGCCAGCTCAGTTCGAAGGGTTGTACACGGCGATATGGGAGAAGCACGGCCACATTGCTACCACTACGAAGCTCAAAAGTCATCTTGCATTGGTCAACCGCTTTCAGAAAGCTTTATTTTCTATCCATGGGATGAGCGTCACGATTGGTCGAACAGTCTCTGAGGAGATGATTGAAGACTGGAAGTGCCATCGAGATGTGTTTGTGCAGTACTGTTGATGGTGGATTTTCATTTAAGGTTAAAATTGTAAAAAACCAGAAAATCATGCGCCGACATCTTGTAAAAGATAAAGCCATTAATAAGTGTTGGATACTCCTTCACTTTACTAATTCACCTAGAATGGAGCATGTGGCAACAATCCCATTATGTGAATACATGAAATTCATCCAGATTGGAGCATGTAGCAACAATCCCATATACCCTGTGAATTTCTAGCATTATTAATTAATGCGCAATCAGCCTTGTATTTCTGTACTCATTATCGGTGTGGCATGACGGCGAGTGTTACTCTTAGCGAGCAACACGAACCTCCAAGCATTATAATGAAACCATGTACGAAATACCCGACAGCCGACTATCGGTGTGTTATACTAGCCCGATTGAGCCACTCTCGGTGTGTTATACTAGCCCGATTGAGCATCCGGATCGACCGTATCGGTCCAGGATATGATCACGATCATCTAACTCCACAAGCATGATTGGATGACCCAAATCAATTCCATCACCCCCAGCTGGTATGGAATATCCCTGCTTAGAACCAACGCGGACCCCGCATGGTCGGCCTCCCCCAAAGATTGGCCTAGCTTTCCAAGACGTCCAAACCAGAGCAAAGTATGGATGGAAAACCTAAATTAGGGTTTGCGGCATATTACATGTGTCGCAAAGAGTCTCAACCATCCATCTTTGCGAGGTATAGATGGAGGGTGTAGATGTAGATTCAAAGGGCCCGAGCATGTCAACACAATCACCGCGGGCCGCCTACATACCCGACCAATCGGTCGGGACCAACCATGGATGGTTATCCGATTCGTACGCCGAATAAAGCATGGTCGCACGGCCTTGAAACCCTAAATTAGGGTTTTGAGCATCACGAGCGTCCATCTTCTCCGGCAAGAATGGAGGGTCCAAGATTAGATTAAGCAGGTCCGGCCATACCAGCATGACCACCGTGGACCCATCTATCCCCTTACCCGATCGGCCAAGGCATATCATTCTGGTTATTCCAAGACGCGCGCCCAAACTAGCGTGGTCACACCTCCCAAACCGCAACCGATCTCGACCGCTTAACCCGCGGACGATTTGGATGGCTCAGATCACGTTTTCATGGGATATTCAGGTATAGGCGTGAACACCAGACTACCACCTTCACACCATACGATCGGCCAAGACCGACCAAGATTGGTCATCTTGGAACGTGCGCCCGAAATGGGCATGACGCGCGGCTCTTGCGGCACTGGTTTTCTGTCACAAATTGATCTCGACCACTCAACTTCAGGACGAATTGAGTGGCCCGGATCATACTTTCGTGAGGTAATGAGTATAGGCGCCTACACCGTCATGCCGTCTACACGCATGTACGGTCGGCTGGCCAAAGTCATATCCCAAGTCGGGATTCGACCAGCTGAATAGGGATGCTTGCGCACCTCCTCTAGAAACCTAATTTCATTAACGGTCGCGAGATGAGTGTCTCAAAGATCATCTCATCCGTCCAACTTCACCGACTTGGTTATACAACCACCGGTCGGGAGTTAATTGGTGGTGAGGCGTCATCTCCCGTCACTTTACCACACCATGATACGTACTCGCATAAAATACACACAATACTTCACAAGTATCAACTTCCGAATAACGTGAGTTATTCAATTTAGCATTACATGCTACCTTTTGTGGGTCCCACGATCCACACACTCGAGACATCAATCATGTCACAAACTGGGGGATACATCCGGGGTATTGGTGCGGCGGTTTACGGCATGCGCGTGCAACGCCCCATCACAAGAACGTGTCGAAGTCATGGACGGTTAAGAGATGACAGGAGAAGTGGGCAAGACCGGTCGTGTAACACCAACACGCACCTCCACTGCTCCATCACTCCACTTCCTCCACTTCCCACGAGAGACGTGAATAAGGCTCAAATGACTTGTATAAATAGATTCTTCTACCTATTTTCCAACACAGGAGAAAAACGGAGACAAGAGAAACAAAACAAGTCCAGGACAACGGAGAGGCAAGTGTTTATACAATCGTATTCAAACACCGGAATCGGTGCTTACTCTGCAAGCCGATTCGGCTTTACGATACAAGTCATTCATAGCCAACACCTTCACAATCTCAACACCTTCTTCGCTTCCTCCCTAAGATCAACCCCATCTCCTTCACTTTGTGACCGAAACAAGTGCAGAACGGCCATTTCTTGGTTTAGGCCGGACTTGCACAGATTGATTTCCGAATCTACAAGCACTCACCACGCAGAGTGCATTTGTTTACGGTTTAGATTCATTCCTTATCCACACACCCCAAATTACCAAAACCCGCAGGAATAATTTTCACCCATAAATAATTGGCGACCACAGTGGGAGGTTGATCTCTCGGTTGCAAAAAATTGAATTCTCAATTCTTCGGTTTTCATCTCACGATGTATCCTCACTCGGAGACCACAGGTGGTTCGAGATATCATGGGAAGTGTAGCTAGAATCTTTGGAGGATGTCTTGGAAAATCAAGCCGGTATCGCTAGAATACAGAGCGAGACATTAGCCTTTTGAATGATATAACAACGCAATTACAAGAAGGGTCGGCAGGCGTCTGCTCAAACAGTGCAAGAAACGCTAGATCCTTAGTCAGGAGTCACACCTTTACCAGTGGAGATGCAAAAAGAGCGCGTAATCACAGGGGACTCAGGAGAGACGAACAACATGGTCCAGTCGACAACGAAGACTCGAGGCAACTCCACGAGAGGAAAAGACTTGTCCGGGGTACCACAACGTCTACCGGATAAATAAATGGAGCTGCGGCTTACGGATCCCTATTTGGAAGATTTATATCTCAAGACCCTTGTCGAAGCTCAAACGCGATTGTTCAATCCGCATCGACCTTTCAACTAAGTGAAGAAATGCTTGAGGAAGGAGAGATCAATCAACGAACACGTGAGTACGAGAGGATGGGAACGTTCAATTCGATCACTCGGTAGTGATATTACAACACCTCCCATCACTGAGCCGCAGGCCCGCAAATCACGGCATCTCATCAAGTGTAACACCTCCGGTAGTCACCCGAGCAACAACTTCCACTCCTTCATCGGGACGAGGAGCCGGAGGGGACGAGAGGAGGACCATCCCCATTACCATTGCAGACTTGATGGAGAAGCGGGAAGTTCTTGCTAAGACTCAAACGGATATGGCCGCAACTCGAAAAGAGGTACTCACTTTTCTTAAGACATTAAGCGATCGATTTCCACAAGAGCCATGACAGCCCTCGGAGCAAAAAAGGAACGCATTCAACGCAGGAGAAGGTACCGGCGGTGCGGACCTCCATGGACGATCAAAGAAGCGACATCGGATATGAGCGGTCATGTCATGGAGACTCCTACACCGGGGACTGATCCTCACAACGATCCTCCTCAATTCAATATTTTCACTATGAACCGGAGGCGGTGGATCGGCAAGCGGTTTCTCTAGTGGAAAGTTTATGCGAACTTTCACACCTCTCGAAGAATCGGCGCGGAGACGTTTTGCCGCAATCAACCGAGAGGAAGGTCACGACCGTGCCCTACATGTCACCGCATGCATCAAGGATTTAGAGTTCAAGACGACCCTTATCTACACAGGAGCGTCTTCATTACTCTCAAGACTCTCAGGACATCCAAGGTTCTCCCAGGCAAGGTCGTACGGAAGCCTACCACAATGACGGACTTCGAGGGAAACCAAACCATCACATACGGGAGAAGCTCCGTGGAAAGAATCATACAAGTTCGTTGCGTCCCACTCCCCATGTGGGCGTCAATTCAGGAAGAAGACCGGCTTACATCATTGAGGGATAAAACCCACGATGCATCTTTGCTGACGAAGCATTCTTCTCCATCCTGTGAAGCCACGACCCACAAAGAGGGAACGAACTTTTGTGGCGAGTCGTGACTAGAAAGGGAAAACGGTATACCGACACTGCCATTATCAATTAGCAGGGGAGACTGTTACCTAGTCTCTCCACCCAATGGAATGCTACAACAACAACGAACCACAAGAACAAGTGTTAGATGCTCCACAACAGTGCAAGATGGCACCAACTCCTGGCGAGTGAGATTGAATCGTTAAGGAATCTCCTAGGCCTATCTCCATCACTCAACCTTGTGTACGGATAAACGCACGAAGCTCGTGGAACTTCTCAAAGAGTACCAGGACATATTCGCTTGGAGATATGAAGAAATGCGGATTTAGATGAAAATTGGTCACCCATCATCTACATGTCATACATGGATCCAAGTCGGTTAAACGGTTGTAATTCGGACACGAGGAAAATGGATAGATCAGTCTTGCATAGACTTAAGATACTTGAACAGGTGCTACTCCAAAAACGATCTTCCTCTACCTAACATCGACATGTTAGTAGATGCAACCAGTGGACACGGCATGTTCTCCTCCATGGATGGATGTAGCAGCTACAACCAGATAAGGATGTACGAGCATGATGCAAGTAAGATAGATTTTCGAACTCCTCTCGGAAATTTTTACTATACCATATTGCCATTTGGTGTAAAGAGTGCCGGTGCAACGTATCAACACTCTATGACAGCAATCTTCCACTGGAGCCGATACCTCAAGGGAGCGACCTCTAGAAGATAACGATGTCCACGCGTCATATCGAGCAAGATCGGGCGAGTCACTCTATAAGACAGTGGTCGAACAAGATCTGGGCGAGTCACTTTATCAGACAGTGGTACATGTCGATCATGCTATGTTGGAGAATCCGCGCTTTTGGTCATCCTTTGGAGCTTTTGAACGCTCATCTACAACAACATATTCCCGATAGAAAGAAACAGAGCCTGCCGGTAATGAAGAGCCTCATAATGTTTGTAGGGGCATATATCTCACCAACAGGCGATACAACCTTGACCTTCACATAAGCGGTTCACGAAGCGACAAGAGGAAAACCACCGAGATACAACATCTGCGCGATCCGTCAACTCCAACTCCGGTACCACATGCACGACTCCACAATGATGAAACAATGTCCAAGATATTCCATATCCGGCTCGACAACAACCACTACGAACAAACCATATAAACCACGCTTGGGGATCGAGGCTCGGCATGAAGTTCCTTCACCGTCCGATCAAGGAATTCTTCAACATGAGAGAGATGGTCGGTCAAGAAGCATGGAATTGCAAGGGTAAATCGAACTGAAGAGGGAAACACTTCAACGCTCCCTCTAGCAGAAGCTGCTTCAATGGTCTATTCAAGAGCCGCCTCGACGCTCTCTCCGGGACCCACGTTCGCTTCAGAATCCTTCTTCAACTCTCTCTCCAGGATCCACCTCAACGTTCGCACCAGAAACCACTTTAACATCCTCTCGAGCCGATTAACACTCAAGCTGCATCAATAATCTGCGCTCTGGTCAAGTTATCTTTGATGTACTCATTTCTCAACATACGTCTCATCCATCCTTCATGAGGGCCACGAGACATGAAAAAACCTTGAAGTCGATAGGAGAAGGGTTATCTTGTGGAACGGATATTTTCATATAGTTGAAAGGGCGCGGTGAACAACTCATCATCAATGTTCAGCATATCTTTGAAGCTGTCAACACCTCCTGACTTGGAACAGCATTATCCCCAGAAGGACATCTCAACAGGAGTTCTTTTCTTCATTCTACAATAAAAAAAATAAAATGAGTCAGTACTTGTATAAAAACGCGTGAGATGTGTAGTCTCACACGACAGAACACACATTCACGTTGGAGTACACAAGGCTGGTATTGGGTCCAAACACTAGTATTGCTCAAGTCTCAAGTCCGGTGTTGATCAAGTCACAAGTCCGGTATTGCTCAAGTTTCGAGTCCGGTGTTGATCAAGTCACAAGTCCGGTGTTGATCATGTCACAAGTCCGGTATTGCTCAAGTTTCAAGTCTGGTATTGATCAAAGTCATAAGGCTGGTATTCGAATAAAAACGGCGCACGCACGGAGGGCGGTTTCGGTGGAAACACGGGGTCGACGTTCGATCGGGCACGGCGGGTCTCACTTGATCCCATCCCAGTTGGTCGGCGGGACACGGCCGTCCCAATCAAAGCTCTCTCTCCGAGCTTGCTCACATTGGGTCCCACGTTCGATCAAGCGGTGGCGGAGCCACGATTAACCAAAACAGGCACATCAAGCCCACGTTCGATCAAGCGGTGCAGTAGCCCCTAACGAAAAGGGCGTAACGATCCGTCGAAGCGAGCAAGGCGACATCATGCTGGGGAACACTCTCACGGACGCCTCTTGAACGTGTTATGCTCTAAGGGACGAGGATGACCCGTCTCTCCTGGTAACATCTAACTTTGTCTCATAAGCTTTGTCTTTAACTTGTCACCATCTCATGCCTACCCCACAATAGTGTAACCATTATGTGCTAGGCGGGGGACTTAATGTTGATGGTGGATTTTCATTTAAGGTTAAAATTGTAAAAAACCGAGAAAATCATGCTGTGACATCTTGTAAAAGATAAAGCCATTAATAAGTGTTGGATACTCCTTCACTTTACTAATTCACCTAGAATGGAGCATGTGGCAACAATCCCATTCTTTGAATACATGAAATTCATCCAGGTTGGAGCATGTAGCAACAATCCCATATACCCTGTGAATTTCTAGCATTATTAATTAATGCGCAATCAGCCTTGTATTTCTGTACTCATTATCGGTGTGGCATGACGATCGAGTGTTACTCTTAGCGAGCAACACGAACCTCCAAGCATTATAATGAAACCATGTACGAAATACCCACGAGTGACTCTCGGTGTGTTATACTAGCCCGATTGAGCCACTCTCTCGGTGTGTTATACTAGCCCGATTGAGCATCCAGGTGACCAGTATCGATCGGATATGATCACTGATCATTCAAATCCACAAGCATGATTGGATGACCCGAGATCAATTCCATCACCCCCAAGCGGGTATGAAATATCCTTTGCCGAACCAACGCGGACCCCGCATGGTCGGCCTCCCCAAAAGATTGGCCTAGCTTGCCAAGACGTCCAAACGAGATCAGTATGGACGGAAAACCTAAATTAGGGTTTGCGGCATATTACATGTGTCGCAAAACAGTCTCAACCATCCATCTTTGCAGGTATAGATGGAGGGTGTAGATGTAGATTCAAAGGGCCCAGAGCATGTCAACATAATCACCGCGGGCCCGCCTACATACCTGACCAATCGGTTAGGACCAACCATGGATGGTTATCCCAATTCGTACGCCGAATAAAGCATGGTCGCACGGCCTTGAAACCCTAAATTAGGGTTTTGAGCATCACGAGCGTCCATCTTCTCCGGCAAGAATGGAGGGTCCAAGATTAGATTAAGCAGGTCCGGTCATACCCATCATGACCACCGTGGACCCATCTATCCCCTTACCCGATCGGCCAAGGTATATCATGCCTAGTTATTCCAAGACGCGCGCCCAAACTAGCGTGGTCACACCTCCCAAACCGCATGGCCCAGTCTCGACCGCTTAACTTCGCGGACGATTTGGATGGCTCGAATCACGTTTTCATGGGATATTCGGGTATAGGCGTGAACACCATACTACCACCTTCACACCATACCGATCGGCCAAGACCGACCAAGATTGGTCATCTTGGAACGTGCGCCCGAAATGGGCATGACGCGCGGCTCTTGCGGCACTTTGGTTTTGTCACAAATTGATCTCGACCACTCAACTTCAGGACGGGTGAGTGGCCCCGGATCATACTTTCGTGAGTAATGAGTATAGGCGCCTACACCATCATGCCGTCTACACGCATGTACGGTCGGCCTGGCCAAAGTCATATCCTAAGCGGGATTCGACCCAGGATGAATAGGGATGCTTAACGCACCTCTTCTAGAAACCTAATTTCATTAACGGTCGAGATGAGTGTCTCAAAGATCATCTCATCCGTCCAACTTCACCGACTTGGTTATACAACCACAGTCGGGGAGTTAATTGGTCGAGTGAGGCGTCATCTCCCGTCACTTTACCACACCATGATGCGATACATCCGCATAAAATACACACAATACTTCACAAGTATCAACTTCGAATAACGCATTTATTCAATTTAGCATTACATGCTACCTTTTGTGGGTCCCACGATCCACACACTCGAGACATCAATCATGTCATAAGGCGGGGGATACATATCGGGGTATTGGTGCGGCGGTTTACGGCGTGCGGCGTGCAACAGCGCCATCACAGAACGTGTCGAAGTCATGGACGGTTAAGAGATGACGGGGAGAAGTGGGCAAGAATGGTCGTATAACACCAACACGCACCTCCACTACTCCATCACTCCACTTCCTCCACTTCCCACGAGAGACGTGAATAAGGCTCAAATGACTTGTATAAATAGATTCTTCTACCTATTTTCCAACACAAGAGAAAAACAGGAGACAAGAGAAACAAAACAAGTCTAGACAACAGAGGCAAGTGTTTATACAATCATATTCAAACACCGGAACTGATTGCTTACTCCTGCAAGCCAGTTCAGCTTTCTGATACAAGTCATTCATAGCCAACACCTTCACAATCTCAATACCTTCTTCGCTTCCCTCCCTAAGATCAACCCCATCTCCTTCACTTTGTGACCGAAACAAATGCAGGAACGGCCATTTCTTGGTTTAGGCCAGGACTTGCACAGATTGATTTCCGAATCTACAAGCACTCACCGCGCAGTGCATTTGTTTAGGGTTTAGATTCATTCCTCATCCACACACCCCAAATTACCAAAACCGGCAGGAATAATTTTCACCCATAAACAAGTACGACTTCAATGCTCCTTGGTTATTTAAAGGGTTCTCCGAGATTCAGGAGCTCCAGAAATTACACGATGAAGTCCCTTCTGAGAATGTGTTACTCTCCAGGGAAGAAAGAGGTTGAAATGTTGTCTAAGGAGTTGAAGCAGAAGAGGAGTCTGTACTTCAAAAGGATGAAAGTCACTCTTGCCGGAGAAGGACGAGTTCTTCTTTGAAGGAATTTCCTTGAAGGATTCGTGCCACATACTTGTCTCTTCTTTTAGATGCTTTTCTTTTTAGTGATAGTGAGGATTTCCTTTCATAATTTGACTTAGGTTTTGAATTAATAGGTAATTGAATAGGTTTATTTTGAGATAGTTTTGTGAATGAATTTTGAAAGAGATTATTTTAAATGGAATTTGCATTTTGGTCATGAATGATTGCACATATCATATGAAATTGCAAATGTCGTGTAAAAGGGAAGTATGAAGGGGAGACAAACATGGCGTTTGATCATTGAGCCTCTTTCTCTATGTGCGGGATGCCAAGTCCCAGTGAATTCTAAAACTATCTTTCTTGTAAAATTGTTGAATAGAACTTACTTGTTTTTGAAGCCTTACTTATATCAAACTGAAGTAGCCTCTTTAAGGAAATCGTCCGCATCAATCTCTCGAGAGAAGGAAAGCTATCCCTCTAAATTAAGCTTCTTGAACAATGCGTTTCAAAGCGTTGCATTCACTGGTAGGGTGGTGAAGGAACCGGTGGAAATGACAATACCTTGGGTCCATTACTTCTTGATAAGTTGGTGGACGCCACATAGGAGGTAGCTCCACCTCTCTGTTTCGTACCCACGCCTCCAGCAACTCTAAAATCTTTTCCATTGGTAATGGAAAGTGTATGTACTTCGAGTCTAGCTTTTCCTGCGTTCGTGGGCGTTGTGGTGTCTCTACATGGCTTCGACGTGGAGCACGTTCCGGAGATGAAGTTGGAATACTTGTGAGTGCCATCATATCCGCGGATCGCTTCCCTGGGTGACGGGGTGTGGAAGGTGTCATAAGATCACTGCTAAGTGATCGAATTGAACGCTCCCATCCTCTGTACTCACGTGTTCCTTGATTGATCTCTCATTCCTCAAGCATTTCTTCACTTAATTGGAAGGTCGATGTGGATTGGAGCCAGTCTTAGGGTTTCGACAAGAGTCTTGAGATATAAATTTTCTAGCGGGGCTCCGTAGCTGCAGGCTCCCTTTCTTTATCCGTGCGGACGTTATGGTAACCAGGACAAGTCTTTTCCTTTGTGGAGTTGCCTCGAGTCTTCGTTGTCGGTGGACCATGTTGTTCGTCTCTCCCGAGTCCCCTGTGATTACGCGCTCTTTCGCATCTCCTTTGGTAAAGGTGTGACTCTGAATAAGGATCCGGTGTTTCTTACCACCGACTAAGTAGATGCATTGACCCTTCTTGTAGTCGTGTTGTTATATCATTCAAAAGGCGGAATGTCTCGCTCTGTCTTCTAGCGATACCGCTTGATTTGCCAAGAAATCCTACATCATTCTAGCTACACTTCCCATGATATCCGAACCATCTGTGGTTTTAGGGTGAGGATACATCGCGAGATGAAAACCGAAAATTGAGAATTCAATTTTTTGCAACCGAGAGATCAACCTCCCGGTGTGGTCGCCAATTGTTTATGGGTGAAAACTATCTCTGCGGTTTTGGTAATTCGGGATGTGTGGATGAGAAATGAGTCTAAACCTTAAACAAATGCACTACACGGAGTGCTTGTAGGTCGAGAAATCAATACGTGCAAATCCGGCCTAAACCAAGAAATGGTCGTTCAGGACTTGTTTCGGTCACAAAGTGAACGAGATGGGGTTGATCTTAGGGAGGGAAGTGAAGAAGGTGTTGAGATTGTGAAGGTGTTGGCTATGTATGACTTGTATCAGAAAGCTGAACTGGCTTGCAGGATATAAGCTATCAGTTAGGTGTTTGAATACGATGGTATCAACACTTGCCTTTGTTGTGCGGACTTGTTCTTGTCGTGCGGAAATAGGGAGGAGAACCTATTTATACAAGTCATTTGAGCCTTATTCACGTCTCTCATGGGAAGTGGAGGAAGTGGAGTGATGGAGTAGTGGAGTTGTGTGTTAGTGTTACACGACCAGTCTTGCCCACTTCTCCTGTCATCTCTAACCGTCCATGACTTCCTAACACGTTCTTGTGATGGCGCGTTGCACGCTGCACGTTGTAAACCGCCGACCAATACCCCGATATGTATGTTTGTGACATGATTGATGTCTCGAGTGTGTGGATCGTGGGACCCACAGAAAGTAGCATGTAATGCTATATTAAATAACTAAGTTATTTAGGAAGTCGATACTTGTGAAGTATCGTGTGTATTCTATGCAGGTAATGCATCATGATGTGGTAAAGTGACGGGTGGTGATCACCATGACGCCTCACTGACCAATTAACTCCTGACCAGGGTTGTATAACCAAGACGATAAAGTTGGACGGACAAGATGATCTTTGAGACACTCATCTGCGACCGTTGATGGAATTAGGGTTTTGAAGAGGTGCGCAAGCATCACTCTTCAGCTTGGTCGAATCCAGGCTTGGGATACAATTTTGGCAGGGCCGATCGTGCATGTGTGTAGACGACATGACGGTGTAGGCGCCCAATGTCTCATTGTCTCGTGAAAGTGTGATCTGGGCCACTCAATTTGTCCGGCGAAGTTGAGTGGTCGAGATCAATTGGCAACAGAAATCTGGTGCCGCAAAAGCCGCGCATCATGCCAATTTTGGGCGCGCGTTCCAAGATGACCAAGCTTGGTCGGTCTTGGCCGATCAGCCCGGCGTGCATTCGGTGGGATGGTGTATATACCTGTACTTCATCGTCCCATGGAAACGTGATCTAGGCCACTCAATTTGTCCGGTAAACTTGAGAGGTCGAGATCAGTTTGTGGATGGGAAGTGTGACCACGCCTAGTTTGGGCGTGCGTTTCGAGGTGTACTGCCAAGTTTGGCCTTGGCCGATCGGGTATGGAGATAGGTGGGCCACAGTGATCGTGTTGATACTTACCGGACCTGCTTAGTCTATTCCTGGACCCTTCATTCGTGCAGGAGAAAATGGACGCTCGTGATCGCGACACAAACCCTAATTAGGTTTTGCCGGCCGTGTGTCATACCCAGTTTAGGCGCACGAATCAAGACGACCAACCATAGTTGGTCCCGACCGATCGATCGAGGTATGTAGGCGGGGCCACGGTGTTTGTGTTGACATGTTGGGCTCTTTGAATCTACATCTACACCCTCCATCTATGCCTGCGAAGATGGATGGTTGAGGCATTTTGCGATACATGTAATGTGCCGCAAACCCTAATTTAGGTTTTTTGTCCATACATTTCTGGTTTTGGACGGTTTGGCAAACTATGCCACCCTTTTGGGGAGACCGGCCATGCGGGGCCCGCGTTGGGTCGGTAGTGAATATTCCAATACCCGCTTGGGGTCATGGATTCAATCTAAGCCATCCAATCATCTTTGGTAAAGTTGGATGGTCGTGATCGTTTCGAGGCCCGACATGGTCGGTTCCAGTTCAAATATGCTCAATCGGGCTAGTATAAACACCGAGAGTTGTAGTTGTATGGGTATTTCGTAAATGCTTCATTATTAATGCTTGGAGATTCGTGTTGCTCTTTGAGAACAACACTCGGTCGTCATCGCACCTAGGTAATGAGTACAGAAATACGAAAGGCTGGTCATGCATTAATTAATAATGCTATAAATTCACGAGGTATATGGGATTGTTGCTACATGATCTAACCTGGATGAATTTTGTGTATTTAATTCCGAGAATCTTTTTGGGATTTTTGCCACATGCTCTATTCTAGGTGAATTAGTAAAGTGAAGAAGTATTCATCACTTATTAATGGCTTTATCTTTTGCAAGATGTTAGCCCATAATTTTGGCTTTTACAATTTCAGCCCTTAAATGAAAATCCACCATCAACAAGTCCATAATGGAGCATTTATGTGAGATTCTGTATTTCTCCAAATCGCAGCGTCAATACATATTTGCAGCCCTCAACCGTGTCGTATCAGGCAAGCAACAATAGGAGAGCTTCCGTAAGGAAATCAGAAAGAAGCTGTTTCACCAAAAATAAAAAAAGGGGAAATAATAGAAGGAGAAATAAAACTCACGTATGTAAGTTATATGAAAGGAAGAAACTCATCCTTTGGGTCATAACGGACGATCAAAGCATTTTAATGTTCGTGGTCGTGGCTAGCATCACCGCCTATGCTCGCCTAAAGCTCGTGGACGTGGCTACTACTACTTATGCTTCTTCGCTCATCCAAGATTCATGGTCGTGGTTACCAAATCCCATGACCACCATCACCACGCCTCTCCCTGCCATGCCTGTAGCCACCACTCGTCCCTGCCAAGAGTTGTGCCCGTAGTCACCGCTCCTCCCTGTCAAGGATCGTGACCGTAGCCATCCAAGCTCCAGCCAACCTGTTTTGTTCCCACGAAATCACAGTCTCTTCTAATCACGATTCTGCCAAGAACCATTGTTGCTCGTTTGTTGATACCAGCCAGAGCTTCACCATAATAACAACAACTACGGATAAAGGTAATTCAAACTTCTGCATATTTTATTTTCCCATGGAGGAAGTAATAGAGTCACCAGTACGGAGGAAAAACGGGATATCTTTATTATGGTAAACCCACCGACCATACAAGATAGAATCACGTAAACCACACTTGGGGCCCCGAGGCTCAACACGGAATCCCTTCTTGTCAAGGACCTCTTCAACTCGGAAGAGACGGTCAACCAAGAAATCGTGACAAGGTCACTACTCTTGAAGATGTAAGCGTAAGGATATCATCACCTCCCTTTTTGGAAGGCGCACGACCAATAAGAAGTATTTGGCTCAGCCATCCATAAGCGTTGTTGTCAATGAAGAATCAAAGAGGAAAGTCGCGCCTCAGCAAGCCACACATACCAACCACATCGCTGACAAAGTCAGATTCGGTGTTTCTAGATTTCCAATTTCCTATGGAAGGGGTGCATGGGCTGCCAGAAGTTTGGATACAATACAGATCTATCAAGTGCGACTCCCGCCCATTGATCAACAAGTAGCGAATCAAAAGACTGTCGCCTTTGTCGGTTCGTCAACCACTTTACCGACAAATGCAATGGAAGTATATCTTTCGGGGAAAAAATAGGCTCGTGGATAATTACACGGGGTACGCCAGTGGAGAATGCCTTCACCAAAGTTATTTACGATATCGGTATCATCACTATCAAAGCTTTCGAGCCGCGAGAATTTCTCAACATGAAGCCGTACACGTGCATCAAAGACTCCAAAAGTACGCCGCAGAGATATTTTCACATGTCGGCCACGCCATCGGATCTAGCACGCATCTACAACTCCTTATAAAACGCATTGTATTCCGCTCAAAAAGTCTGACTCTAGTAACCAAACGAAGTGTGGCGGGGACCCGCTCATCGCATCCCTTTCCATACAACAATCCAAGATTCATAAGATGATTCAAAGGATGTCGCTTGGAATGAATTCCTTGAAGACTTGATAGCGACACGTCGCAGCTAACGCCTCTCAACTCGTCTACTTCACTCAACGGACCCAGGAAGATTTTGCCCATACAAACCTTCCAAGCATATCATCATCGCAATCAGAAAGGCAAGAATAGGCCTATGAGATAAAGAGTCAGAATAAATACAATTTCGTGCCAATCAATGCTCGGGAGTTTAAATAATATTTTAATTGCGACTCAGCAGTCCAGACACCCAACTACTTAAAGTCAAGGCCTCTTGCAATTGAGCGCAATGGAGTTTGGAAAATTTTGAAATCCACCGGAGAGGCTGGATGCTCATTTTCTGGAGAAAGAACCTTATTACACATTCCGGAAAGGATCGATGGAGTTCACTCAAGATTTGATGAAATTTCAAAGCGTGGAAGTTATACGTACAACTAAAGTTCATGCTTGCAAAAGAAGAAAGAACAAGATGTATTTACCTTCTTTGCCGACAATAGGCACGCTCGTGATGAAGTCAGCTGGCGATAGTGAATAAGAGGAGCCAGGCTGCTACTGAGATGAAAGCACGGAGCGGACGAGCAGACAAAAAAACGGAAGAGGGTTGATACCCTTTTTATACGAACAGAGTTTCCAGAAGAAGGATTCCTTTTTGCTCCATGAACGGGAATAGATGGCTGGGCCCACAACACTCATACCCCATAGCCGAGCTAGCAACACGCTACTACGAAGACCATTTTCCACGCGGTCCCGTTTCTGAAAGCCGATTAGAATTTTCCTGGTAATATCTACCTTTATCTTTTTAATTTTAATTTAAATCTGTCACCATCTAATGCTTACCCCGCAACAATGCCAGCATTTGTACAGTAGGGGACTTAATGTTGATGGTGGTTTTTAGTATAGAGCGAAAACTATAAAAGTCATCTACGACCTTGTAGGATCGAATATCGCAACTCCAATACTTGGCGAGATTAATAAACGATTTGCGTTGAAGGAGTCGCATGGAGATAAATAAATGACGTAATAGATGACGACAGTCGAAACATGAGGAAAGTGTGAAGACTTGGCGAGATTTAGGGAGTGTCACGAGGACAAACAGTTACACATTCGCGAGGATTCAAGCGAGTCGATTCGAAAATAAAGGACAACTTAGTGTCATCCATTATGTAAAACCCTATATAAAGGATCTAGTAAGTCACATTATGAGAAGGTCTTTTTGAATTGTTAAGCAAGTCATTAGGAGAGAGAAAACCAAGAGTGATTGTAATTTCTTTAGCTCTGTTCTACATTTCTTTGTAAACCTTTCAAGAAAACAATCAATAAAACACATTATTATTCATCTTCAAATGGATTGATTAAGTAAATTCGAGTGAGGGGTGTAGTGTAGGATTTCTGCAACTACATATGCGCTAGAAGCAGGATTGAAGAAGATCAACCTTGTGAATTGGAAGAATTAGGGGTAACAAGAAAGAAATCTTGAATAATTTTTAACAAATTACTAAAATTGAGAAATGGCTAGGAGAAAGAATGCACAGAACAACCAACGATCGTAAGGAGAAGTGGAAGATTAGTGGGAGAAAGAAGAAATGAAGTAGGTGAACCATCAAGGATAGATGCAAGAAATGGAGAAGAAGGTCCAATTCAACCACCAATTCAACCATCAACTCAACCACCAATTCAATGACACTAAAGAAAAGTAATCGATTATGATAGGGTGAGCGTGCATACATGGAGATCAGATTCTATGGAAGAAAGAGAAGAAGTGCAACAATTGATGAATAGTGGACGGGAAGAGAGAAATCGAGAAGAGATGGGAGAAACAATTCGTGGAAATGAAGAAATTGCGGCATTATAAGCGCTGAGACAGACAATACACGAAGAAGGGCGGTTAGAAAGCGGAAGAACGCGAATCTAACAAGGCAAAACCACTAATTGAGGATGGAAAATAGGAGGCTGCAAAATAGAAGATCAAGAAGTAGAACAGATCGAGATCGGGATCGAGTAGAGAAAATGGGAGAAGAACATTACTGCAGAAAACGTTAATGAAGAAAATTTGGAAGAGAGTTAAATCTTGGTGAAGGAGGTCGCGAAGAGAGAGAATTAATAGAAAATCGTTATATTTTGGTGAATAATCACGATGATGGAAATCAAGAAGATAGCGGCCTTTGCGGGACGAGAATAACCCGATTAATGAAGAAAATCGGGAAGAGGCAAGAAGAACACTCCATGGGAGAGAAACACAAAGGAAACAAAAGGAAATTGAAGATGACATTGAAAAGCATTATCACCGAGAAAGCAAGCACGTCTAGCCCGAGAGAGAAAGATTGAGAGCAGAAATAGAAAATCGGGAATTGGAAAGGCGATTCGGGAGAATAATCATGACAATCGAGAGAGGAGCGCGAGCGAAATGCAACAATGGAGATATTAACGAAGAATATGAAAGAATACAAAAAGTAGACACGAAACGAAGAAGGAGGAAGCGAGAATTAAAGAGGCAGATAAATTCAAATTACGAGGCAAATGAACAAATTCTGCGAGAATTGGCGAGAGATGAGAGGAATATTGAACAACGAAGAGAAGGAGGGAGAAGGCAAGTTAGATGAAGCTATCGCGGAGGCTGCGAAAAATCCTTTTACATTAGAAGTGCGGTTAGGAGGAATACCCCAAAATGCAACTTACCCGCTAACTAGCATTTTTGATGGGTCAACTTGTGCAGTACAACACATCAAGGCTTACGTGAGATGTATGCTATAGTGGGAAAACCATGACGCTATATTGTGCAAGTACTTTGCGTCGAGTTTAACGGAGAAGCGTTGAAATGGTTTGAGGGCTTACCAAGGAATACAATCACATCATTCAATCATTTTACGAGCTATATTCTTGGGGCGTATATAAGCAACAACTCTTCGCGACCCGGCATTGAAGATGTATTTGGGCTAAAACAAAGAGTTGGCGAGAGCTTGAGACATCGACAGTAAGATGGAAGACAATGTGTAGAGAAATGGCGGGACGGGTTGATGAAAGATATCTCATACTATCATTCATAAATGCTATGTTCGCAACCAACTTATTATATGTTCAAATTTTCAGAGTCAAGAATACGATCACGATGACCGAATTGAGAGAATTGCAAGAGGAATATATTTCTTTGGAGGAAAGGCAAAATGAAGTAGAATCGTACCCCCGTTGCGAATACAAATTCAAGTCTTTAACGAATGCAAGTCTATTACCCAGTTAATACAAACAGTGCGAGCACCTCGCAAGGGCAACAAGAGAGAGTGGTAGATGATAAACGACCAAAATTGGTAGCTATGGGAAGTCGCGATGGGGAAGAATTTGAAAGAGAAATAAATTTCTACAACCGTAGCGGGAAATAATAAAATTCAAAGGCTTGATCAACCGCAAGAAACCTGGAGATCAAAGGCATAATTCGCAAGAGACTTATGGAGACGAGAGGCGGGAAGTATCATAGAGGACA